>VXBT01012844.1:246146-380672 GCA_013400235.1 Oriolus oriolus | reverse complement strand
TGCCGAGGGCATCGGCTCGGCCAGCCTGGTGCGGGGCCGGGCTGGCGGGCAGCGCTCCCGTGTTTGCTGTGCAAGCAATTACACTCGCCTGTCCCGCCAGACACTTGCTCAGTGCTTTCATTGGCCATTATATCGCGATAAACGTGTTCCCGAAAATGTGATTTTGTTCGGGAGATTGTGAGCACCTGAAGCCGCTACGCCGTGAGTCAATAGAAACGGTGCGACACTTCCGTCTGTATGTCCTGATGGAATCGGGACCGCGCTGCCCATCCACTCTGCTTGAGAAGGACATGTCAAACACTCCATCACCTCAGCATTCAGCTAACTCAGTTCGTTTGTCTAATCAAAACGCACAAGTCTACACTTTTAACATTAAAGAATATCCAAAAAAATCACTGAAGGCAAGCACGGTGATGATAAAGATGGTGTACTGGCCCACCTTCACTCTTTTTCTTGTTGTAATACAAAGTATATTCAAAAAAATACCATAAATGTTTAAAAGTGACATAAAATTACAAAAGCAGATGTCAACCTATTGGAATCAGTGTAGATTTACACCTTGGAAATATTATTTGAAGACCAAAGACATAATCCAAAACAAAAATTAGTGGTGAAAGTAAGATTCATGTATTTGAGTTCCACGTATATAGCCATCAAATAGACACCTCATTTTTATCCTAAATGTCTCTATGGGCTTAACAGATGTTCTTTTTTGGAGCTATAGAGGACAGGAAAAAAGGGGGAAAGAAAGGGAAAACTTGACCTGGGCTACTACAGCTCTAAGAATTGCCTGCTGTTCTTTGGAACCCAGGGCAGAAATCAGAGCCTGCATTGTGCTCCCATATGCTTTTATGGGTAATTGGGAGAGCTCATTCTCTCTGGATCAGACTCCACAGACAGGAGGGATGGCGAGCAAACCAAATAAAAAGACTGGGTCCTTGGTCTGAAGGACCTCCTGCAACGTAGAGGCCCATGAAAACAGTAGCTGGGAACTAAAAATGTCATCATGCAACTGATGGAGAAATAAAACAGATCCTTCAGTTCTTGGGCAGTTACTCACGATGTACTTTTTCCTCCCACCGCTCTCAGGCACGCAGAGATTCACCAGAGAACAAATATGTTTTGAATGCGGACAGTATGAGCACATGAATGCACATATCCATGAACAGCCTCTGCTCACTCCTCCACGAACAAGCACCACTGCTGGTGATCACCTCACCACATTAGCTGGAAGTGAGCAATGCCGTGACTGGGATGATACTGCAAGTACATCCATCTTTGGGCTTGTTTTTTTTAATAAACAAGTTTGAGAAATTTGGCTTATGGAAAATGAAGACGGAAAAAATAGTTAATATATCGCAGTTGTACTTTTAAGGTAGAAAACAGTCTGAACAAGCATTTCAAAAGAGGTTCTCAACAAATCAAACCTCACCTTGGATCCAAAACAGTTTGATGGTAACACTTGTATTGAGAGATAGAAAGAAAGTGTAATTGCAAAGGTGGAAAAAAAATCCCTCATTGAGAATAAATCACAAAAGACATGTAGAACACACTCAGTACCATCAACCCTGAAAGAAATTACAGATTTCCTCAATAAAGTCTGAGAGGAAAAAACCAGGACCATTGGGTATAATTTCAGAATACCATGGAGATGATGTCATGGCTCCCAGGGATGGAACAGGAACTGGACAAAGCTTCAGCTCCAAGAATTGAGAGTAAAATCAGTGGCTGACTGTCACGTACATATACAGTGCTTTGAGAAATCACAGTCATAAGCATCTACTTTCACCAGAGGAAATACACAGGTCCTGAAACAGGACTGTTAGGTGGAAACCAAAGGGCATAAAGGAGAGAGCATCCAAGAGGAATCCTAAGAGGCATTTTGTTATCAAAATGTACAAGTAAACAGTAGCAGGGAAGAATGAAAAGAATTGGTGAAAGAACTCTGTAAATATGCAACAGTGAAAGGAAAGGAAATAGCTGGCAAAGACAGATTTCTAAAGTAGGAGGAAAATGGGTTGACAGAACTGTGATATAAACACAGCTCATACCTGTAAGTGCAAGCCCAGACTTGGACTAAAAATTTATGCATTTTCTTGTCATTTTCCATGGCCTCTTGAAGGCTAATTTCAATTTTAGACTGTTCTTAGAAAATGCAAGCTTTGTCCCCAGAGAGAAAACACAGCTGAAAACTACCCAAAACAGCTTCCAAAGTGACAGATGTGGTCAAGACATCTCCTACCCCCAGAGGCTTCACTCGGACATTGGCTGATGGAAAGGAAAATGCTTGTGAAACTCCAGAACTGAGCTGCACCAGCTGTGCAGTGCCCAGGGGCTCTGTCTTGCCCTGCCCTCACAGACGCTTAGGTTAGAAATGCTGCTTTTGTGCACAAATACCGGCTTCAAGGCCTGAACTGGCAACTGGTGCTTAGCAGGGTCTTCAGCTCTCCTGATGCTTTTGCAAGCTGCTTCAGTGCTGTATTACTGTTACGGTATCTGCAACACTTGGATATCTGAGCTCCTTAGCTGAAACTTACCCTCAAGCCAAAATAATTTTAAAGAATAACATAGACAGTGTGGAATGAAATGTGCAAGTATGCCTGTTTTGCTACAGAGGTTGACTCCTGAAGCAATTCCTACAGATGTCCCAAGAAACAGGCTCACATTCTTGCTATTGTCAGTATTTGTTCCTTTGACTTTTGACTTTATTGAGCCTTTTTCCCTTTCCTCTGCAACAAGGCAATTTCTTCATAAGAAATGAATCCGTTCTGTTAAGTAGGCGTGGAGGAAGGCAAAGAGTTCTGGTTGTGAGGCTTTGAACATGGGAGCCCAAGAAGATGTTTTGTCCTAAAACTACAGCAGCAGTGAGGAAAACAAGAATGGGAGCAACTGCAAGCAGTCCTCGCGTCCAAAAGTAACTGTGAAAAGTGATTTTCTAACCTCATAAGCAGTTACCAATTTTTTTTCCAGACCCTGTGCATTTTCAACAGCTCAGCAATAATATCTCAAATTCAGCTGGCAAATATTTGGGCAAAATTCTACAAGACCTCTGCAGAAGGCAACGGCTTCCTGAATTGTTTCTAATCTGGATTCCTTCAGCAGCTCTTCCTAGACGTTTAGAGAGTGCTTTTGCGGTCTCAGTAACTCCCTGTCTGTGTCTGCCCATCTGTACCTCCTTTTCCCTGTCTCCTAATTATCTGAAGGAAATTATCATGGGGTTGGAAACTTCCATTTTTCCCAAACCACCACCAATTTTATATTTCAAAATGCCACATGGAATGGAAACAAAGATAGTTCATTGCAGTACCAGCCCACCACTGCAGTCAAAGGGAGGGAGGTCCTGTCGTAGAAAGCCTTCTAAACCACAGAAACTTCTTGTGAGACCTTGTTCACATCCTCTAACTACTCTTCATCTCACTGTCCTTAGCAAAACCAGCCTGTGCAGTTGCTGTGCTTTTCCTCTCCTTGAACTCATCTCACCTTGCATCTCGGCCTCAAAAGCCATTCTTTTATTCTGGAGCCCCACTAGAATATCTTTTCCACAAATGCTAAAATGGGGAAGTGTTGGCCACTTGAACTTCCTTCCCTAACCTTGTAACACTAAAATTATTCATTATACAGTAATTAAAAGAAAAATAACGAGATTGGTCTGTGGAAAGCCACAGACAGAAGAGATTTTCAACAATTCCCCAGCAGCAGTGTTCCAAGAATAAAATAAAGTCATCATGCAAGGATCCCAAGTCCTTTAACCCAATAAAGATCATAGTTTTCAGATGATAAAGTTTTGTCTGGCAAAATCAGATATTCATCATGTATTTTCAATAGCAGAAGTCATTAGTTATTTGTTATAAGGAGCAAACTGACTGCTCTCCTGTTCCAGCTTTTCTTCTCAAATGTCTTTCTTGTTGCATAAATTTTGTCCTCTCTTTGCGTTACAGCTGTGATTTCACTGCCTGGGTCAAGTGGATATAAACTATAAAATTAAATAAAAGATTTTGGGTTTTTTTCTTATACCATGGATCTAATTTATTAATCAAAGTAGTTACATGAGTTCATTTTTGAGACTAGATTAGTAAAAGACCTTTGAGATAGTCAGTCATACCAATTTTTCCAGTTTAATTATTTACCTTGTATAATTTCTAAAAAGAAAATATTAGTTTTGAAGTATAAATTCAACAAATGCCAGTATTTTACATGAGTTGGGGGTAGCTGAAAACTGATGTTTGCTATTACAGAATAATACTAATAGGAATTGACATTCCAAATTAATATAAAATTTAAAAATCCCTTGTCAGTCACAGGAAAAAACCTTCTTCAGATATATTTAGTTTAGATGCCTGAAGCTGATTAAATTTGACCACAAGCAAATGAAACACTAGCATTAAACTAGAATTAATTTTTCTTCTTTTTCATAAAAACCCATCAATATGGATGTGAAAGTCCATCTGGCAATAAAATGGCATTAAAATGTGCATCACATTGTCTGACTTAGTACGTGTGTGCAAGCCTGTAATAACGCCTCTTAAGTACTTCAACCCTAATAAGAACTCTTCCACAGACAATTTATTTCCACAGAATCAGGCTAAATGGCACTGAAATTCTAGTCTCGCTGTCTGAAAATAGTTTCTCTTTGGTTGCCTCCCTTTAATTTAACCTCAGTTTCAACGAGAACATTTCTTTGAGCTGCTGCCCCAGAGTTGTTATTGTGGGTGTGATCCAGCCATGGCCAAGAGGTGCCGAGTGCTCCTCAGGGATGCTCAGCACCTTCCACCATGGAGCCTTTTGGGCTGGAGTCACGGTTTCTTCCCCAAACTGCCCAATCAGAAATTACTTCATTTCATTCACTCGTTTATAATTATAGCTATAAGCAGCCCATATGAGCAAAAGATTAATAGGGCTAGCAAGAATTTCCAGGGTATAATCGGCTGTCATCCCATAATTACTCAAAGAGATTGAACGAGTGGCTTTGAAATTACAAGGAGAGTTGCATTCTTTTACTGAGATGGGAGTAGCAAAACATGAATACCCATGAACAGCCGTGCTAAGTTTTTGTCTGTGGTCCACCCTTCAGCATTTAGGACATGGTTGCTCCAGCCTCAAGGGCCTATCCTGTGCTACAGAAGTCAGCGAGCACCATAAGAGTATTAATCCTGCTGATCTGGCATTAAGCCTGATGCATTAGACCTCTGTTGCTGCTTCTGGTGGACACAAAGATCTTTTCCTCATTTTTCACTTCCACTGCATTCATTTTCATGTGATTTAAATAGGCAAAGAAACTGAGAATTAAATCCTGCAGAGTAATCCCTGCTGATCACAGTTGATCTTGTAAAGATTTCACTCCCATCACCCAGTAAACTATAAAATGCTTCCCAGAGCCTCAAATGAGAGGTGTTGAAATGCACAATTAATCAACTTGACTAATTTAAAGTGTTGCTTTTGTTATAGTTTGGGAATGCAGAAAAGAATATAATAGAAAAGGAAGCAACGTTCAAGAAAACTGGCAAAAGGAAAAATAATTTTAAACATTTGCTGTGTGGGATTAATAGAAACTAGTAGGAAAATGCCTTTAAGAAATTTTCTGGAGCTGGGAATTTTCTGGAGCTGTCTGTTAACAAACCATCATTGTAGAAGTGTTCTTCTGAAGTAAGCCTGTGGTATCAAGCAGGTTGAAGTGTGTCACACGATAGGGGAGGGGAGCTCACAATGTGTTTTACAATGGTTCCCCTAAAGCCAACTATTTTTGTGATTTCAGAAGACCAGAGGAGAGTTCTAGAGTGGCAATTTGGGAAAACCGCTGGAGAAGAGAAGCATGTCCCACAAGTATTCCCCTACGGGAAGACATCAGATTTTATACCCTCTGTTACTGAAATGTTTTTGGTCAAAATTTCTTTTCCTTCCCCTGCTCTGGGAGTTTTATGTCTGTTCCGTCTATCCACAATGATCTCATTCTCTCCAGCTGACTTGTTTAAGGTAAATAGAAACTGCTGTCCTAATTTTGACAGGTAGCTTTTTTTAGTAATTTAGTTTGATTTATAACAAAATTGCCATTAAATTAGTCTTATTCCTACTTCCTGTGTGATTTAAATGAGGAATCCCAGATGGCCTCAAAACAACTTCTGGCAGCATTTCTGGAGCACTGGATTCAAGAGAGAACAGAAAGGAGATGGTCTGGCCATAATTTTGCTGCTGCAAAGTCCCCTTCTACAGAGCCTTTCAGGTCCCACTTTTCAGCCAGCAGTGTGCAAAAGAGCAGCCCCAGGAAAGGTGAGGGAAAGCTAAGAACCACAGATTTTTTTAAATTTAGTGTTTGGTCAAAATATTATATGGCTTTTCAATACCCAACTATTTTGCCTCTTGACAAAAAAACCTTTTACAGGGAAAAAAGGTGGAAGCCAATAACAATAAGAAAAGTAAAAATAGCATATTTAAAGCAGTTAAATACAGTTACTAGGAAAGCTGAGGTTGTGAGCAGTGTCCCTGGCACAAGTAGGGAAGCAAGAAAATCTCATGACTCAATCAGTAGGGGAGTGTGCTTTCAAATTTAGAAACATTTAGAGCTTTACACCTTTGAGGATTTTTTCTCATCCTCTTCTCCCATCTTGCACTGTGTGTGTACACAGTTCTATTTGGTGAAAGGGGATATGAAGGGATGTTAGGTTCAGATCACTACTGGAAAACTCTCTCTGCAGAGCAGGCATCACAACTGTTAACCCACACTCATGTACTCAATCCCTTCACTCACTGGCTGGTAGGACAAGTGTGAGAGCAAAACAGATTCAGACCTTTAACAATAAAACAGCCAGGAGTTACTGAAGGAATGAAAAAATTTTAGTTGCAGGCTGTGTACTCTGAAAGGGAAATACATCCAGTCTGAATGGTTCTTCTCGATTGTACTTTTTAGGCCAGTGAGCAAAAGCACACATCCTTTTTTTTAAGGCTGGAAGCTTGACTGTTCCCAGCTTACACAGAAAGGGGCACAGGGGAAGCAAACTTTGAATAGAAGCATAGTTTTGATGAATGTTATCCACTCTGTGTTCAAGACAACTCACCTGTCTACTGTTATGGAAAGACTGGATTATTTTTTAGCATATTACTCAGCAGAAGCCAGGAGGATGGCTACTTCAAATTCAGAGACTGCAATTTGTGCTTATTTAGTTTGGATGCTCCAGAAGTTGAAGTCTCTAACTAAAATAATTCTGATGACTTGTCAAGGTTGGCAAAACCTGACATTGGCAGTACATTCAGTCCTGTAGTCTGGGCTTTAGGAGGGTGGCTTCAGAGGTGATCTGGCTGCTTCACATCCAGATAATCCAAGGCCTGTAGTGTTCAAGGCAACATACAGATTGATTAAGCATTAGGGAATGTGATGGAAACAGATTTCTTCCTATTTAAAGAAAACTAAACAAACTTACTTTGTGTATTGGAAGCAGGCAGCAACATCCCCAGAGCAGAGAGAAAACTGTGATGGATAAAAAGCCGGAGTCACAGGTAGCCCTGCAGGGCCCCACCACTCTGAATGGCTGTTCATAAAATTCCAGGCAGAATTTAAAAAGTGGCCAAAATGGCACATAAACGAAACATCACATGCTGATGAGCCCGGGTCCCTGTCTTCTACTTTTCCCTCTTCCTCAGTCTTTCTGCACTCCATCGAGAGGATATGTGCAGTATATAATGCTGTAGACAAAATCTCTTTTGTAGGGTTTAGAGGATTGAAAATTACAGTGCTCAACCTGACAGTATCCTTGGGTAAATGGTGCAGGCAGCCTCTATTCCAGGGTACCTAAAGGAGGAGGGACACTTGGTAGGCACAGAGCCCACATCCCCAGGAGGCTCCTACTAAGTGGGCAGGAAAAAGCCAAACTGTTGTCATACCAAAGGAAAGGGGTAGACACAAGTTCCTTTCCCTTGTATCCCCATACCAATGCAAGGCTATACTTGAGACATTTACACATTAACAATGTTCCTTGATATAGCCAGAATGAAATAAGGAAAAACCTATGGCTCCTATATCTAGCTCTGGCAGGCCATTATCTAACAAATTATCACCTCTGCAAAACACTTACATAAAGGAAAGTCTTATTATTGTGGCTGTCCCATTGTGCTAACATTTTGCCTGCTACAATTCAGAATGTAGCTGAAAATATGACTACAGAACATATTGTGGCTCAGCTATAATGCTCCCCACATGTAGTGGGAATATTGATTATTACCTGCATTCAGGCTCCTAGAGTGGGATTTGTATACATGATTCAGGAAAAAAAAGGTCAGTAATACTACTCTTGTTACTCTGCTTGGAAAAGCTACACAAACATTTGTGTTAAGCTACTAAATTCTTCCTAACCAGAGACATTTGACATCAAAAAATTGCCTTTACATCAGTTATTGTCATATTATTTCCCTTTCATATATCCTCATTTTCAAGATGCTTCTTGACAGAAGTTCTTCTTTACTAAAATTATTTAGTAAACATCTTTCCTCAGCAGGAACATTAAGTAATCCTAGTAGATTATTATTAATTAGATTTTATTATTGATATCACTTTGGTAAATATGGTATTGTTTGACTCCAGAGAGGGGTCAGACACATTGTGCCCAGTATTGTGGTGACAGCCTGCAAAATCCTACTGAGCACCACCTGGGCTAGCAGGGGGCTAGCAATCTGAATGATGATGTTGAAACTGTTATTAAATATTTACTGAGCCATCAGGACTCCTCAAATCACTATATAAAGCTGTTGTGAGGTACTATTATTGCCACAGGCTATTCATATTACCTAGTTTAAAGGTTCACCACCCAAGAGGTAATAGTGACAACTTCCCCAGCTTTCCTGTCTAAATAATAGAAATCACTTGCTTCTAAAGCAAAATATAATCTTTAAATTGGACCCTGCTCAAAGTAGCCACCAAAGCCAGAGAGAACACTATGACACAATTTCCAAAGCCTAACAAAGACAATATAAAGGCAGAAAACAAATCCCCTCTAAATCACAGATATTCAAGAAAATTCATACACTGCCAAAGTCAGGCTTCTGCAAAATCTCAGTGGCAGCCTCTTTCTGTTCTTGATATCTCATGTGTCTTTTTCAAAATCAGTATCACAGAGAATGAAGATTCTTGTTTTAGCAAGAGCAGGCCATTTAATCCTGCTCTTCATGTCTTCCTTCCGCTGCTCATGAGCAGCCCAGATTGCTGTTTATCAATATACATTTGTTCTGCTGAGTTATTACAAACAATTCTCTAGTCCTCAAACATAAATCTAGCTTTTTATTCCCCCTGTGCTCTAGGATTGTAATTGAGACAGCTGATGATGTCGCTGAATATAAACTTCCGTGAACAGATGCTGTGAATTGGAACTCAGCTGCACGTAGGCCATCCACACACTTTTTCCACTCTGACTCTTTCTCCCTGCATCCAGTTGGGGAAGATGTTTTGGCTGTGACTCCACTGTAGCTTATTCCACGTCACACCAATGACCAAGTGGAGTGAGGAAAAAGCTGCTGGTTAAATGTTCATTGTTTTCAGTCAGCACACCAAGAGTTTCAGGTGAGGTGCACCCCTTTTCTCTTCTGAAAGGGATCAGCACTCTCCAGTCGACCTTCAAAGCCATGGAGCTCTGTTTGTGGAGCCTGTCCTCCCCACTTCTCCAAAGACAGGGAACCTACAGCAGCAATCAAAACTTTACTGGCTGTGTTTGTTTTTCATATGGTGCAGCAGGGGATATTAGGCAGGAATTTGCTTTACAATCACCGTTTATATCATTTACTCTTGTTCTTTTCATCCCAGAGAAAGCCTAACCTTTTTCCCATGGAATTTCTGTTAAGTGAGTCACAGAAGTCAACTGCTGCCCAGGCACTCACAGGAAAGAAGGATTTACATTTTATGTGTGTTTTTAGGAACACTCTCCTGTCACACCATTCATCTCTATGACTAAATCAGGTCATTCTTTTGCTTTTTCCCCTCTTTGTATTGTAGAGGAAAAGAGACGTGATTTATCAGTCTGTCATTATGGAGGAGGCTTCATTCTAAATTTGTCCATTCACTTCTAACTCCACGCAAACTTCAGCCTGTGATTCCCATCATTTTGGGGCTCCATAACCAGAGAGCATGACTGGGCAAAGACTTTGATACTTTGGTGATTAAATATTTATAAAACACCTAATTTAGATGGTGGGTGGATGACAGCAAGGCAGCAACACTTCTCTGTGACATGGTCTCCCCATAACCCACTAGAAAATATTTGGCAGCCAGCAAAGATTCAGAAAGCAGGTACTAGCAAATACACTTTGCTTCTCCATGTGTGCTGTGCCTGAGGCGCCTGCTCATGACAGGTTCCTGGGGCACAGCAGATGTCACTGGCCATGGGACCTACAGCCCCTCTGCACGGCACCTGAATCCCCCTGCGCTGCCCAGGTCGTGCCCTGTAGCACTGCTGTGGGGGACCCTGTGCCTTCCCGGTGGTGACAGAGGAATAGAATACTACTCTTAAGGAGATGATTCTTGTGAACACTTCCCAGACTTCTACAGATTTTAAATTTATACAATAAATTCTTAATCTTGCACCAAAACTCATTTGGGAGTTGCATATATAAACTTCTAAACCAAAGTAATCTTTGGCACTTCTGATCTGCTCCATTATTAGCATGGAACTGATGGGACTTGGAAGAAACTCAGTTACTGCTCCACAGTCACAGAAATCTCTAACAAACATGGCATTGTCTGACTAAATCTAATACAATAATTAATTCAAGTATCATTATTTAGAGAATTACATCATCTATAAAAGCTTTAATCAAAAAATCGCTAAATTAACAGGAGCATCTTTGTTGTTCTACCTGGCTGCTTTTATTTCTTTCTTTTGAGAGAAAAAAATTATAGTCCTTATATTTTAACATGAGAAGAGACACTTGATCAGGTGTTCTGACCAGAATGTCACACTTGCTGCATTTCTCTTTCATACACTCATATTACAGCCAAAAAGGAACATGTGTTAGATTAAACCATTTAGGTCCTCAGCAGAGTAAACTGTTGATGCCATGCTGACAGCCTGTTAACAGCCATCAGCTATTAGTAGAATTGCTGTGGGAGTTTGTAGGAAGGCGTTTGCAAATGCTTTATCAATACAGATTTACCTCAGCAGCAAAAGGACAGACAGCATCACTTGTTGCAGCCTGGATGGAAATGCCTCATTCTTCCTCCAAGCTGAAGAAAAAGCATCTGAACCATTATGAATTGCCGGGAGACAGCTCAGGAGCTATCTGGGGTGGAAGGTAACAGTCTCAGGGAAGGAATGAAGCTTCAGGACTTGCAACAGTTTTCCAGTTTTTACCTGTAATCAGGCAGCACACCTCCAAGGAAAGCTTTCATCGTGTTCTTTTTTCCAGTCACTCCAGACTGCGGCTTGATTGTGCTGAGATTTCAAGCTCTGATATTTTTAGCATCCTTCTCTTGCTTTTTCCCTTTGTCAGCAGGTGCATTTGCATTTTTAAATAGTCAAGTTCTAATCATGAATGTAGATTAGTGAAAAATCCCCCAATCTGTACCTAGATAGAAATACTGCCGTGGCTGGATTTGAGCGGGGATGCAGAGATTCATCAGTGGTGTTAGGTGCCCCCTGGACCAGGTAGCTCGTTACTTTTGACTTTGCCCACCTTGGCTCAAAGGATTTTGAAGTCAAACATGTTTTGTAGATGTTTACACCTCATTACCCCTTTCTGAAAAGATAAAAACTTCACTTGTGCATACTTATGCCTGCAAATTTGGCTTGAGTTTATCTGATAGTGACAACTTCTGCTAAATTTCACCTCATAATTACTGAAGTGCGAATCCCCAGGAAAAACAATTTGCTGTAAAGATTTCATATTTGCAGCTTAAGAGGTGCTGATTAGTTGGTGTTTTACTCTGGCATCACATCACAGTAGCTTCCTTAGAGCATGCATAACCATTGATATTTTTTTAAGTTTATTTTTCATTCCTTGTCATTAATACGCAATTTTGCACAAATATTTTCTTCAGCTAGGCATATTGCTTAAGAAGTTAGACACTATAAATGGAGCACAAACAATGTACAGAAACTGAGTTGATTTATTCAACAGATTTTGCCTTCCTCTGTCTTGCTCTCTTCTCTACCACTACCACATTAACTAATTCTCTGGTCATTTTTTTTTTCCTTATTTTTTATTTTTTTCCTGTGTTCTCCAACACATAGGTAAGTTCTTGTTCATTTCAATGGCTGGCTTTAATTCTTGGTGCATTTCAGTATTAGCTTACCACCCCTAATAGCCCTCCCAAAGTTTGTTCAGTGGAAAGGACAGGGCACAGTGAGCCCTTGTCTGTGTTGAACAACTTTGCTTGTATATCTTTTCTGTCCCAGTCTGGCACCAAACAGAATACAGGCATAAACAGTGTCGGCAAGCTCAGCCTCAGTCTGCTGAAAGACCTATATTTTCCACGAGCCACAAATTCTGCTCTCTGAAAAGGGGACAATAAAGCAGTGTGCCTCGGTCCCCTTGTACAGCCATATGCAATTGGATTAAAAAAAGAGTTTTATACCAGTTAAAATGCAAGATTGGCTGCAGGAGCAAAGGAAGACAGGATTTAGGTGCTAATGTGTAGGTCTTTGGCAAACATACACACCTTTGCAGTATTAGGATTCATTCTGTTCAAATTCCCCAGGGCAAGTGTTGCTCCATGTAGTTATGCGTGGCTGGAGAGAGCCACAGTAAGACCAGGAGACTGAACTTGAGCTGAAATATTGGCTGAGCTTGGAAAAGATCATAAAGAACTGAAGGAACAACTTACAGCATGTAGAGACTGCTGAAGGGATCTCCTCAATGATATACATGACAGCTCAGTTGTACAGCAGGGTATAACTAAACAGAAAGCAGACCAGCACAAAGAAATGTTTGTGCAAGGTCAGATACCTTGGGAGGTTGTGCTGTTCAAATTGTGCCAAAAAAAATCCCCATGTTCAGGAGGAACTGTACACTTACACAAGAGGGACTACACTTCAGAGCAGGAATGTGCAGCCAGGACCTCAGTTAGAAAACAGGACTGTACTGATGGTCATACATAATACTCGCAAAATGCTGCTGTAAACCACAAAGTCAAGGCAGCCCCAAGTCTTCAGTGTCTTCAGGGTCAAAAGATATGACTGGGTCATTTAAATTAGCAAGTTACCTTTTGTTTATACTTCTCTTCTTATGAATAGCTTTAATTATAGCCTTCAGCACAAACCTCAGTTAGCCTGGGAGTTTCCACGCAGCCTTTGCTGCCCACAGCCCACTCCTGGGGCTCCTGCCAGCTCACTGAATCACCACAGTGCCAGCACTGACTCCCAGCTCCAAAGGCAGTGCCATGGCAGCACTGCAGTGTTTGAACACTTACCTTTAAAGTACACCACTGTGCGCGTTCCTTGAGGTTGGGAGGTAGAGTTGCATGGGAATTTTCCTGCAGCTGAACATCTCCATGTCACTCCCTCTCTGCAGCACATGAATCAAGGAACTGGAGGCTCCTGACCAGTGGTACCCGCGCTGCACTAGCCCACTCCCCCACTTTTTTTTGGCATGCATTTGCCCTCAGGGACCGAAGGTGGTTGTGCATCAGGGGCGGGGACAGCAGGAGCTGTGAGGTCCTGGTGCACACAGCTCTGCGCTTGCTGCTCAGCCTCCCACCGGTGTCTGTTTGCTCCTTGGAAAAGGCAAGCAACGCAGGAGAAACATCAACTGCCTCAGATGCTACCAGCTGCCCTGGTTCAATAACTAGGTCAGCTAAAGGTTAAACCAGCTGAGGCACAAGCAGCACTTTTAAATTTAACAATAACAGCAACAACAAAAAAAAACAAAACAAAAAACAAACAGAACACAAACAAACAAAAACCCAAAACAACAACAAAAAACCCCAACCAAGCCTGGGGGGAAGCCTGGAGCAGATTCCCAGGCTGGCCTGGCACAGCTCTCCTGTCCCTCACCCTCTCCTCCACTGCCCTGCATGCTGGCAGTCCACATCACAGCCATTCATGATGGCTGAAGCCATCTCATGTCTAGGGGGCTAAATGCACCTTAGACATAAATCAGTGACATTAAACCAGCAATGAAATCAGCCTGTTTGCTTTGATGTACCCTGCTGTGATACATTAATAACTTCTTGCTTTATGTAGTAAATTCTGTCAGAAATCATAGTCCAATTCCAAATTATACCATTTACCAAGCCTAATATTACACAGTATTTTGCCTAAGTATTTTAAATCAATCATAGTTTAACGTGCACATGCATATTTTTTAATTTTCCCAGTGGTGTGTAATTCCATTTGAAGCTTAGGCTTTTGCCACTTTGGTGGGAAAGACACATCTAGCTTTCCACACTCATCTAGGGAATACATACTTTGGAGATAGTGTAATCTGAAATTCCTCCACTGAAAAAACCAGAATGACATCTAAGGAAACCGCCTGTGGATCTTAGAGCCAGGTTTAAGCAGTAAAAAGATAATTTCTGTGCTAACACTGCCACCCATCGAAAACTATGAGGCATTGTATGTCCCTGTTTTCATCTCTTCTTCCTCTTTGGTATGCTGTAATGTTTTCATGTATATTTTCTCCTCACTGCTGTCTTTAATAATATAATGTTACCAGGTAAAAACTGTAAATAAACTAAACCTAAGTGGTAGGTCAAATATAGCCATAAACCAGAACAGAATCAGTAATGTATGGAATTCTCCCTGCGAATGGTGACAGGGAGCTACTAAACCCCCAGCACGTGAACACAGCACGTATAAATATATACCATGAAAGTACAGGTAGAGCCCTGATCCAACCCAACAGAACTCTCCACCAGCTGGGCTCTTCCCTCCACCCCGGGAGAGATGCACTTTTCCTTTTTTAGAGAGAGAATCCCCGTCTGACTTCTTTCTATTTTCTCTGGGGTTCTTATGCCTATTTTATCTCCTGCCTCACTAATGTTAAGATCAAACCACAATTGCTTTTTGCTTGACATGGCTTCTTCATCTTGTGGTGGTGGTTTCCCCTCCATGCAACCCGTAGCTGTTTCCTTGCCCTGGTTGTGAGAGGTTCCCTTCAAGTTTCTCTGGTTCCACAACTTCTTCCCTGAATGATGCTTTTACCTTTACCATTTCCTCTCACAAATTATCAGCATCCATATCATACAATGGCCATGGAACACTTGAACCACACAATTTTACAAGAAATTCCCTTGAACAAAGATTTGATTTTCTTCATTATCCCTTGCATTTCCCAAGAGTTACCCCTGCACCTACAGTAAATGGAGCTAAATTTAGTTCAGAAAAAAAGGCTGCTTTCTCCTTCCCTGACTCACCTTTCACTGTGCAGTCCTGCTCCCACTGTCAGCTTTTGGTCAAAGTAATTCTTGTTAGTGAAACCAACACGAGGTACATGAGGGTCAACAAAAAGACCCAAGGAAACCTTTTTATGAACTTTGTAAATATGTAATAAATAATAAAACTAAAATGTTTTTAAAAAGCCAATTGTTATACAATGTACTTTAAAACAATGCTCTTTTCCAGTTAGCAAGGATGTTCTCTCTTCAATTAGCAAAAACCCAATCTTTCTCATGTCAAAAGGAGTAAATTACTTTTTTTAACTTTTTTTTTTTTACACTTATAACTTTGTTTTCTGGAAAGTGGAATTAATTATGCTTTTCTATGGAGAAACATCATATAAATTATGGTTTTGTGTGCTATATAGAGCCTAGGGTTTTGTTAAGTGACTGCATCTCCTGTGTAACTAGAGATGAAAATCTTACCAGGATGGCACAGATGGAAAGGTCATTAACAGAACTCGAGAAATCCATCTGCAAATCTCACTCTGTAAAGGTTTTATGTAACAGCCCAATCTCACTGAGATGCTATTGAATAACAGGCATGCTGGAAATCTTCTAATGCTTTACAAAGCCTGGATTTAGGGAGAGGGGGTTACATCATTGCATTGCTTATTGTCTGAAGGATGAAGAGTGGAGAGTTCTAGAGTCTGGTGATTTATTAAATACGAATGTTGTTATGGATTCTTTCAAAATGAAAAAAAGCTCAAAGAACAATTTATTCTGCATTTGGCACAGTTTCAGAAATAAGCAAGTCTCCCAAAGTTCTTGAAAAATTTAAGGACTAACCATTTTACAATTAAATAGCATTAGAAAAAACATGATATTACAAAGGCAATTAGATATTGTTTGGTTAACTGAAGAGTTACTCTTTGACAGCTTCAGCTAGGACTTCCCATGCAATCTTTTTACCTTCATGAGAGAGTGTGAACTGTTTCACAAGACAAAAGTTTATGAGCTGTGTAACCAGTATCAGAGTTATCCAGTTACCCAACTGATGGAAAGTTCTTCCTGTCCAATGCTCTCTCTGTTGTTTTATGATCTGAGGTTGTAGAACTTCTTTCCAGTTCTTACCACAATTCTGGCAAATCTAAGATGCTTAGCTGTCACTTCTTACTCCTTAGCTGTACTCACTTATTCTCTTGGGTTATCTAAATTTTCACCTTATTTACTAATTTTGCTAAATACATGGTAAAGGAATTAACTGCAACAATTTGACCACAAAACTTGAACAGCACAAAATCAAAAAATCTAAATGGGCAACAGCACAACTTACACAACTTCAGTGTTGGGTTTCGCTGTATTTGAGAAACTTGTATGTAAGCACAGATATCTTTGCTTTGATTAGGCTGCACACAATTGTTACTGCTTGCAACTGAAATTCTCCGTAAGATACAAGAGTTGCAACATTGTTTTCCTACACATCTTGATGTGAAGTTGATCATTCTTAACCATTTGCATTCTCCCATTCTTCCCTTACTGCTCTACAGAGATGTACATTAATTTTTCTATGTAATTTTTGTATGCAAGGTTATTGGAACAATGGTGCTTCCAGGACTTAGGGTGAATACCTAAGAACAAAATTTGAACAAAAAATTTTTAATTACTTGGAGGAATGAAAACAAAGCCTCCTGGTTATGTCCTTTTAGCCCAACCTTCTAATACCTCACTTAAATTTGCATACACTCTCCAGTTTATTGTCAGCAGATGAATTTATGATACAAGATCCCTTTCACCAAAGGCAAATGTATCCCTGTTTTGTCTACTTGCAAAATATTATTCCATCCATTCCTCAAACAGCCACAGACCTCACTCTAATGCAAACTGTAAATTCAAACTCTGTGCAGCACCTGCCATGGAGGTAAATAGGTATTTTCAAACACCTCCCAAACAATGTTTGTGCAATATTTGAGTAACTGCTGAAGTGAAGTTATCAAATGTGCTTGAGCCTAGAACTTCAGAGCTAGAGGCAGAACTGAAGCTGTGTACCACCTCTTGCAGGAAAAAAATTAATGATGGACTTAGCCACATGAATCCCTAGAGGACAGGTCTGGTTTCTAATACATGTAGCTTTTTCAGAAACTTTTAGCAGATTTTAGCAAGATTGGATTTCTGATATCTCATTAATGGCTGGTCAATAAAGCATAAAATATTTTCAAAATAATAATATTAAATTAATTCCCTAAGAATCGTGCTGATGAATCAAAAATTCACCTCCAGCAAGTCCATATACAAGGAACTTTAGCAGCAGAAGCTAATTTAACAAGGAATAATACCCGGTTAGAAACTTTCAGAACAGTCTGGACTGTTGTCCCATTCGCACAATTCTTCAAGCATCAAAGAGAATCCAGGTACCCAGCAGCAACGGCATTTCTCTTTTCTTCTGCTTTTTGACTGGCCAGGAACAACCAACAAATTGAAAATACTGAACTAAAGGACTCTTCAGCAGGACTAGAATGCAACTGAAAATAATGGCAAGGACTTCTAAATTACCATGGATCATAAGAGCCATTCTGCGCATGTGCTTGTGTGCTGGGGTAAGAAATTGAAACTTATCCATTGCTTGGTCATTTAAATAAAATATTTAAATAATTTAAATAAAGCTATAAATGCTAAGAAATTGACCTGCCATTTCATGTGTCTCCTTTCTAAGTGAAACTGTTCTGTTTACTCAGAACACTTGTTCTGTTTACTCTATGCCCTCAAAACAACAGACAGGCTCACAATCTGTGAAAACCATGGACTAAATGAGGAGCACAGAGGACTGGAGAAACTGAAAAGTAACTAACCAGTTTTTCCTTGCCTCAGGTCACATTCACGCACAAAGCAATTACTAAAGGATTATTAAATAGAAGCAGACACAGACAGTTGTATTTCCTGTGACATCTTCACTTCTGTTGGTGAACATACAAGCCTTAAGTTTCAAAGCAGCCCAAATAATGAAATTAGGTCACACTTGGGAGGAATCATATTTGACAACATATTTATCTTGGCTGGGTGCCTGGTGCCCACCAAGCCGCTCTATCCCTCCCCTTCCCAGATGGACAGCAGAGATATAAGATGGAAAATGAGTTGTAGGTTGAGATAAGGCAGTCTACTAAAATGAAAGCAAAAGTTTGGGTGTGCACAAAGAGTGAAAAAAAGAAAAATTTTATTCTCTGCTTCCCATCACCAGGCGATGTCCAGCCATTTCCTGGGAAGCAAGGCTTCAGCACGGAAGTGATTGCTTGGGAAGGCAAACACCGTAAAAAATGAATGCGTCACCTTCCTCCTTGTTTTCTAATCTTTTATATCCGAGCTGATGTCATGTGGCATGGAATGTCCCTTTGGTCAGTTTGGTCAGCTGGCCTGGTGGTGTCCCCTCCCAGGACCTTGCCCACCCCCAGCCTACTCAAGGCAGGAGGGCAGGCTGGAGAGACAGCGCTGGTGCTGTGCCAGCACTGCTGAGCTGCAGCCAAAACACCGCTGAGTTACCAACACCTTTCCAGCTCCCAGTGCAAAGCACAGCCCTGTGAGGGCTGCTGGGGGGAAATGAACTCCAGCTCAGACAGACCCAATACACCAGGTAATAATATTTTACGCTGATTTCAGATAGTTCTGTTCAAATGCATTACTTTGCTCTGAAGGTATATATTTGGTGTATTTGATAGGAAGATGGAAACAACAGAATGTGAACACCAAGGCAAAACTACCAAAGAAGAATACCTAGGAAAACATCAGTATCTCTTTATTAGGCTTAAGTTATCATTAATATTGAATATAGAAGTAGTCCTCTTTTTTAGGAATCAAAGTATTATTATAGTAGTTATAAATAACTGCTATAATTAATTACTTTAAAATTACAGAGTCCTTGGGAAAAAAAAGGTTGCTATATATTTCTCTAAATCACACTATTGATCTGTACAGATAAAGAGTCCTTATTTGAATACTAAAAATGATTTTACAGATTAAAAAAAAATTAAAAGAACATAAAACTCTTAGCATATAAATGTAAATATAACATGCACATTTCTCGTATTCTTACTGGAGCTCTGCAATTCATTGGAAAGCTGGGAGATCCATGTTCTTCTTCCTTCTGTATAGAACATCTAGATTTCATTACCAAACTCCTGCTCGCTGATGCTTGTTACCACTATGCTCAAAAAACATGAAGTCCTAAGGAGATAAAAAAAAAGCAAACAAAACAAGTAATTTTAAATGTGGTTCTTAGTTCAGAGATCCCCCGGCTGCACTGCAAGATGTACACCTTCTTCTAAGAAACCTCAAAGGCTGAGAAGAAGGTGCCAGAGGCTGGTGACACATCTCCAAACTCGAGGTGCTTCACATGCCCCCTTCCTGCCCCTCTGCAGCCCAGCCAGCACAGAAGCAGAGCAAGTTTTGAAATGGTACCTTGATGCAGAATTGCACAGGTAGGTGGAAACAGGAGTGTGTTGCACACTGTTATTAAAGAGGAAAGTGAGCTGGACTGCACTACAGACAGTCTGAGTGCAGCTGAGAAGTGCTTTGACAAGTTCAACACGCTTAGCCTCTACAGTAGTCCCTCCATTTGGAAATTACTGCTCTGAGAGCATTAATCCTGCTCAGCTCAATGCTTCCCATGCTTTCAAGGAGAGCCGGGAGGCAGCAGCTGCATTATTCAGCTGTCCACCAGCCCAGTGGGCTGCTCGGGCTTTGGATGGGTCTCTTGGCTATTGCTGATCTGTGTTTTTCTGGTTTCACCATCCATAAACTTGCTTTCCTCTGCTAATGAGTCCGTAAGAAGTCTTCCCTTTTCCTATTTTCAGTCCCACCAAATACGAAACACTTCTCAAATACAATTAGCACTTCATGTAGTCTAGAATAAGCTTATTGTCTAAAATAATTCCGTGTTGCTTTTGTGGTCAGTTTTACACACAGACATTCACAAGCTGTCGCCCACTTGAAGGAGCTCAAAACTGACTCCTTTACCATCACAAGTTAAACATGCAGATGAAAAAGTTAGTTTATATTCATGTATTAGTGGATGACAGACTTACAATAAGGAAGCAAGCACCAATCATGACAGCTTTCATTTTCACATCAAGGTCCATCGGGAATGAGATTCCAAAGTTATCTGTATCTGTAAACATTTCTCGCACAAACCCAGTCCACTGCTTAGAAATCCTCCCAACAGTACAAGTCTCATCCACAGACTTCACCTACAGTTTAACACAAAATTTTAAAAAAACATCATCAAAATTGTCATTCATAATATTCCCAAATCCATTTTGGAATAGATCCATTTAAAAGCTTCAGACTGTTATTCGAATTAACACAGTTATTGAGAACAAGTGTTTGTACCAAAAGGCACTCAGAGTATCAGAAAGTCAGTCTTAAGTATTAGAGCCATGAACTTGATTCTGAATCTGACTGGGAAGTTCAATTCCTTGATGGTGCTGGCATACAGCCACCACATGCACACACTCTGCTGGAAGTGGTGTCCTTTAGGCAAGAGAGTGAATTAGTTTCTCCTGCTGTGTATCAGGAACTGCTCAAGTGAAAATTAAACAAATTACATTCTTCTGTTCAAAAGCAGAGATAAGCAGGGTGGCAACATTATGTTTTCTAAAGTTAGATCCAGTCTTCTGGGTCATGTGAAAGATTAGTTTCCAAAACAAAATGATACAAATTTGCTGTAGTAACTATTTGCAACATCATTTTAAACATTAAATTGTAGCCTAAGATATCTTCTACTTCATGTCCACAAAAACAATGTTGTATTAATCAGTATTATTTTAGAAGGAAAGCTGTAACTCTTCAGTCATTCAGCTCTTTATTTCAGGTCTAAATTATCTTAATTTACTAGTTCATTGAATGATTATTAAATGATTAAAGAAGTGACTGTAGGAAGTCATTTTAATAAATACCTGATAGAGCTGACTATTTTTCTTAGAGCCTGACATAACAGATTTGAAAAGATTTTGCTGCTAAATATTTTAATTAAGTGATTTGTGTGCAGCCACAGGGA
This sequence comes from Oriolus oriolus, assembly GCA_013400235.1. Classification (NCBI taxonomy): domain Eukaryota; kingdom Metazoa; phylum Chordata; class Aves; order Passeriformes; family Corvidae; genus Oriolus; species Oriolus oriolus. Next base: position 359,340 of record VXBT01012844.1, on the reverse strand, counting down.
ATTATTCTCAGTGATCACTGATGACTGGCTTTAACACATCATTTCTGGAAGTTTGTCTGGTTTATCTAGAGTAATTTAAGTATCTAGAGAAGTGATTTGATTATACCACCATTAAAAGATGATGTAGCAATTACTTAATATATACTACAGGTCAGTTGACAGGTAGTAAGTTGAGAAACAGACTAATATCAAACTGCTATCTGAAAGCAGATACATGCAAACAATTTTTACATTGCCTACCTCAAAATTAACATCCTCACAACAACTGCATACAACACATGGGCCGGTAATTTTCAGTATATCCATTCTTTTCTCATCTTGAATGCTAAACTTTGGCAGGCAGGCATGCCAGTTCTGGACAACATAACCAACTGTTGTTCCTGGAGGCGCCTGGACTTCCAGCTTCACAGGAAAGAGAAAACCTTCAAGTGAATGTTCATTCCTCCATATGCTTGGGAGACAAAACCCACACCAGCATACAAATGAAACACAGCTTATTTTTCCGCGACAATCTGGCCTTTCAATGCAATTTTCTGTGAGTGTTTTCAGAAGACTGCTCTCAGATTGCAGATCTCTTATTCAGCTTTTGCCTTCAAGAAAAGAGTGAGAGACTCCTCAGGCTGTGGAGCATGCAAACTATGCATCTACAATACAAAGATCGGAATTCAGTGAAAGAAAGGCAGTGAGCATCCCAAAAGCATTCAGTGAAGGCATTGTAGGGTGAGGCTACTGCAAATGCCTCAGCAGGAGCTCTGAGTAGCCTCAGAAGTTGCATCATTCCAGAATTATGTTAATATTAAAAAAACCTCATGATCTCCTGTGTTGAATGTCACTATAGCTTTCAGAGCTGTAAAATGAAAACTCTAGCTGTTATTTTATGAAAGCTATTGCCTTACTCTTCCATACCAAGTCCACCTCCAGTGCAGATTTCAGCACTAGCCACAAGTTCCCTCACAGGCTGTTCAATCAGATTTTTCATTACCACAATCAGAATTGGCCAGTGAGTACAAGTGTTGCAGCACACTTGCTTCTTCCCAGACCACGGACCCCATGCACAAATGCCACAGATCTCTCTTCCCACACCTTACTGGCAAAACCTGACTTGTTTCACCTCACCTCCTGATTCAAGACAGCCCCACCTTAAAACTGCACAGGAGGTCCCTGTCCCACGAGGAGAAGGAAGGCAGTGAGAGGCAGCGACTCACCTCCTGTAAACAGCAGGGGCAGCAGCACGAGGAACAGCGGAGAGGTCTCTGCAGCGTTATCACCTCGCGGCCCAGGTTGTCTATAATCCGGATGGTGAAGGGCCGTGATGGCCCACAGCAATTCCTGGTAAGGCAGTCAGTGTCCTCTGCTGCAAAGTACACCCTTTGCCCCAGTGCATTCTTGAGTTCGTATTTGTTGTTCTCTTCAAAGCCAGTCAGAACTGAAAAATAGGAAAAAACCTGCTAAATTCCTGGAGTGTCTGGTCAGACACTCCCTGCTAACTCTGCAGCTGCCCTTTGGGAAGGCAAGCCTCACTCAAAGTCTGTCAGAGGCAGCTACTGACAAGGGGAAACGACAGGAAAGGACCCTCAAGCAGCAAAGCCTGAACTTCTCTGAGAAGTTCAGAGAGAAGAATCCACCATGAACAAGGACATGCAGAAAGAGCACAGAGATTCCCATCAATCCCCCCCTGGCCACAGACACCTGCTGCCTGAGCAAGCACCACCATTACCAATAACACAGCAGGGAACATTCTCAGGGAAGAATTGAATGGATGAAAGTTAAAGTGAGCTGTGAATTTGGGGGTGAAACCAGAAAAGGGCACAAATACATTCAGAATAAGAAAGCCACAAAAAACCCTCTCAGGCAAGATTTACAGCAGCACACATCAAAAGCAACAAGAGCCAGAACAGAAATTTTAATTTATTTCTATAACAAATGAAAGCACTCTTAAATTTTAGAAAGAACTGGAGAGAAAAATGCAGCAGCAACATTAGGGGTCAGCTGGGATGTATGGTCCATTTTATTCCTTCTATTTGATAGACACTGATAATACAACTTGGATATTCTTGAAGCACTGAATGAGGGGAGCAGAAAAAAAGCTATTCAGTGTGCTAAAACAGCAGGATTGCCTGTAAACGGGATCAAAGCCACATGCCACTCCATGGAATTAGGTGGGATATGACAGGACAGAAAATAAGATCTCTAATAAGGAAGAGAGGAGAGTAGGTGTGACTGCTAGAAAAGCTGTCAGCAGTGAAGCCTTCTAACTTTCCCAGCATTTCTGTGAGATTTCTCTCTTTCTTTCTTTTCCCAAGCAAAACTATTATAAACAATTCTGAGAGTTTTTGTAAATTAATTAAGTTTTGTGTAGCTGCAGTTTGTTATCATTCTTGCTTAAAAAAATATTTTAAAATAGGTGTTGGCAAAAGTAACCAATGAATTTGGTAGGTAGCTGACCAAAGGTCCAATAGCCTCTTGACATTTCTGTAAACTTCAAACGAGTTAAAAGATATAAGCCGCTTTGTAAAATAATAAAAAAACTCCGCTTCACTTTACTCTCTCAAACGCTGGACTCTGTGTCGTCCTTTTGAAACTCTTGCGACAAGTAGGAATCATTGTTAACAAGTAACACTGGAAATGTGTGACTTCATCCATAACTAGCTATATATCAACTATAGCACCTATAATCATGATTATTCTGTTGCATTGCTGTGTATTTTTTGAGATATAGAACCTGCTGAAAATCTTCCCTCCTATTTTCTCCTTCGTCTCTTCCATGACTTCTGCAGGAACTGAGACAGGTAATGGAGGAAAGAAACACAAAGGTGGTGACCACCTTAAAAACACAGTGTCAAAGAAAGTCTAAACTTTACTGTTCTTGGGATTATTAGATTTAAATACTTTTTACTTACTCTCAAGAAGTTCAAGTTGCTGATGAATTAATACCTGGTCAATCTGCTCATGGTTGAAAAATTAAACAGAATAAACAGTTAACAAGTTGCAACTAAGAAAAAAATGTAGTTTTAAGAACTGTTGCTGTTTCATTTCAGAATAAAAATGTATGGATCAATACCTTGTCTAGAGGCAGATTATCTACCAGTTAAGCTATGAAAATAGCTCACTCCCCTCCTTGTCCTGTCCTCTGCCAGTTTAGCAGAAGAGTGTTCCAGAGCAGTGGAGCTGATGGGGGGAGCTGAACCCAAACTGGCCTGGTTACCAGCACACAGGGCTAATGTTCCTGTGTTCCTTTCCGGACTCAGAGCCTGAAAGCTCTGACATCATGTCCCAGAGCCTCCATACAGACAAAAGCAGGAAATGGAGATATTTTAGAGCAAAAGCTCAGCTACTGCTAATCTCTGAGGGAAATTCAGTGGAAAATCAGCCTCTCCTCACCAGTACTTCTTTTTTTCTTTTGCCTCTTTTTTTTTCAGCAATTTGAAAAACTGGCAACAATACATTAGTATTAATCTTTCCAGTGCTGAGATGAACCGTATTTTACAGTACAAAGACATACTCAGTAATGTGGAAACAATTCTTATTTTGCTATTAGCATTCTCTATGCTGTAAAAGTCTAACCGGCACCTCTACTAACAATATTAAGAGGTGTGAAGAAAGCATCACATGGAAAATTAAGTGCCTCTAATGTACTACAGTTGCCCATATTATAGGTATTTATTCTACACACCTTGCGAAATGGCATTACATCTCACAAACAGTAACTTCAGAAATGGGAAGGATGTACAATATCCCTGCATCCCTCATCCTTTAGCATCCTACTTGGCAGGAAGGTACCCCATGAACAAGTGCTACACCTGTAACAGGTATCTCTGCATTCAGACATTACAAAAGGCTTCACTTAGCAGCCCACAAGCAGCAGCCCTTGCAGCTGCAACACAGCCAGATGCTTTATTTAGGTATTTCATGGATGCAGGCTGCTTCCCAGAGCAGAATACCTGACCTCTGGGGAAGGAGGAAGGGTGCAGGTACCTGTGTGAGGTATTCCAACCCAGGAGGGCAGTTGGGAATAGAAGGAGGAATAGGCATCCAGATTGTCCCGTCCATGGGGGGCTGGTTCTGGACAGGTGGAACGACAAATCCACCTGGGACTCCCATGGGCTGTGCCTGAAATCCATAGCTCCATGCACCTGTGACATTAGGTATGGTAGGAGAGACACTGTTAAGAAAGACAGATACTGGAAAAGAATTGTCACATGAATCTTCAAAAGAGTAATTTATTCACTATTTTGGACTATGGAGATCCTTACACCTGATGTATTTCAGTTATGAATGTAATAACTTCCATGAAGGGAGTTATGCTGCCATGGGACATTCTGATGCTTCAGACAAAACCAAACCGAATAAATTTAAAAATGCATCATTCTTGAAAACAGAAGAAATTTCATTCACATAGAGATAGTCAATTGAAAAACCAGAAATAAATAAATGAAAGGTTATTTCTAAGTAGAAAAGACAGAATACTTTAAGTTACAAGAAAAGCATTGGCATTTACAAGCTGTCAGTTGAGTAAATGAGGAATTTTAAGACAAAGTTTTCCTGGATCTATACCTTATACTTTTGTGAAAGGAAATGTCCTTTTAGCAAAGTTCATCTACAGTTTTCAAACCAGTTGATTTGTGGACCTTCAGCCCGCACCAGCTCAGCACTAAATTTCATATTACATTACAACACATGAACCAATGCACACGAAAGATCAGGCTGTGACCATAAGCAGACCTGTACCTCAGGTGACGTAAACAGCTGTGGCTTAAAACTCGTGGCTGGCCACATCATCCACCTCAGAGAAGAATCCACCCTTTGGGAATTCAAAGTCACTTTTATGTCTGAGCATGGGCTTTGCACACAGTCTAGCTACTGCTATTGTGTGCAAGTGCGTGCACATGCAATCACTCAAAATAACAATGCTCCTGCCACCTCCACAGCACAAGCAATGAGTGCTCTTTGCCCACTTCACTTACAAGCTTGCAAGTTTACTTTACAAACCTCAGAGTGCCTTGTCCCAAGATGCACAAGCTTTAACTTATGAACAGCACAGTAACTTAGGCCAAATATTTTGCTTTTTACCTCTGACTTATGCTTTGAGCCTGATTGTTAGATATTTATTGTGATTTGGTTCCTCAGAAAGCAATCACTGCCAGAATGAGAGAAGCTGTTCAGGAGTGCTGCATTTTGAAGTGAAGCAGAAAATGAGAGAGGAGAGGAGAGAGCAAGTGAGGGAAAGTGTAAGTATAACCACCTGCAAAGTACAGCAACAGAGTATGAAACAGGAAGAGAATACATGCAGAACTGCAGGAGGAAAACAATTCTTTCTTCAGTTCTGGATTTCTAAAGAAAAATAATGTGAAATATTAAAATAACATGATAATTTAAAAAACTGATTATCAATAAGAACCTGACACACATTAATTGCAATCAGTAACACCTCCCTAGCAAACTCCCCACAGTGACCACCAAGGAGCACCCGGCATTTTTAAATCCTACCACTGCTGGTGCTGCTCAACATGTAGCCTCAAAAAGGAAAGACATTACTTTTCAGCAAAACAGACATTAAAAGGAACTCTATAGAATTAATAGCAGAAAAGTAAATCAGAAATGATCCCCCTTGTACTCCACATTCCCCATGCTTATTTCCTAATGGTGTCAGAGATCTGTAACCAAGTCACCTACCTTGGTAAGCCCCAGGGACCTGCTGAGGAGAGCCATAGGGCATTCCAGGTGCTGTGGCAGGTTGAGGTCCTGGAAGAATGGAACACACACACTGAGCATGGATAATTTCTTCCTACCCTGCATGACAGATCCCCAGCGCTGCCTCCTTTTCCAGAGTACACACAGAAAAAAACTAGGCAGCTGTTTTCTGTATAGCAAAAATATACATCAAGATCGCATTTATGAACAATGTATGTATTAAACATCAGTAAAACTTAATGGAGTTCTGGTCCTTGAAGCACAGAAAAAAGACAGGTACTGCACAGGAAGTCATGAAGATGTCACAGAATCACAGAATCATTTAGCTTGGAAAGGACCTCCTGAGATCATCTAGTCCAAGCCCTGCTCAAGCAGGGTCAGTTCACTCTGTCTGGACCAAAGATGTCTTTGTTCATTGATATTTAGAAAGAGGCTTGAATTCAAAGCATTGCCAGGAACTGACAGTCTGCCCTCCAGTACAATGTGGCAATGAGCCATTCCCCGCTGTGTAAACCCCTTTTTCCCAACTTCGTCAACCTTCTCCACCAGCAGATGGAGAGGGTTATGGATTTTAAAAAATCTACCAGCTTCAGTTTGTAAGCAGAAATAACATGAATTTCAAGGTTACTAATTTATTTATTATTTTTACTTAACTTCAGAAATCAAGATCTGAAAATGTAAGCTCTATGTTTGTAAAATATTCCATTTTAAAATGTAAATAATTTCAGCTTAAAACATTCATACATATTTCATATAATTAGAAGGTAAGCTAATAGAAAAGCTAATATTGCTTGAATATGCTGTCTTTGATCTTAGCAAAAGTTGACATTTTGGTTATATTTTACTCACCTTGCATTGTCGTAGATCTGCTAGTAGTTGGTCTGCAAAAGAACATTTTTATCTCATGATTTTTTAAATATATAATTTCACACAAGAGCTATTCAGTTCTCTATTATTGATAGAAGATATTTGCCTCTCTAAACTGTATGGGGAAGCTAAATTACAAACACAAGGTAAAAACCCCTTAACTATCTCAGCTTCCTTCTAGGCTATGTCTCCACCACCACATAAGTCTGAATTTTCTATGCCTGCATTCATGCTTTGAGTATCCTGAAATCATCCTCAGCTCAGAGGAAAGCACTGGGATGTGCAAGACTCCACTGCACAGCCATTCAGAAACATCCTGTAATTCAGATTAACAGTTTACTGCAGTAATTTAAGGGCAGCTGGTTCAGTATATTGATGTTGACCACAAAACCTGCTCAGGTAAACCCTGGAGCAGCCATGTAGCCATGCAACCACCTACTCTGTTCTTTAAGCTCTTCCACTTCTCTAGTGCTACTACTAAATATCACATATCCAGTTTTTGCCCTCACAGGATAACAGAGGGTCGTTGCCGAGAGGAATTAAAAAAAAAAAACAAACCCCAAACAACACAGCCTACACACAGAAAAAAAACCCAAACCAAAAAAACACCCCAACAAAACCAAAAATACCACAACTTACTGATACCAGCGTAAACCTTGAGAGTTATTTCTTTCTCTGGGGTATTTAAGACAACAGCAGCAACTGCTGTTACAGACAGCTCCAAAACAGTTAGGAGATCCAAAGGTGAAAAGTGTAAAAAAGAATGGTGTAGGCTCTCCTTAGTAGTACTGAAAGCTTTGAAAGAAAAAATAAACCTACTTGTTCTTTAAAAATAATCCAGTTCAAGTTAAATTTCCAATATATTTTGTCTTTTATGATTCTTCTAACTACTTCAGTTCAATGAAGATGGTTGTTCATTTAAAGCTGGACAAGGAAGTGAAACTGAAAGCAATCCATCCTGTTTTCCACTCTTCGAGTAAAAGCGGATCTCACAGGGCGATGTCGAATGTTTCTGGGATGCCATGGAAATAACTTACTCTCCAAATCCTACACAAGATCCTCTTTCAGAGCAGCTGGTTCAGTTGCTCTTAAACATTCCTTTTTTAATATACTTTTTCTTCTACTTTACTAACTCTACTTTACTAACAAAATCATCATCCTTTTTCACATACTTTAATTGGATTCTGGTCATAGGGTAGATTGGAATGTTGTCCCTGTATGAATGCAGGAATATCACAAACTACAGAAGAACAAAAAATGTTATTTAAAATAGCAAAAGATCAGTTTATACCGTGAGATGTTCCAGCTACGTGAACTTCAGTGAAATACTGAGAATTACAACTAAACCCTTTGGTAAAGGAAGAGTAGAGACAGAATCAAATGATTTATTTAAAAGAAAGGCTTTGAAGTAGTCCAGAATCTTTCACTGTCCCTACAACCACACATACAAGCCACTGTACAATCTAGGATTTAGAAAGGGTTGATGTGCTCTTTAGTAGAAAAACAACAAAGATTTTACAAAGCTCAGCCTTCATTTCATCCCTAGGTAATTCCTTTCTTTATGAATGTCCATGTTTCTTCTCAGTCACTTTCTCATTTTCAGAACTACATAACACAGCTACATGTCCCTCACCCTGACACATGTCACTAGTTATGCTGCAAGTAATTCACACATGTCATAATTATGTCAACTATAGGACTTCTGCTTTTTATCAGAAAAACAGAATACTAGCATGACAAGTAGCTTCATTTCTTATCCAGCATGACAAGTAGTTTCATTTCTTATCCAGTCCACTGAAGTGCTGCCAAGGGCATATTAATGTAAGCTCCCAAGCACCAACATGTTTAGTGCCATACAACAAACAAGCCAGGCCCTTTCCAAGATGTTGTAATATTCAAAAAACAGGAAGCCAAATAGCCAGGAGGCATGCATTAGTTCACCCTTTGCGGCTTTTTTTTTTGTTGATGTTGCATTATATAAGACTATTCAGCCCCTGCATTTTAACCCTGACTGCTGGAGAAACAGTATGTTTAAAGATCACCTAGTTGATCTAATTAAACAGTTAATTTTTGTCTAACGCTAACAAAACATTATTCAGAGAAGGAATTAATTTTGTTTGTTCTGATGCAGCAGGGTACCCTGTCCCTCACACTGACTTTTCTCCTGAGACCTGGGCGTGCCGGCACCTGGCAGCCGCTCAGACAGGTCAGGGTACCGGCCTGGCTGAGGCGAGGGCACATCGTCACTAACGCCGCTCGCCTCTGCTGGGGACGGGACCGCCACAACCAACCTGCTGCTGCTGCTGCTGCCGCCTCCCTCCTGGAGCGGGGCTCTCCCGGGACAGCCCGGCCATCAGCACCTCCCCGCAATCCAGTCTGTGCAAGCGACTCACTTCTCTAAAGACATACATTCCAACTTAACCCGCACTCCCCAGCCGGAAACGTGGGGCTTCCCCTCGTCAGGCCCCTGCCACAGCCCTGCTGGTCATTACGCATTCCTGGGAGGAAAACCGCGGGGTACCTGACAGGACCGCCTGGAAGGAATCCTGGTGGGTGGGGACGCTTAGAGCCCCACCAGCCGAATGCAGCGTTCCCGAGCCGCTGTCCGGCTGTCCCGCTGTCCGGCTGTCCGGCTGTCCCGCTGAGCCCTCGGGGAACACCCAGAGCTGCGGGGCGGGGAGTGAGGGCAGGGCCGGGCTCCGGGCAGGAAATTGCTGCTGCTGCCAACCCTGCCGAGAAACGCCGGCATTTCCAAAGCTTTGCTCTTCGTGATATTTACCTTTTCCATTTCTAACAGCATCAATGCCGATTCAGTCCCTTTAAAATTAATTAATGAATTAATTAATTAATTAACTTAATTTCTGCCTTTTAGTCACAGGACATCAGGTTTCGTACAGGCAATAACGCCAAGTTCTATGTCCACCCTGAAAGGAGAACAAATGTATTTGGAACAATTTTACCTTGCTTATAAGGCAGGACCTCAGGGGAAAAAAAATATTTACGTGGACTTTGTAGTTACAGGAACAAGAACATACAATACTGAATTGTTTGGGAAACAAAGGACTTGGAGCCAGTTGGCTCACGCCCTGATTAACAGCTCTAGTGAACAGATCTTCTGCATCCTTTTCTGCACATTCACGTACGTCAGACTGGAGCTGACGTACACAACATATACCTCTTCAAAGGAAACTGTGTTTCACGTAAACTACACAAATCTAATCACAGTAATTGGGGCATGCATGAAACATAAGACTGGGGATTCAATCTGAGTCCTTAACAAAGAAAAGTGCAGGTCACCTCGTAGCTTTACATACTCTGTAGTCTTTGTCTTCTGCTTCCCAAAATAAGGTCTCCATTTCAGTTTCTATAGCAAACTTTCCAAAACCAAACAAAAAAAACCCCCAAACTGTTTTTCTAGCCCTGCGCTGAATTTCACCTAAACACCAGATATGACAGGGATTTGGGGATTTTATTTTACTTGTTTCCTCAGGTACAGAAGAATCTAATCTAAAGCTGACTAGCATTTTCCCACACATCTGCACTGAGTCCACTAAGAGGATTAATAGCAAACAGCAAGAAATAGGTTTTAAACATCTCTTAAGAAATAGGTATAGAATTATTTTGACATGGTTGGGAAATTAGAAATACATGGTAGCTTTTGACACCACCCTTCTTTTTTACAGGAACATAGCTTAGTTATATTTAGCTTGGTTCAGACTTATGCACTGAAATTCGAATTGTATTGCCCAGCAAACATGACTTTTGACACAGAGATACATGTTATTCCTTAGATGAGAAGATCATTGTCCTATCAAAGAGAACGAAGACAGCAGCATATGTCTTCCTTTCAGGCATCTACCAGTAGAAAAAAAAACATATTCACCTGCAGTGGTAGAAAAAAAGATGCCGTGATTCACAAAATACAAAGTAATTTATCAGTCTTTCCCATATCCAGTAATGTTCCAGTCCTTTTCTTATCCAGCTAGGATCACCTATGTTATAACTGACAGTCAATGCTCTTCTGTTAGATCAGGGGGTTGAAATGGTCAGTACCTTTTTATTTTCTCAGTGAGCAGATTTAATCAGAAGGAGAATGCCTAAAACATTAAGAAAAGAAGTTAGAATTATTTCAAGAGAAATAAGAAAATGATCATGCTCCTAGTAATTTAGTCTTTCAGTTTTAAGCATGTTTACCTGGAAAGAAACACTATTTGTAGATTCTTGACCCCATTTTCTAGGTATGTTGCTTATGGTCTGTATATTCAGAACATTACTTTCTACTGCTTTAACTTCTGATGCTCCTGACATTGGCTCCTCATCTGATCCTGTGGTGCCCAACATCAGAACTGAGACCAGTTCTTCCACCAGCTTCTCACACAGAGGTCTCCAGTTACCTGGAGTGGAGTTGCGTCGACAAAAGCAGCTCTCATCTTCCTTCCTGACATCCCCTAACCAGCTCCTTTTCCCTCAGTGCTCAGGCAGTACGTCTGTGTGAGGGGACGTGGGAGTAAGTTCACTCAGGGCTGTACATGAGAGCAAACAGCCTTTGTGCAGCTCAGACTCTGTTCAACTGCATTTAACCTCAGGAACGGCATTGTCTGCACTGCTAAAAGAAATAAAAGTGCTTACTGGGGGGGTCGCTTTCTGTGCCTATGGACAATAACCCCACAGAAGACTCTTTTCTGCAGCATTTGTGATCTGGAAATCAAACCTGGAACAGCAAGCAGACATGGGAGATGCAGAGAAAGATAAGCTGAGAGTAGTTGTTGTCTTAATAGAAAAGACATAGGATGTGAGGTTTGAGGCACAAACTTGAGGGGGCTGCTGGGAAATAAATTAAAAGAAAGAACAAAAAACAAAGAAGGAACAGAGGAGAAAGAAAGAAGGAACAACAGAAAAGAAGATTCCTCCAGTGGCAGGTCAGTAAAATCTCCTGAGCTGCACCAGCTGGAGCCCCAGCCATGGGGTACAATCTTTTTCTGCTGTTTGCCATCCTTCACTGGTGCACATTTTTGGAAAAACTTTAATTGTAACAAATAGTGTTTAAGTCTTGTGAATTCCTTTAGCTGACAGTACTTAGTCCTGTATTCACATGTGCAAGTTGTTATCCCAGCCTTAAAGACTGTGGGCCTCAGCAATGCCCCGGAGAAGGTGGTTTGAATACACAGAAGAATCGGTGGGAACGTTTAGCATGTGTGTATGAGTTTGGAGAAAGGTAACGAGTCTGAAATAGCTGCGGTGCATGGGTTAGGCAGAGAGATCCCTCATGCCCCGTGCTGAAAATAAAAGTGATTCCACTTTCTAATACAGAAATTACAGCATTCGTTTTATTCCCTATTTTTGATGACAAACTGATAATTGCCTGATACAATTTTCACAATATTTAGAACTTGCTTGGAGAGTTTAGATTTTAAAAGACTGCCCTCAACATAACTATTCAAATTTAAGGAATCTTATCCAGAACCAATAAGTCATTTTCCTTTTTTCCATTTATACTACATGTTCCACCCAAACTAGTAGTGGTTTTGAAAGCAGATAGGCAAATAATGTCGTGTTCCAATAGGCAATTTTAATCCAAATAAAACTACATTTTAATACAGCATGATCAGTCTAGTATGAGCCCACCACCAGTGTGAGAGACATAATGTACATGCAGGAAAAGGCAGTTTAAATCCAAACATTTTAAAAAGTAGATAAATTGCTATTCTTATTAGTATTAGTTTTATTTCTCTGATGTGGAACTAGGGCAAATGGATTCCATCCTGCTAGCATTTGACAGGCACCTGACATCCCCTGAGTCTCAGTGTAGCTCTCCTTTTGTTTTGGTAGTTAGGCCTTCACTAATTTAATAAAATATGTATTCATGAAACCAGAAGAAGCAGCTAACACATCATCTCTGTATTAAAGATTTGTAATTGTGAAATTGTGAATTGTAAACAGGACTGTTCACATATTTGATTTCATTTAACAATATCAAATCAGCCATCAAGCCTGCAGTCTAACAAATGAGGTTTAGGTTTTCCTTTGAGTGGGAAACTGGGTGAAAATGGGTTTAGTGTTGTAATGTCTTAGCTAATTCAGCATCCAGATAGCATCAGTGGACAGCTATGAGTTCCAAACCACATAAAGTAGCACTCCTTGTATTTTTACATATCCTGAGGAGCAACATGTCCCCCTGGGCTGTCACTAACAATCATGATAATCACTTACAGAGGAAAAGCAATTCCCGCAGAGAGCTGTCAGCCATCACCATCAGTCTTTCCTCAAGATATTCAAACACAAGGGGAAAACAACAACTAAACAACAATGGAAGCAATACCACTCATTTGGTTTTGCTACTAAATGTTTTTGTGCCAAAGCAATTTCTTTCTCAGACTGAGAAGGAGGCTAAATAAAGTTTTACTGCTGCCAGTCATACAAGGTTTTGAATGTCAGCACTGTAGAGGAACTGCCATAAGCCGCTTTGCAGTCAGAAAACGGGATATTGGGAGGAAAAGAACAACTCAACATAAAGAAATAGGCCATTACAGTTTACAGCATTTAGGATTAACTGTGGTACCAACAGTTTAAAACGCAGCTTGTGCAAATCCTGTTTTCTGCTAAAGGGATATTGCTACTGCAAATAGATACTTACAGGGAATAATTTCCTAGGCATGACTTCATTCCTAAAAAGCATAAATAATACTGGCATAATTAGTGAAATAGACCAAAAAATCGAGTCAGGACGATTCTATCCCGAGCAGACATCCAGCTCTGCACGTCGAGCGTGGCACTCTGAATTCCTAGGCTGCTCAGTTATCTGTGTTTGGGGTTTTTTTTTTTTGGGGGGGGGGGGAAGGAGGGGTTTGAAGGTTTTTGCAAAGCCAAGTTTTTTCATTTAAGCACTGCTGCAGGCTACACTGAGTCATACAGCAGCAGTGACGTGCTGGTGGTCCTTGAACTCTCCCTCCCTCCCGTGCCTTTTCTCACAAGCACATTCCGTGCGTGGGTGGGGTTCACTGGACAAACTCCTCTAGAGCCAATATTGCCGCACTGCTGTAGAACTGGAATCATACAAAGCAGTTATGTCAGGACACCACAGGCCTTGAGTTGACATTCCCCTTTGAAAATGTACATGAAACGAGGAAGCCTGGAAGCAGCAGCCCTTTGCCGTGGTGCACAGGGTACCTCCGGCTCCAGAGCAGGAGTCCCCTCCACTCCCTTTGCACATCCTCTGCAGCCCCTCCTCACCAGTCACACTCCTCTGAGCACAGCAAAGAATGTAATGCAGCACCCAGGCCCACACCTGCTTTCACTTAGAGTATCTTAATCTTTTGGACAGTAGTGTTGCATTTGAATTCAGCATTATGGAAAAATAACGCCTTTTAAACTTATGTTCTTGATTAGGCACCCTTGGCTTGTCCGGGAGCTGCTGGTAAAGGAGAAGCTGGCTTTGATTGTGCTGTGATATATACTGGCACTTCTTTTATCAACATGAGGACAAATAGAGCAATACTGATATACAGAACCAGGCTGAGGAGCGGATGTTATTAAAACCAATGAAGTCTAAGTTAATGTGTTTCATAACAGACTCATCTGATAAAAATGTACTGGGACCTTGAGGCTTCCGTTAATTAAGAAGATAATTAAAAAGTTGTAAATGTAGAAGGACCACTAGATCTGCAAGAGTTTATGAGGTGAATTTACAGCTCAATTAAGAATAAAAATTGAGGAAGCCCAGTACCAGGCACTGCTTCTCACACAGACCGCTGGGAGATTTGGGGAGGTTTGGAAGTTGGAGAGGAGAAACATAGGAAAAGGAAAATGGAAAATATTTACATCAGATATAAACCCTGTTCACTATTAAGACCTAGTGACCAATGTCAGGTACTGTAAACTCTTACCTCATACTGATCACCTGGGACGTGGAATAACCACACATGAAGAAATTGCTCATCAAAGCAGTGGCCTCACACTCAGGCCAGGGCCATTTCCCAGAAATCCTGAGCAGAGCTTTCAGGAGGTTCACATTTAGTCCTATTATTTCCTAAATCAAGTTTTACAGATTTGTTACTCCAAGCCCAGAAGGTTTTTCTCCCCCTTTGCTGCATCATGTGGTATTATAAATTGTATTTGCCATCCAATCTCTGATTCAATTTTTTAGGGTAATTGAGCTGCTGGTTGTTACTGATGAGGTTGTTACAGATGCCCTCTCCTCTCTTCTCCTCTCCCCTTAACCATGTCTCTGCTGGCAAGGCAGCAGCAGGATGCATCCACGCTGCCTGTGCTGATGGCAGCTCCTGGCCAGGCTGCACTTTCCCTTCCAGCTGTGACAGGTTTGCTGTGTGCTGCCAGAGGACACGGTCCCACGGACACACTTCAGGAGCCAGCCCTGCCCACAGGCTCCTGCACTGCTTTGTGACCCATGGTCCAGGTTTTGTGACTCATGGTCCCCCTGATCCTGAGAGGTCCAACACCCTGTATTTGCAGCTTCTGCAAGCGGGATGGGATAAGGTGGCCAACAAAGTCTATGCAGGCAGACTCTGCAAGTTTCTGGAACCAGAATGTTCCTGAAGCAGGTTTTCAAAATTGAAGTAAAAGTCTTTACTGGTATTTACAATTACTCTATATGATTCTCTTTCAGTGATCTTTCCCAGAATTTCAGGGCATGTGATTTCTGCCCAATTAGATCTACACTAGCATTAATCAGTGTTTTCTATGGCTTTAGAACAAATGTTTTACACCATTTCTAGTTATTCTCTCTGAACTAACAATACCAAATACTTGCTGTTAGAGCTGTCTACAATTACACTGGACTCATCTGACAGAAGGCCTTACGCCCTGATCCAAAGCCTAACATCTGTTTTATCAGGCTTTCAATGAAGCCCTGTGGTTTTAATGCTTCACTGAGGTGCTGGAATTCTAAACCCTACTACATCAACCAAGACTGCAGTTAAGATGACAATGCTTTATAAATGAGACACTGAACAAAGCTAGTTACAAAATTCAGTTTCTGGGACATCATGGGAAAATAGAGGAATCTGAGACTTTTTTTTTAACTACATCTGTAATGATATATCTGCTTGAGGAAAGGCTTCTATTTCAGTTTGTTATAATTGTTTTAGATTAAAAAGTTCACCAAGAAAGCTAGCACATATTTGTAGCAATAAATATATATGGTGCTAAGCACATCAATACTGCATGAGGCATTTTGCATCTCTGTAGATTTTCTTAAACATTTTTTCTCTCTTAATCATCACTTACCAGTGATATTTCTGAAGAACAAGATAAAAGAACATTATAGCTTGAACATATCAGCAATGCAGTAAAGAATTTTGACTTTACCAAGCAGGTGCTTATTTTGTAGCAAAGATCACTTACTCTTTTCCATTGAGAATATATTTGCAAAGACCACATTAGACCTCACTTCTGATTCAAAACATTAATTTACTCTTAGAAATATTTTATTCTCCTTGTATCCTCCTCCACTCCCTGCTAATTTTGTTCATATACTCTTTCCTTAGCTCATGTTACCCTGATTTTGCAGGGATTTGTTTCCATCAGACTCCTCCTCTTCCCAAGCTCCACAATCATTCACCCTTCCCTTTAGACAGGGCTGAGGGTCTTACCCAGGGTGGTGACTGTTCAGCTAAAACCCAATGTTCAATGAAGCCACTCAAACACGGTATTGGCGAGAGAGAACTGCAAAAGACCACAAGAGTCGAGACAAACCACTTTATGGGACTGTTTTAAATGAGCATGTTAGTCAGGTCGTGCATACATCTTTATTCCCCAGCCATATAACCACACCCCTTTATGGAAACAGAAGGTTTTATGGAAGTCCAAAGCACAAACTTATTGGAGGAGGTAAGTTCATCTGTTGAAAAAACACAAATCATGAACAAAACACCTGGTCCCATTGGTTCCAATCACTGCAGCTAAAAGCAAACAGTTTCACCTTAAGGAAGGTTTTGTGGATCACAGGTGTGATTTATTTAGGTGCTACGCCTGCCAGCACAGATGATCTTGGCATATCAGTCAGTGTTTCTGTGCTCTTATTGAACAAAGTTTTTGCCAAAGACACGTTGCCTGTTTGCACAAGGGCTTCTCTCTACAGTCCTGACTAGCTTTAGTGTCTCTTGTCCTTATTTTATTGCCCTGAAACTTTCACACCATCTCCTCACTCACTGTTTGCAGTTATTGAGCAAAGTACGAAGCAAATGTACCCGTTCAGCCTTTTTCCTCAGCAGCAAGGACAGAACCACCACACACTGTGTTTTTAACAATGCAAGTACTGGTTTGGCATCACAATGATGAATGATGTATGAGCATCCACAGTAGACAAAAGACATTCAATGACCCATCTTGCAGATCAGCAGAAGGAAAAAATCTCTTTGATCTTCTATTAGGCTCAATTAGGAACAGAAAGTGATCAAACTGTGGGACTGCACTGACTTTGCAAGGGCAATATCCACTGTGTCAAAGAGGATGAAATACACTGTACACCACTAATTCTTGGTGGGATTTCACTCTTCTGTGAGTTTGCATTTCATTTTATATCAGGCCTTTGAGAGTCTGGAAGCAATAAAACCAGAGATAAAACTCTTCCTGATATGGAAACATTTAATTAATTTATTTACCAAATTGTTCATTTAAGTAATAACCCACTTGTCCTGGCTTCTGCTAAACTTGTTTTTATCTCAACTGTTGCATTTTCAGAGCATTGAAGTGATGCTGCTCTCATATGGTAGGCTTACTTAAGTGAAAACATTTCAGAATCAAATATTTAAATCTGTTCAAAACTCCAAGAAGTTTCAAGTGCACATACAGTTTTTGGTTTAAATACTGATTATTTTTAAAAGTCCTTTGAATTTCAAACCATAACATTTGAAAACTAGTCTTATTTTCAAGGGCTCCAAGTGCAGCATAGCTGGCCCAGTCCTGGGCAATGCCAAAGGCTAAAGAATGCACCCCTTGTGGGTCTTTACCCAGGTTAAAGGTATGTGGAACTTTAATCAGCATCCTGGGTACAGCTTACGACGTGTGAAATGGTAAATATTGTCATAATGAGCTGTTGCTGCCATCTACTGAACACAAGGAGTGTGAACTACACAGATTTACAGTTTTGCTACTGATCAAAAATATTTGCTTGGCTGGATTAAGCAAAATTTCTGCTTCATTATAGCAATCACATCTCTTTCTAGATGATATCCAGGACATGAATTTGCATTAGAAAAACCTTGTGACCCTTTGGGAGATTCTGAATTCTCCTTTGGAGAGCCACTCCTAGCCCGTGCGGGGAAGCGTGAAAGGTGAGCACACGTAGCTCCCATAACGTGAAACACATTGCTATTAACAAGAAAGGGTTATTAGTTACAGCTGCAGGTTATTCAGATCTTAGAACACATTGGCTCTTCTTTAACAATATCATGCACAACTCCATAAACTCTGCTGAGGATGGATACCTGCCCTTGTGTGGCAGCTGAGGTTTAGATGAACAAGCTCCCAGCTGGAAAAGTGCTGGCATTGGCACTGAATTTTCAGCAGGATGCTGAAGGGCGGGACAGAGGTCAAGCAGGCTGCTGAGGGAATTCTAAGCAGCAAGAGCTATCCCAGCCCCACTGCTTGTTTTATTCAGGGGACGAGCCTGTTCTTGTATGACCAAGAAGCTGCGTCTGAGTGTAAATAGAGGCATTCAAACATACTCATATACACATTAACAGCAAAAAACCCTTGTATTAACACACAAAACAGCAACAGAGACGCTAAGTGCGAGGAATCCAGTATTATCATCTGGCTGCAATTCATTAAAAAAATATATGCACGTATTACTTACCTACAAGGTATATACATGGACTCTCACAGCCAAATTCAGCCCTGCAGGTGAATACAACCTTATTTTATGTTGACTTCGATGAGGTTGGACACATTTGCTTCAGAGATGTCTTTTGTGTGTAAAGGGCCACAAGAAGACTGGAAATTGCAGAAGAAAAGTGGGAGATAGGCAGGGATCCTGCTGATCTTGAAGGCTCTGCATACAGTCAAGCGTTCAGACACACACAGCTCAACAACAGTGCACGAGAGCCAAGATTATGGGCCACAATAACAGTGATTTCTGTCTAAGATGGCAAAGGGATTTAAAGAGAAAAAGAAAAAAGCCTGGTTCTTTTTATCAGTCTATAGTTAGGAGTGCAGGAGCTGAATTTAACAGAACGACATCAGCGTGAGATTAGCGAGAATAGCAAAAAGTATCCTGTCTTCCTCTGCAGATTCCTGAATTTCCACACGAGGGAGCTTCTTGCCCACGAAGATCACAGGGTGCTTCCTCCTGGGAAAGGTGGCAGCAGTGGCTCCCTGTGAGCTCCCAACTCGTGCAGCCTGATTGCACTGCTAGGAGTCACAGCGAGAGCCAGCAGTGAAATGGTTAACAGATAATGATGATTGTCAGAGCTTGTTAACCACAATTATTTTCAAGACATATGTAAATCTGTATAAATACCTAAGTGTGGTATATAATCTAAAACATACTGTTTAAATCTATAAGCATTCCTGAGTTAATTTCACTATGGGAACATTAGTTGCAACTTCCTGACTTCACTGTGTTTGAATTCATATCCATGAACATTAATTTAAAATTAGTCTAAATATTTGTTGAGAATTAATCACCTGATAAATTTAGCTCTTTTTCATTTTTATGAATTATTCATTATCTCCTCTCTTTCCGTTGATGTGTTGGTTGTTTGCAAGAATTGAATTACTGGTTGACACTAAAAAAAAGAAAAAATCCAGCATTTCTAGTGATTTGTAAAATGTTCCCCTTAGAAACTTGACTGGCGACTATGAGAGCAATTTGGTTTGCCACCAATATTTTATAGTAGCGGTTTGCTTCCTGAAGGACCTGCTGGAGTTTTTGAGAGGAATAAGCAAGTTCATACAGCAAACACTTTGCAACAACAGCAAAAAAATCTGTTTATGTCTTGCATATATATTATTCCTACAAAGGAAGTTTGTATTAGCAAAAGCCTGTCAGTGGGAATGTTTGGGAACAGGATGATGAGGTGTGACTGCAGGAATGAACAGCTATGTAAAACTGCTGAACTACAAAAAGCTCCATCTGCACAGTTATCATAGAAAATACTTGAGCTTGCCAAAGGAAAAGAATAATTCTGTTCCAGGATGGCCACAGGCAAGTCTGAATGAAAAATTATCAGCCACCAGATATTGCGAAGAGGAACAAACCTTTCAAGGAAAGCCTTGAGTAGATGGCAGCAAGGATGCTTAACACTTGATAGTACAAAGGCAAGTGATTTGTGAGCCCCTTGCACACCGAGGACCATCTCTCAAACTTTATCTATGGCCTGCCTTTAGTGGAAATAGTGGAAGACTATTTTCAGAATAGACCTTACATTTCCAAGTCTAGGGCTGGAAGCCGAATTTCTGGCTGCCACTCATTAAAACAATCTTTGTCACAAAATTAATTTACTAGCAAATATGACTTCCCTTCTTCCAACTCACTGAAACAGAGAACATCTTGAACTTCCCATCGGGTATGTCTTTGTATTTGTTACTTTCAATATCAGTTTGCTACTATTAATTAAATAACAAATCATAAAATTACTTCTAAAATTATAAAAAAGCAAAACCCCAGAACATACCCTCATGTGGTTAGTAACTGGTACCAGCACTTGCAAAACATCAAAGGCTCCTCTAAACATAGACTTTCATCAGTGATGCTGCAAGCCTTCATCTAATCTTTCATGATTTCCCATGCAGGAACATCAAAAGAGAAAGAAGAGAATAGCACTGTTCCAAAGCAACTGTGCTCTGTGTGTAAAGTATGTGTTTAGCTACAGCACATATAAAATGTAGGTGAGAAATTATTATTTACATGAGACATATTTTAATAAACATCATCATTAGCTCCCTGTATTTTCCTATAAGGAACAAGGATTTTTGCAGTTCAAAATCATGTCCAAAGCTCAAGCGATTTCTGGAAGAAAATGAAAAAGAATTAGAAATGTGTAAGTCTTCAAAGCAAGAAGATCAATTTATGTTCCTTTTTACCTACTGAAACACATTCTGCATATTTCATTGTTTCTGTCATCTTGTTATAATCCATCCAAGGAGTTTTCAAAGAACATTAAGTCCTACAAATAAACAAACTGTGAATTAGATATGGAAGGCACGAAAATGCAACAATTACTATCAAAAGTCTTACTTGCAGGCTTTTGTTACACAAAGTGATTATATTAGTCAACCACTTTTTATCACTGCCACTGAGAAACAGGAGTTTTGGAGGGGACAATCCAAAAATGAAAACTGTCATTTCTATCCTACTAAAAGCAAAATTTCTGAATTGTTGTTAGAATTTTAAAGCAAACACTTCTCAGTGAATAATTTAAATAGTATTGTAATTTTGGTTTATATTCTCTGGTGTAAGTATCACAGATGATTTTGAAACCATCTCATGCTAACACAATTATGTTGGAAAAAGAGCTACACAGCAAATATCAATTTCTAATTCTAGAAAACATGCATCTTAACTTCATCTTTACCCCTAGAACTGAGTATTCTCCTTCTCATATAATTCTTATCATTATATTAATGACAGAATTTTTGTAGGAATTTTTATACCACCTGGAGGTCTTACATGAAACACTCAACAGAACTATTGAATTGGTTGGAAATTACCATTGGAAAAAACATAACTTTTTTTTTGTCTGTACACTTGTTCAAACACAATAAGGGGTTTGGGGGAGTTTGGTAGGTTTGACATGTGTGTTGAGGTTTGATCCTGACACACAAAATACTGAACTGCATGTGTAATATTATGTAAACAGTTTAATAAACAAAAATTTAAAAACATTTTTAAAAAAATTAAAACCTTAAAAATTAAAAGGTTTCCAGTTAATTTATCTTTTAGGCATCGAGTTTGGCTTTCCGCTGCACTTGCACTTTCGTAGCTCTCAGCTGACTGCAAGAGCCCCTTCTGCCCTGGTCTGCAGCTCTCTATGGGTCTGCCTCTCCACCTTGCACACTTACAATGAGGAAACAAGCACCAATCATTACTGCCTTGATCCTCACATCAAGATCTACAGGAACCTGGATCCCAAAGTTGGCAGTATTGGTAAAGACGTTGTTGACAAATCCAGACCAATACTTGGAGATTTTGCCAATCGTTGTCATCTCATTGAGAGCTTTTACCTGCACAAAGAAAAAACAGGAACGTACTTAAATGTAAACAAATCAAGTGCACACTGATGACATCTCCACAGAATTAATGACTGTGTCCTGACATGCAGAGTATGCTATAGTTGTCAGGTTCTCCTTTTATTCTTATTGCTGCTATGTTCTATTAGTGTCAAATTTCCCTTTACGAGTGGCACGCAAGAAAGGGTCTCAAGTTTGGAAACATCAGCATCTTTAGAGCTGACAAAAAGTGCGAGAAAGCAACTGTGAAAGTTTATGCCAGTTTTGTCTTTCTTTCACAGCACTGTGGGTTTTTTCTGGTCTCATGTTTTTTATACTCCCCTAGCCACACTGCTGTGGACCAGTGTCCCCTCAGGGACGTTCTCCGTTATGTAGCCATCTGCATGTTTCTCAGAGTATACTGAAATTTCAGACAGTACCCACTGGAGTCTTCTGATTTGGCTAATGAGTTGATAAACCCAAAAATTCCTTTATGATTCTTAACTAAGGCAAAGCATTTTGTTCACATCAGAAAACTCTGTTCAGGGTTTCTTCAAGTATCTCCCACTCTTCCTCTCATCTGAGAAATTTATTCAAAGTAGTAAAATTTTTAAATTGTTAAGACTTGTATGAAACATACCTCAAAGTCAACATCTTCAAAACAGCCACAGGTTGCACATGGGCCAATTATTTTTAGTACATCTTCCTTACTTTGATTCTGTATAGTAAACTTTGGCAGAAAAGGGTCCCAGTTCTGTACAACGTACCCAGCTATTGTACCTGGGGGGGACTGAACTTCTAACTAGCAAACAAAAGAAAACAACAAAAAATGTTTTTAGCTGATTTTATATTACTGTATTTTTCCATTATAGTGTATTGTTTATATAATGACAAAATATTTATTTACTGAATATAGTAACATATCATTTTACCAAACATGGAACTGGATATTGCAAAACTGTCTAATGGTGCTGTTAAATATAGTGGACAATATGAAGCCCAAAAGCTGCACCAGAAGCTAACATCTTACATACTATATAAGACTTTATAAAAGCTGTAAACTGGGAAAAATTTTTGTTATTGTATTCAGCAAGTATCCTACAAGCTTTTTTAAGTAGCTGTACCACCAAAGGACCTTTTCTTTAAAAATCCTGATGCAGGGCTAAGAAGGTAAGTGGATGAGCTAACCTGTAAAACATTTTCATAACACAAGAAAGATGCCTAAATGAAGGAGAGTCAAAAAATACAGATGAAAGATCTGATGCTATATGAGATCTGCATTTTTCACTCCAAGCAGATTACTTCTATGTTGTGCAATTCCCAGAGATATATGGCCCTGAAGAGGCAGATCCATGGAGTGAAGCCTCAGCCTCCTCAGAGAGCTGCTTCCCAGCCACACCCATTCACCCCAGTGGCCTCCAGGGAGTTTCCATCCTTCACCCTCCTGGAGTACAGTGGGTGAGATCTGCCTGTGTCAGGGCAAGCAGTGTTTTGGAGTGTTACACTGCAGAGACATCAGCAGACACCAAAGCTTTGTGTGGGATGCCAGCAAAGCCAGGTCCCATGAAAGGGAGGAGGCACACTGGGAACAGAACTCGTTTATGAAGACTTACTCTACTCAAAGGCCTCCCCGCAGTCCCCGGGCTGAGGGAGGGCTGTGAATTCCTCAGTTCCTCCCTGCCACCCTCGAGGAGCTGCACAGCGAGATGCTGGGACAAAACACCTTTGGGATTCGCTCACCTCCTGCAGGAAGCAGGGAAAGCAGCAGCTGTTGCACCTCAAGGGTCTGATGACTCGGATCACCTCCCGGCCCGTGTTATCTGCAATCCTTATGGTGAAAGACCTTAGAGGGGAGCACAGCTTGCGGTCAAAGCAGCCATTCTCTTCCACTGCAAAGTAAACCCTTTGTCCCAGATGGTTTTTTATCTCATATTTGCTGGAGGTCTCTGTGCCAAGAATAGCTAATAAAGCAAAACAAGTAGAACATTAACTTACATAATGTTTGTTATCACCTTAGTATAATGTTAGTTTGTATATATATATATATATATGAGCATTCATTCTAAAAGTCTGTGAAACAGATTGTTTAAAAAATTGTTTTGAAGTAGCAACACAAAGAAAATATACAAGTATAACGAAATAATAGTTCCAGGTCTGTATTTTGAAGGAACTAATTCAGATTTTAATTTGCTGTACACTAAAGTACATATCACAAAAGGTAATTCAGATCCTGAGTTTTTGTTTGGGCTTTTCCTTACTTTATCATCTGTGAAAAGTCTTGAGACTGTCCCACTTCAGTGACAAAGCTTTCACCCAGCAGGTCATTCGAGAATCAGGCCAAAACAATTTTGAATAGGAGAAATACATTTTAGAGTGTTTTACTGGCAGAACTTAATACTTGTTCAGTACTTTCAAATTCCGAGAAACTAAGTAATTAGAAAATTATTTGCTTCATTTTCTGTTTTCTGACCTTCCTTTCTCTATGTGCTTTGTTTCTCATAGTATGTTAATTATTATTAAAGGCGATAAATTTTTCCATGGATTGGAAAGGTGGTTAAACTTTAATAACACTGAGAGGGAGGTGTCTGAGGGAGAGAATTTAGGACTGTTGTAGAGATTACTCACCCCTCAGTGGTTTGCTGCAGAACAGGCAAACAATAAAGTGAGTCTTCCCCGCACTATCACTACAGAACAGCCTGACACAAGGGCAGCAGGAGGGTTCACAGTGACTTCAGCGAGCTGGGGGCACTGCTTGGATGCCTTCTGGAGACACCCATGTACCAGCACGGTTAAAGGGTGACAAGGATTTCACCATACCTTCCAGAAGCTCCACTTGCTGATGAATAATTATCTGGTCCAGCTGTTAAAAAAAAAACAAAAAAAACCAAGATGGTGGGTCTTGGATAGGTCTGGGGCCACCAGTGGTCATCTGTCTATTTTTTTGCCCACCTCCCTGTTATTAAGATTTCTTTCCCTCCAGAGGTGCACAGGGTAGGTGCCTGAAGGCTCTCTCAAGTCAAACTTTAGACTTCTCTCTGAAATTATGGCTGAGGAATGTGACATTAGGTGCTGTGGCCATGTAATTCACCCACACATTTAAAGAAAAATAATCTTTACTGGTGGAATAAGGAAGACAACAGCGACAGCTGTGTGCGAGCAGCAGAATCCACTACTTGCTCCTGTTGCTCCTCTTTGGCAGAGGGGAAGCCCCTTACCCCAAATCCAGGGTTGGTGCTGGGCACCATGGCAGTACAGGAGTGAGTGAGCCTCAGCTCAAGCTCAAAACGTGCAGTGGCCACATTCTGAAGGGCCCTGCTGGAACAGCCCAGTGAGGCAGTCAAGGGATGCCAACGATGGCACACTCCAGCTTTAACACTCTGATCTCAACAACATGAGCTCTGCACCCTAAATCTGGCAAATGGTCATGCCAGGCTGCCAGAATGAGCAAAACAGTGAAACAATCACCTTCAGAAACACTCACACTCAGAAAATGTCTTCCCCCACAAGCTGGTTACAAATGCAGGAGAAAAACTGCTTGCCATGATACCCAGCTTTGCTGTGCTTATCATCCCTCTGACATTATTCTTTCTTGGAGAACAGTTGTTAGCATTACAAAACCAGTAAGACTTAATTTCAGTCTACCTTTCAGTTTTATGTGACTTTTTATGCCTGTTTTATGTGACAGTTTTAGGCTTTACCAATCTCTTTTCCGTAAATTCCCGGTGGGCAAACGCTTGGCACAGGGTGTGGCCATTACTCGCAGCTGCAGACACAAAGCACTCAGCGACCTTCTGAGACCAGCATGTCACAGCTCTCCAGCGCCTGGATATTTTAAAATTGATAAATCTCGCCTGGTATGTATTCAAACTGTTGCGGCCATTTGTCACTTCTAGGCAGCTCCTGCAGTTAGTTCAGGCTGCAAAGAAAAGCTGGTAAAAGGAGGAACTTCCTTATCCCTTTCATTAATCTCTGAAATGTGTATGCCAGTAATTGAAATAATAAAAAATATTTAGACGTAAAAATATTCTCCCAAGAATCTTTGCTGTTTGTTGTTTGGGTCTCATGAGAGAGCTCTTGGAGCTCATGGGAAGGGCTCTGCTGATGGAAAGAGAAAAAACTGATTAAAGATGGTAGGGCTATTTTAATATTTCAGTATTGATTTTAACATGGATTTCTTTGCCTCATGTAGACTTTCACAGAGAAAAGAAAATTAATGAGCCCGAATTGTTAAAAGCTTTGAGTGATTTTGGCCTGTGTATTGGTTTACAATTGGTAAATTGTAATTGGTGCACAATTTATAAACAATGTTGAGACAACACAGCAGTACCACTTGTTACCCTTGTTTTGCCTTTCACTGGGTTTTGCAAGGCAGTTATTCTGATGCATTTTTATTGGGGCACTTGTAGATTGAGGGAATTCTCCACTTGCATTTGAAAGCACCCAAAGCCCTTTGGTTTAACAAGGGTCTTGTCTTCTTGAGCTCAGATATGTTAATATTCCTTACACACAGCCAATTCTCAGTATTCAGTTCTCTGGGCATCAAATTTACATCTGATCAGTCTAACCAAGTCTAAATGAAGATGTTTTTTTACAAAAGTGGTTAAACCTGAACGGTGGCGCAACATGCAGCTGACCTACTCAGAAAAATTCTCCTCCAAGGTTTCACCTGTCTATTCCTGCTGTGGGAAAGGGCTCCTTTGGTTTTTGTTACAGATCTTGAACAGTGCTTTGAGCTATGGCTGTAATCTGGAAGATGATAATGAGGTTTAGGTAACTTTTTTTCATAGGAAGTCATTGAAAGAGTGATAGACATAGAAAGCATGGCTTGTGTTTGCTGAGGCAGGAGCAGTTTTTTGCCCTTCTCTGGTGCACCTCAAGCAGCCGATCAGAATCGTTCCTTCACCTGAACTGACTCTGGGTGTGGATCTGCAGAGTGAAATACTTCTGGCTGGCCTTTACCTACAGCACACATATTTTCCTTTTCTCTTATCCAATCCCTGGGTTGCTATTTAGAGTAAAATTGTAGTGATGTCTCTGAGACTGACTAAAATTGGATCCTTGTTTCAAAGTCAAACATATCATGGTTTTATTGAGAAATATATTCAGCTTTCTCAAATCTATCCAGTTATCTTGCCCACTCCTGCTGGAGAATGCAATTTCTATTTGTTATTCTGTATTTATTCACAACCACTTTCTATATAATCTTTCTTCCAGCAACGTAATTCTATAAATTAAATATGTCTCTTTCCCACAGTTTGTTTACTCTCCTAGGCACTCAGCCATGGTTCCCTCTCCGATAGTGTTGTTTTTACCCTACAGATGAAACAGATGGAGTCTTGTTTTAAAGCAGGTTCTCTGTTCCCCATGCCCTTCCAGTAGCACCTCTCTGTGCCTGTTCCAGTTTGGACCCACCTTTCCCCAATACACACAGCACTAGAATGACACACAGTCTTCCAGAAGTCTTCCCAGTGGCATAAATAATTCCAAGCTCTGCTAGAAACATCCTCATTCGAGCATTTAATTACGTGAAAATCTCTTAGTCCATGAGGATAAATCCCAAGGGATTACCCTAGCAGCTGTGAATCCCACATGCATTCTGCAGGCAGCCCTCTCCCTGCTGGTGGGATGTCTCTTATGCTCCCATCTATCCTGAAGGAGCCTGTTTCATTAGTCACAAAGCCAGCGTGGCTTCAGCATCACACACCAAAACGTTCCGCAACGCACAGAAACTCGAGCTGTGGGCACATGCCAACAATCAGCACTGCACACATGCTTCCCACTTTTCAGACTGCAGAGAAAATTGAGAATAATTAGCAAGGTCTGCAGCACAGTCCAAGAACAAGCATGAATGAGGTCTTCAGTTCCAGTTATAGCTCTGAGAGTGACCTGCTCTTTCGTCTTAATGTCAGATGCAAAGCTTCCATAAAATGGAGTGATAGTACTTGCTTGCCCACACTGTCTGGGTAAATCTGAGGTGTAACTCACATTCATACAGGAGCCTGAATACGTATCCTGCCAAGTACTTACTACAACAATCACTTTTAGACTAAAAAATTTAGCTTCCACAGTCTGTAAGCAAATGCTCGTGTAATTGACAATGCATATCATTTTGTGCTCAAACATCTTGAAATGAAAGTCATTACTCCACATGAAAGACTGTTTCTGAACAGTCTTCCCATTTCATTAGGTATCTAGGTAACTTAGCTCCAAATATAAAATACATTCAATTTCTGCTTCTATACAAAACTAGCAGAAATATGTACCTAAAATACACATCTTGAGTGAAGTAAACATTTCCCAGCATCACCAAAATGCAAACACAGCAGAGATGTATCAGAACCACGAGATCTGACTACACTGGGGAGCCTGATTCTGTCCCTGCCCATACCAGGCAGGGTGTGTTACACCTTAGTCAGCATGCGGGAGTGGCACAAACCAGCCACATGTGAAATGCAAACCTCAGTCAGTGTCAAAGCAACAGCAGGGAGTGACTCTCCTGGTAAAAAGGTTCAGGAAAAGATGAAACCTCTGGAGCAGAGCCACAGACCATCAGTGCTCTGAGCTCCAGGAGCTGAGAGGTTTCACAGAGCAAAAGGAATAGCCACATGTTTAGCAGCAGGATGGAGAAGACTTCAGCGTTCTTTTTTTTCCCCACCTCTGAGCTATGAGGGAGCTATGAGCCTCTCTGCCTCCATTTCCAAGCGTTCCTCTTTCAGGCATTAGCACTTTCTTCCCCACACAGAGCTAACACAAGCCGGTAGCCACTCAGACTTATGCTCATCTAATTTCTATAAAATGAATGGCAGCAGTGAAGAAGAAGTTGTTTCTCCTACGTTCCTTATTTCACAGTAACATCAAACAACAAAAAAGTCTCTCCATCTCATACCCCTCCCCCAAGGAGAAAAACCCACACCTCATCCTCCAGGGTATAAAAGCAACATACAAGGAAAACATAACAATTCTAACATTCAGAAAAATTCAGGACCTGGTTCAGGTACTCCAGACCAGGTGGCAAGTTATGAGTGTGTGATGTTTGCTTCCAGAGACTTGTTGGTTCAACAGGTGTATTCTCTTGAGCAATGTCAGAAGAACCAGGGAGGTAATCCTTAAAGATTGGCTCGGTTTGTCCCTGAGATTCTGCAGAAAAAAAAAAGAGAAAAAGCCCCAGAAATATCAGGACTAAAGAGCAGGTAGCTTCTTGGATCAAAGCTGGCACAGTAACATCATTCTGTATGTGACTGTATCAGTACTTCGGTTCAGGTCAGGAGTGAGGACCCAAAAGGAATCTCCTAATGGTCCCACACATGTAGCACGCTGATTACAAATCTGCTTTAGAATAAGCAAAGAGGAATCACTGCTGATGAAGCTAAATCAGGAGATGTGGTCTTGGAGGGCACCTGATCTGCTCTGACAGCTGGTGAGCACAGAGCCTATGACAAGGCTGGAGCTGGCCTGGACTCACACACAGGGTGGCCAGAAGTCGCTCAGCACAGGTTGCCCAGCCCTGCTCCCTGTGAGCTGCCCTGTGTGCCCTGAGCTGCTGAGGGCTGGCTCCCAGCAAGATGCTTCCCAGCATCCCGAGGGCACACAAAATATCTCTTAATTAGAGATAACTTTCCCAGGGAGCTCAGATTCCCCAAGCTGGATGTTACCACCCTGATACAAAGTCTACACAGCCTCTTATAGTGTATTATTCATTCATATCTTAATGAACAGATCAGATATCATCATGCTGTGTTTTCTGGTTTGCTATCACAAACAAGTCCTTTAGCACACAGCGATGGTGACCCTGGCCAGTGCTGTGAAGGTAACAAGAGCATTTACTGCCACAGGCACCTGTACATCCACACCCCTCCACAGGCACAGGCACCATCTCCCAGAGCACAGTGACCACCTTAACCACTGGTTTTCCAAAAAACTCCTGCTGGTTTTTCCAGGCGCACTGCTCCTCAGCCTTCAGCAACACTGGTTCTGCAGGAACAAGGAGGAGCAAACTGAAGCTCTCCCCATATAAATGGCAAATCCTTGTACTGAGCTGAGCCCCTGTGATACAGCAGCAAAGCAATCCCCAAACTGATCGTTTTTATCTCATGTGTGACAATACTTAGGCATAATGGGGTTTGAGGTCCAGAAGGAATTTTGGCTCTAAGTCTGAATCTCTCTTTTGCTGTTGGGGGTTTAAATGAGATCCTTTAGTATTATTTGAACTCACTGTGAGAGATTCATCACTCAATCACATTTTGATCTTAATTTGTCTTTGCAGCCACTGCTTTCTTTCAAAGTCTGAGACCACAGGAAGAAGTAACCCCTTTGAATTTGTTGCTGGCTTTTAAAAATGTATAACTGGGTAATAAATATTTTATAGGCTCTTCTGCATCATTTTACCTCACAGGGTTCTGTTACTGCTGTAACTCTTGCTGTTACATGAAATGCCACAAAGTAGCCCAGTGTTAGTGTTATTCTTGAATAATAAAGAGAAAAAAAGACAACAAATTGCAGTTCTACCTGTCAAATTTTAACCTATACAAAAATCAAACAGTAAATACATTAAATATTAATGACCATCTGAGCTAGTCTGAAGCTTTGTCTATTTTTGTGGATGATTCTCATTTCATTACTAGTATGGAAAAACTTAAAAGTTACCATATGATAGAGTATTCTGCACAAACATAATTTGTAGAGTTGCATGTTCCTAAAAGAGGTGTATTGTCAACTTTCTTCATACTAAAGCCATATTCCACACCATTACTATTTAACTGTTTCTCCTAATTGATATACATCAAAAAGATGCAAAACTAGATTTCTCTTACATGGCTAAAGCTAAGCAAAATTTTAAAAAAAAACCCTATATTGCCAGAGTACAGCAACGCTCTAAAACCTGCTTGCTCCTGTGTACCTTTTAGTGCTCTAAATGCGGAATGCCTTGAGTATTTTGAGGGCAAGAAAGAGGGATAAACATTTGGTGAACCTAGACAGACATTGCTGAAACTGGCTGGGCCAACACCTGCCTCTGCACATACCAACAGAATGACCTCTGCAGAGTGGCACTCAGGTTACGAGAAAAAGCGATTTGTATCCTTCTGCTTAGTTTAAGTATTTGAAAACCTGGAGAAAATTAATTGAGAAAGAAGATTAGATTTGATGTTGCATGTTTGCCCATAGCCCTGAGTACTCAACTGGCTTCTGCTAAAGCCAGTACATGACAAAGATGCACCCAGACAGGAGTAATCTGATTAAATTAAGTTATTCTTCAGGTATTATTTTTTATGTGCGGTTATCAGGCCTCTGGCCAGTTTTGAATGTGAGAAGCATTTGCTGATGTAGTATTTTCAAAGTGGAATAGGGAAGAAGTATGCAAAAATAGTGGTACCCTTGGCTCAGTACTCACCCTTCCCAGGCATTCTGTACAGACAGTTTTAAACACAAAGATACAAACACTTAATTTTCTGACTGAATGCAGAGGCTCACATTTTATTGTATTCAAATATTCATCCTAGTATAGATTTTAGTCTCCTTAGGAGCCTCTTGGATGCTGAAAAATTAAAGGAAGACAAAACAATTCTGCTTTGACTGATGTGGTTTTAGCCTGAAACACTCATTTCAACCGACTGCTGATTGCTGGAAATGCACAAGACTGTAGTTTTCTGTAAACATGATCTAAAAATACAGACTATAGATGCACTTACCTTGAGAGGCCATGAAGCTTCCTGAGTTACTTCTTCAAAGGGAACCAGGTTAAAAGAAAAGGCTTTTCTTGTTGCAGCAAATAAAAAAAAAGCGCACAGCATGCATGAAACTTCAGAAGGTGTCTGTCTAGTCGCTATCAGCTCCCAGAGCACGGGAGGCGCGGCGCCGTCCTCCTGGCGCGGAGCGCTGCACTGGCGGAGCCGGGCCGCGGGGGGAGAGGCTGCCGGAGACCCGGGGAGCGCCGATCCGCGGCAAGGCGAGCGCACCAATGGAAAGAGGGAAAAGAGTTTTGCCAGCGCCAAGAGACAAAGCTGCCATCTACCCACTGGTTAAATGAACACATCAAAGCTAAAATCCTGCTTTACACGGCATGTGTTTATTCTGAGAGTACAAAGATTGTATCTCTTTAGTTCAGTGTTTGTGTTTCCGCTTCCTCAGGCTATCCGGTAAAGACAGAGGAGCTAATGAAGTTGTGGATGACCCATCCCTAGAAGTGTTTAAAGCCAGGTTGGATGGAGCTCCTGGTCTAGGAAAAGGCATCCCTGTCCAAGTCAGGGGGGCTGGAACTAGCTCATCTTTAAGGCCCCTTCCAACCCAGGCCATTCTATGACTATGATTTCCCTACCGCTGACCCCAATCAACATTTTCCGTGCACAAAGCAGGAAAAGCTGCCTTGGATTTCTCACTGTACTCCATCCATGTAACATCAGGCAAGGGATGTCCTCCAAGGGATGTCATGCCTATACCCAGCCCCAGAAAATCTTCCTGTACATTCCCCTACCGCCATGCCCCCTCCCAACACTCACATCCACACAGGGTTCTGCCGATCCATGAGAGGTGTTTGAACTGGATTTGGAGAATTAAAACAGTCTGGCAGTGCTTTACTCTAGACAAGCACTGTCCAAAACTGTGACACATATAATTATCCCCACTGCACTGGGAGGAAAAGACAAGGAGAAGGAGGGAGAGCAACCTTGACCTACCAGCTCATATTCCTGCCTTGAGGGACCAAGATGCTGTGGAGATCATCGGGCAGATGTGATCTGCAGGCAGCTGTGATGCACAGCTGCAGGAATGGCAGAGCCTCGGCACAGAGCCCAGCACAGCAGAGGGAGGTGCTGGGGACCATTTTCTGTCCTCTCTGCTACTGCAAGTTCCACTGGTTTGAACCTGCCTGCAGAAGCATGGTGGAGCAGATTAAATTCCACAGTCTACAGCTCAGAAGGATGCTGATGAGGATTCTCTGGAGGAAGAATACATAAAATTCATCACAAAAAACCCCTAAATTATATGGAAGCTGATTTTTATAGACTAGAGATTAGATTTTTATAGACTAGATTTTTATAGTAGAGCCTCAGCTCTACTCGTGGATTTGGCTATGTGAAATTTCCCAGGAGTTTATCACTGCCTATTTGAGAACTTACTGGGTGCAGTGGCAAGCACAGGCCGACCCAGGAGCCAGATCCTGCTGTGCTCATGTCTGGAAACAACCAGAGAGGCGAGAGAGGCAAAAATTTTGGCGACTGAAAAATGGGTACTAAACAAATCCTTCTGGATTAGGAGGAAGTTTGACATAACTGAAAATAAAAAATTAAGAACGACCAAAAGTTTTTGCTTCCTTTCTCCCTGTCAAGGATGGGCTTCTTTGGAGCACAGGCTCTAACCCTGAGAGCAGGCACAAAGCCTAAAAAAAGAAGAAAAAGTACAGGGAAAGCTCTGGATAAATACAGAAAACTTATCTTTAAAAATTACAGATGAAAATTCAGATGAGATGGCACTCATTTACCTCTAAAAATGAATAAAGACTTTTTTTACCCCCCAGAAAATTAAAGGAAAAAAAAAAATCCAGTAATTCTGTCCGTGAATAAAACAGTCATAATACATTAAGAAAAGTTCCTCAAACAGACAAAACATACTAAAAAATAAATGCTGAAAGAAAACGTTTCAAACATTCAAAAAGCATTTTTTGAGAAGTCCAAGTGGTTCATTTGCTGACCCAGAGGAGGACTCAGACATGGCCTGTGCTGCACTTGTGCCTCTAGCAGGGGCCAGCCCCTGCTGCAGCCGTGGCTGTGCTGGGAGCTGCTGCTGCTGCCCTGGCAGCACAGGCAGGTTCCCCTCCCTGCAGGAGCCAGGCTTCGTCTTCCTGCCACTCGTGAAAGAAACATTTCCCTGAAATAGTTCTGCCCCAAAGAACTAATTTTTCTGACATTATTTGCAAAATTGCAGTAAATGGGTAACAATACAACTTCGCTTTAAGTACATTTTTACGGTTTTTGCATTTTTTTCCCAGATTTCCACATCTTTTACAATGTCCCTTTTTACCCCATTCCTATTGTTTTATTCCAAAGCAATAATTTTAGTAGATTATATCAGTAGATTTCTGAAGGATTTGCAAACAATAGTCTTGCACTGGCATAAGTCCTTACAAGTAAAACGACATATTTAACAATTTCTTTAATCTGAATTCTTGATGTGCTTTTTCTTTTAAATAAATACTCATACATTGGTCCAAATTGGCTCCTGCCATGATAAAAAGCATTCTCACTAAGACATGAGGTACAGAAGACTTCATCATATTTATTCAGGCACAAAGACAGCCGTTTTTTGGTGCCCTTTAAATACGCACAGGAAGAACACTCAAGAAATGAGGACAAACATTTAAAGAATTGTGTACTGCTACTTCTAACCCTATTTTAGGGCTTCCAGAAAGCAGAGCAGCAGCACCCAAAGGAGAATTTCACCAAGACACCGAACTCGCTGCCTCTGCCCCTTGAAGAAGGCTCAGGGGAGGGATATCCCTGCCTACATTGACTCTACCAGTCAGAGTCCCAGCACTAAAACAGAGTACACTGCCTTCCTCTGCATGAATATGCTGGGCATCTGAAACACATTCACAGCTATTAAAAAGAAAAGAAAAAAGAAAAAAAGGAACAAAAAAAATAGAAATTGAGCCTACATACATATATTCCTGCTACCTCTAAAATATTCTTGCTCCATCCCATGCTGTAAAGCTGATAAAAATTGATGTGCAAATCCTTAGAAGGCATAAGTTAGCATGGATCCATCAAAATCAATGAGCCTATTCAGATCAGGGCAAGCAGGGCTTGGCTGGAGGAGCTTATACATCTAAGAACTTCCTTTATTCCTTAAAGAAAAACTGCATCTTTTCGATAACTACCACTTCCACAAAAGACCAGAGATCCATCCCTGCTGAGCTGATGTAAAAACACCACTGCAGTTAATGGTTATTACATAAATTACTGCAGCCTGTAGGAAACTTATCCATGGACTAAGACATCCTTTTCCCCAGCACAGAAACAGAACACAGATTTTCCTCCAGAAAGCACATAGTAATAGTCAACCAGGTGGATCAAGAGAGCAAAAATGTCATATGGCTCAGCATAGGTGCTGTTTCTCTGGAGCCTAATCACTCTTCCATTTTCTACAGGCACCACAGCAGGAGTATGGCAATGGTTTCACAAAAAACAGCCTCACAAGAGAAGAACAGGAGACAGTAACAAATTTCAAAGTATTAGGAATAGCTGTTTGATTTCTCGTCCTGCTCCCTGCTGCTCAGAAAACTGCTCCACAAACCTGGTGTGAGGTATTTGTCCTTGTACTCAGCAGGGGGAAGATGACACTCCCCTTTCCCCACTGTATCATTATGGACTCCTCCAGGTAAGAAGAAACTGCCTCTCCCCTTGTCCCCACAATCTCCACAAGTTCAGGAAAGAGAGCTCAGCTCCTCCCCACCTGCCCTTCCTGAGCTACAGGCAGCCAGGGCCACCCTGTGCCATCCAGCAGCAGGCTCAGAGCAGCACACAGGCATCAGGAAATGCACCTGAACATCACCAGGCACAGCCTGAGCTTCCCTGCTGCTGAGAGGGGTCATCACCAATCACTGTTTCCATTCTAAATTTCCTTTCCTCAAAATATCAATTGTGACCAGCATTAAAATGCATTGTTATTGCCAATTTTTTTTTAATAGGAAATATTATAGCCTTCTTGCTTCCCTTTTCTTGTCTTCCCCTTAGCACAGGGAGAAATGCTGAGCATGATCATAACCATCAGAGTGTGACCCTGTGCAATTACAAGCCCCGAGTTACGTTATTTTACCCAGTATTGCTTTCTGCACTGGAGAGAAAAACAAAACCATAACCAATTTCTTAAATCAGCCAGCACCTAGTAGGGTTCTCACCTTGAACTTTTGTTTGTGAGGCGTCTTGCTTCAGCTGGTGCCTCCAGGAACTCCTCCTCTCCAAGGACGTCTGCAATCACACTGGAATTCTGCAGGCAGGTCCCGGTGCCGGCAGCGCACGGAGCGCACACGCTGCGGAAGTGCCTCCTGAGGTAGCACTGTCAGGTAGCTGTCACACACCATGTCTGCCGTGCACCAATTAACAGCAAAATGCAATCTTTAATATAACAACTCTCCAGCAACCTGATCTTTATTTTGCCTTTAACTCAGCTGGGAGAAGTGGGATCAAAATAGCAATCTTAAAGTGATCGTGTAAGGAAAGAAACCTTTCAAGCATTCGTGTTTAGGGAGGGCACATGGTACTGAATACGTATCAAAAGTTTTAATGTTACCCCCAGCAAGTACTGATGTGGATCAGAAACTAAATATAGATGTCAGGAAAATACAACAATCCACTGAAAATTAATAAAGCAGCTTCCACACCAAATCTTGACACAGGGAAAAAAAGAAGGCTTTGGCATGGGGTTTGGCTGTTGCGGGGGGTTTAGGGGAACAGGAGTGTTTGGTTTTGTCAGGGTTTTTTTGGAGGTGGATTTCTGTTGCATTGAGTTTTTGGTTTTTTTAACAATCTCTAAGATCTTGTTCTTGTGAAAATACAGACTTCGAGGGGCTGTGGGCACTGTCACTGAGCTCATGCGTGTCCTGGTTTCCTACCAGTTCTGAAACAGCTGCACGAAGCAATCAGTCCAAAAATCTGAATTCAACCCCAGACCAAAATATTTCAATTTTAATCACATTAAGCAGGTTTTAGAATAAAAGTAGAGGAAGTGTGGCCATCAAGAGATTCATTTATGTAAGCAGACCATGTGATTTAAGCAAAAAATAAGGCCAGGAAGGAGCAGCATAGAAGACCTGAATATGTCTTGCACCAAAACTTATACCAAAACTCATCACTGGTCATGAGGAAACTTTCAAATTGGTCTCTCACTTCTAAGTGATTTTGTTCTAATTAATGAACACACTGAAGGAATCCTTTTACATCTATCCTGAAGATCTATTCTGCTCCAGATAAATATCCTTTAATATCAATTGGGTTGGAGTGTGAGAAAGAATAACTTTATAGCTCTGTGGCAAGAGCACACTGGAGGTATAGAGTTTACTTGATTTAAGTGTGTACTGGAAACAAAGATATTTTAGGATACTTTTCTGCTTACTTTAGTAAACTGTCATTAATCTATTTAAAGAAGCTGAAATTAATTTCACCTGTTATTATTTTTATTTTTACTTGAAACCATCTGCCGAGCTCTACTGAAATTCACAAAACATCTCAAATTCTGTTTGCTGATTAAACACTGACTGAACAGTAACAGAACTGCATCTTACCTGTCCTTAGAGGTAACCAATGCCTCTGAACACTTTACAGGCTGAAAGCAAACAGCAGACATTCTTCCTGGGAAGTCAGAAGCTTTCACAGGACTAACCAAACTGCAACTGCTCAGCACTCCCTAACAATTAGATTTAGTGCTTGTCTCTAATTAAATTTCACACATTTAAGCCTATGATAAAATGGGATAAAGTGCTCAGTATACATTGGTATATTAATAAGATTACTTTTGTCTTCTAGTACATTGAATGACAGAAGTCTTGGATACAAATTGCAATTAACACTCTTGGTGACGATGGAGAACTTCTTTGCTCGCCTTGAAAATTCATCAAGCAAAATTAGAAGAATTGTGCTTTGCTGTAGAAGACAACCTAGTACTTCTCTCACAGTTACCCATCCTTTTCCGTTTCTCTTCTCTGAAACATCTAAATTGGAAGCAAGAGTACTGAAAAGTCAGAGTATCAGAAAACACTGAGGATATTTCAGGTGCTTTTCCTTCTGTAAAAATGACTAACTTTGAAATCAAGGTTGACATCAACTGTCACGTCAGCAGTGTGAGCTCCTGCCAAGGCAGGTCCAGGTCAGATCTGGTCAACCCAAACTCTACCCTTGTTAACCAAGAGCACAGCACAGCACAGCAGCAGCAAACCTGCACAAAGAGCAGATACCCAGGAGTCACCTTGCTTGATGTCTCTGGGCTTCGCTTCGGCTCCCGGGTGGCTCCTCAGCTGAACCTCTTTAAGTGTGATCCTGGAGCTCATCTTCCAATTTGGTCCCACCAGCAGGAGTCAGTCTGCAGACTCCAGGACTGAGCCAAAACTACTCTCAAGCACAGCAGGCAGAGATGACCAGGAGACTCCCCTAAAATACTCCGTATGAATTAAATCACCAACATGGACACACCCAGCCCACCACAGGATCTGCTGTCAGACACCACCTTCTATCCATGGAAGACATTCCATTTAAGGTGCAATGTATTTTTAGCAGTCATTACGGTGCCTGCCCAGTGGCTGAGCTTTGCTAGTTCCATCTCTGGAGAATATAAGCCAACATTACCACGTTACTCTAGCAGGCTGCTGGAGTGACTGCTTACAAGTTACACAGAGCAGCTCCAACCTGGTGATCCAAAGGTGAACAGTTTTGTGCTCATTCAGAGCACATAAGGTGATCAGTCCTGACACTCACATGAAGGCCAGAATTTTTGGAAAACCAAGCTATTCCAAGATTATTGGTTGATCTTCACTTTTTCCAAAAAGTCACCATTCAATATTCTGATTCTAAATTCAAACTATATAAAACTTTTTTTTTACTTTTTGAGAGAAGGAAAAGAAGAGAAGTGGATAAGACATCCATAAGATTTAATGGCATAATGGTAACTCTATTAGGACAGCAAAATTAATTTCAGTTTCCCTGAGGTACTTTATTTTAATTAACAAATCCATGATCCTGCTCTATTAATTAGCATACTGAAAGAATAATAAGTTTTAGATGAGCTTAGTTCTGATAAAGCTTTTCATCCCCTAAAAAAAAAATAAAAAGAATTAAGAATCTCAATCCAATTTGTTTTCTACATTTAGTATCAATGTTTTGAAATTCTACCCAATAGTACAGCACAACTATTAGTGTTTTCTTTTAATTTGAAAATGTTTTGGCTTTTCATTTACTGCATTTAAGACATTCTACCTACTGAAGGGGTGGTAGTGGCCCACTAAGGAAAGTAATTCTTACAGAATTCCACATAATTTTATTTTTTGTATTATTTCGTACTGATAACCAATAGGGGTAACGCATGGAATTTATTACAATCCTTACCTACTGTGGATTTTCCAGAAAAACCATACAATAACAGTTATCCATTAGCATCCCCACCGGATCAAATAAAATCCTAGGAGCTTATCTGGGACACTAAGCTGCACAGCAAGCGTTTTGTGCCTCAGTTTGCCTGGACCATTCAGTGGTCACTGAGCGGCCACTTTACTACTGGTCCAATCACTCATTTTTATGGACACGTTCATGCATTAGTCTGCTTAAAGCAGATGTGGAAGCCTGATTCTATTTTCCAGGTTTATTTTATATTCTTCTCTTCCTGTATCACAGGTCAGTTACTGGCAAAGGAAAAAAAGAAAAAACAAAGCACAAGTTTTTCCATTTGTTTTTGATTCCAAAGGCAACAAATTTGTACTTTTGATTCCAGCAAAGCACTTTGCAGATTTCCTGTTATATGAAGTAAAAGAGGAGAGGAAAATGTTAGCAAATCACCAACGGCTTAGGTAAGCAAAAAAAGCTAAGGAGAAAACTTCTGCATAGATGAAAATATAGAGATGCTCAGAACTTCAGAACTGCTTGTCCTGCAAAGACAGGCTGCTTCTTTGACCTAGCACCATCTGTAAAACAAATGAGAGCAAAAGTGAACACTAGGAGGTTGTGTGTGCACAATTTTTCTAATTAGTATGACTTGACAGCATTTTGCTTACATATTTCAAACTGCCAGGCTGAGTATTTTCAATGCTTTACTGAAGTATAGAAGCCAAAACAGTTATTATGTAACAGAAAAACAATTACCAAGAACAGAGTTTTTAGAAAAAGTTGAACAACTTAAAAATATGCATTGCAGTGGAAAAGCCATGTGAACTTCCCGAACACATCTGGCAGCCGACGGCTGCACAGTTCCTCTCTCCTCCAGCCAGCACAGAGATGGGAATGGCAGAAGCTGCTCTACTCCCATAACAAGGCACTCTGGTAGGAAGTTGGTCCTTCTGTCTCCCTGTCCCAGCTCCCTCAGGACTGATCAGTACTGTTGTATATTCCATGAGATCCCAAAGTGAAATCCTGGTGCTATCCTGCCTCTGATGGATGCAGGAAAATGATGGATATTGTCTCTAAAGACTTTAATACCATGGAGAGTTAATTATCATAGACAACAACTTCTTGATATGCTGTCTAAATACTTCAGCTTTGTTTGCTTCATTTTTATTTTCATCTCCTTTTCATCTCCATGTGCTCCATCGAGGAAGCCTAATTAGCATGTCCCTCTCATATCTTTGTTTTTTCTTTAGGCACCTAATAGCAATTATTCCCTGTGTTTATTTCCTACTGTTTATGTCCTAGGCATGTTAAAGAAGGATGACTGTCAGCAAGATGATTAACATGCCTTATCATTGCTTTATCACGTCTCTTTTCTAAAGGCTTTGTAATGTCTTTGGTAGTTTACTCAGAAGAAATATGGAAGTTCAGAGAAACTTCCCCTCCCCCACAAGAAAACAGGGGAGTCCTTTCAGAGAATCATTGCTCTAATAATTTATCCTCTCAGAAGAACCTTAATCTTGGAAGACTGAGACAGCAGAAGCAGGGAACATCCTTAGTTCATATTTTATGTTTTTTAATTAGGGTTTCAACATCTCATGATTGATATTTTTGCTGTGGTGGGGATTGGCACAGATAGAATTTTTTTTAAAGTGATTTTTCATTAATGGGAGTACTAAGTTAATGCTTAACAATAGACTAAATAACATCTTCATTAGCCCGTGCTTGCCAGCTCTCATACTTATTGTGTATCAGGTAAAGATACAGAACTCCAAGTTCCAGATTTGTTCAAAAGAATGGGAAGTTAAAAGAAGAATCCCCCTCCTGCTAAAAAGACACACAACATTTTTATGTGGTAATTATACTATTTTACTCTAATACTTACAGTTTGAATACAGAAGAAAGATGGAGAGAGACCTAGCATGCTGAAACCGGAAAATGTAATTAATTACAGCAGTAATAAATGAGAATAATGAAATATTGGAGGGAATTCTACTCTTGTTTATTCCAGCATAATAGTTTGCTCTGGTGATGTTCTGGTGACTGGTATGTGAATGTGGCCTCTTTATATATATATGTGTGTGTATATATATATACACACACACACACACACATATATATATATATACAGAACTATACATTACATTTTATAGACTCCACCATTTGGTTAATGGTTACTAAATCTGGCATTTACAGAGACATTAGGAAAGATGGTATTTATTTGCGATTTTATTTCCCTCAGAGTGAAACATGGAATCCATACAGCAGTACAATGAAGATGATTAGAACTGCCAGAAATGAAGGCCTCCTGGGAAAAAAAAATATCAATAGCATAGTTTAACTACATGAAACATAATTGCATTATTAGCTCTGCTGTGCTCTGCCACAGGAAAGCTAATGACATGATTCTGAAGAAGCTTTATAGATTATGGAAAACTATATAACCTCTTGCTCTCCCATTGACAACACAACTCATTTGAGATCCCTGTCATTAAGGAAAGGAAAACTGCCTCATTTTTCACAAACCTTGTGAATATGTCTTTTCATGGATTTGAAATTTTAACTGTATATATGCCCATGGACCAGTAGCTGA
Source organism: Oriolus oriolus (assembly GCA_013400235.1). Lineage (NCBI taxonomy): Eukaryota > Metazoa > Chordata > Aves > Passeriformes > Corvidae > Oriolus > Oriolus oriolus. The sequence continues at coordinate 317,946 of VXBT01012844.1, read as the reverse complement.
AATAACAAATTATCATTTGTCCAACCTTAGCTGTGGCAATTTTACCTGTGAAATGCATTTTCAGTCCCAGCCCAATGCATAAGTGACTGTTGCAGAAGGAGTGAGGAAGAGGCATTCCCTGTTCCAGGTATGCACTTGGTAGCACCTGAAAGGTAGCAAGAGGATTATTATAATAAAAATTGTTATATTATATTATTATATATTATTATCATCATATTATCATAAACTGTCAGTGAAATGAAATGTCTGCGGTTTTTCGCAGTTCTAGTTGTACTTACTATTTAATCAGGCTGCCTACAGTTTACTAGCAGGAGTCTATCTTAAAAGCAGAAGACCAAAGTAATTTTCATTATGTTCTGACAACATGCAACAGTTTTTGCCAGTGAGTGACTCCCACTTTGTCCCTGTATTTTCCCCTCCCATCCAGCCCCCAGACTGCAAAGACATAAATATATGATAACCATGACTTTTTCAGTAATTACTGAGACAGAAACGTGTAATCAAGGTTATTAAGTCTTGAAACACAAAACGATCCAAGACACGCTCTTCAAACACTGGGCCTGGGAGACATCTCCTCCATCACATGACACAAAGCCAACTTGCTTGAATATCTAACTTGCACACATTTCCTTCAGGGCTCCTTGGAGACCTGCAACAACCCTCACGGATCTTTTTCTCACTTTACACGTGCACTGATAGGCACCTGTGGGTCTCCCCTGAGTTCACCACCATACAAGGATCAGCTGTTTCTTTTTTCACTGGGAAGGCTTAAAAGTGAGTTTGTGAGCTCTGTGGGAACTGAAAGAGAGCCAGCCCTGAGGTGTTTCCCGACCCACAGCTCAGAGGTGGGCATAATTAATTTAATCCAGTTTAGGTCTTGGACCACTTCACTGCCCTGCACGGAGCTCTCTGGGCATCCCCTGCAGGTGCAGAGCAGGGCTGCCCGGCCGGGCACTGCTCTCACCCCCCAGCGCTGGACGGGCAGGTTTGCTCCTCTCCCGGGTCTGAGGTGCTGCTTCTGCTCTCACCGGCAGCGTGAGACCATGAAGGGACAGAGGGTACAAGAGGGAAGGCTTGCCTTTAAACGGGACACGGGGTAGCAGGATGAAAGACGAGCACTAATTGATCAGCAAAATGTCCTGCCATTATTTACACATTATCTCCTGCATAACTTACTGCTGGGGCGACTCCCCACCCTGCAAACATGTTCTGCCCACCCTGCTGGAAAGGGCCGCCTTCCTGAAGGACCCCCCAACATGCTAAATGAAACCCCGCAGTAAGGGAATTCCTGAGCGGACGTCCCGTCCGGACACACACAGCACACGGCGGACGAGAGCCGTACGTGCACAAGTTCTGGAGGAGCCGTGCCTGCCCTGTGACCGCGCGTGTCCCCGGGCCTCCAGCGCCCGCTGCCACCGGTCCCCGTGTGCGGGAGGATGTTGCCATCAAGCGGCCGATCCCTCAATTACAGAGCGCTTCCCCTCCGGGCCGGTCCTGCCTCTCCCCGGGATGATTTCCCACCCTGAACCGGCTGCTGAGTGAGTGCAGTAACTCAGCTGCTTCTACATTACTCAAAACCACTTTTGATCCCAATTGCTTTAACTCTCCAAAAAGGAAGAGGAGATTTAAAGAGTCTAAATTAACAGCATCTGACCTATTTATTAATAAAATCCAACCAGGTATTTTTTCCTCTCTAGCTGAGGAGTATAACATATAACTCTGATTCTAAGAGAAGGTATGTAGGGAAGCATTGCCCTTAAAGCTGTTGTACATGCTGCCTTACAAACCATAGGGGGCATTATGTTACCATGGTTTGTTCTTCTCATTTATCAATTTAAAATGATGCTCTGCTATTGTCATATTCACCCAGCTCTCAAAATCCCCCATCTTTACACCAATGCAAGAAATAAATGCAGAAAAATATGTTCTACATAGTCTACTGTTTCGAAAGTGCTTCTCAGGACATTCAAAGCACAGGATATGCATGCTATTATCTGCAACTTAATTTAGGTACATTTTCATGCTCTGAAATGTGCAGAATAATCTGTAAAGCGTCAAAAATCTGTTGCTGAGTGAATGTACAAAAAAAGCAAGGGACTAACCTTCAGGAAGAGATGAGAAAGGCCATTTAAGAGTCAGGGGCTCTGCACAGCAGGAGAGTATTCCCTCACTGTTTACTTGAAAAGAAATGCAACTGCAGGTTGCACAAACTAACAAGTCTCTAAAACAGTGGCTTCCACAAACCCTTCCCAGTCTGTGCCCCAATACAGCTCCCACTGCCACTGCCAGGTTACCGTGGAGGGAAGGTTAAGTGCTCATGGCTACAGGTGCTCCCAAAGCACAATTTTATAACCCTTGCATGCTTTCTGCAGTAAGAAGGTTTGAGGATCCTGTAAACAGCAGAAATAAAGGTAATTTCAAAATTGGCTCACAATTTTTGTTTACAGGAATTATCTTTCAGGCAGAAAGAAAGAAATCTTTAAAGCATAAAATTCACCTTGATTTAGGTAAAATTTAGGTTAAAAAAGCAGGCATTAATTGGCAGACTTGGTGTTGAATCTAAACTTATTTTAAACTTTGACAGGAAAAGGTTAATTGAAGAACAGATCCTCAATCTTGTTTCCTTTATTAAGAAACATAGAAAAAAAGAGGCAGATTTTGTAGATTTTTTTTAACAAACAATATTTAGACCACTTCAGAATAAACACCAACTTCTCAGGGTCATATTTGATCCCCTGTATGGCATCAAGAGATCCCCCCAGGTTCCACTTAGAATAAAAGCTTGCCAAACCAAAATAGGAGAAATGGACAAAATCTAAAGTATTAGATTGTAAAATGGCACAGAGGCTTGGGTTTTGCAAAAGAAAAAAAAAATCAGCCATTTTTATTTAGAATCTTTAGGAAATTTCAAGTTTTTAGTATTCATAAATTCACTGCTTATTATAGACTGTGATCCTGAGAAGAAGAGTACAATGAGAAAGGCAGAAACATTTTCTGGTAAAATGTATTTTTCCGAACCACTTGTAGGAACAAACGAACAATTCGCTACTAAGGTGGTTCTCCCACCTGAGAAGTGCTCTCTCTGTTTAATTTTGAAAGAGTTGGCATTGCTTCATACCACCCAGTTTCTCTCCCATTCCCTTCTGTTGAAGAGAACAAAGCCAGCTGCACCTTTCTAACAGCAAACACTGTCTGAAATCTCTAACAGAAGGATGTTGTGGGTGCTTACTGAAAGCAATCACCATGGGTTTGGATAGCTCACGACACAAAACATTATTACAGCACTAAAAAGCAGCAGAAGACAACCTCTAGCATGGGAGGAGCGCCAGCTCCAGGAGCATCGGGAAAGCGGTGGTTGTACTGCACGAAGACACAAGTGACTGACCAAAGGGAGAGCTCAGTGCTCCTGACACCTACAGACACATTATCCAGAGAAAGAAAGGGAGATGATGGGGCCATCTGATTGCAGAATACTAGAATACTTGCATACTTACAGAGCGCCCGTGAGAGCCGCTTACACTGTCCATACCACGCACTGCAGGTGGAGATTTATCCATAGGTTTCCCATTCCTCTGAATGGAAAGCAGCAGGGGGTGGCCTCTTGGCATCCCACATAACGGCAGATACTTCAAGTAAGTACCATGCCCTAGGCCCCCATTTTAATTTTGGGGAAAGGACATGGACTTGCCTATTGCTAAGTGTCAGTTTTAGGGCTGTATTCTTTATTTTCAAAGATGTCACGGGACAAATAGGAGATGAGCAGGCAACTCAAAGTTCCTGGGACTGTTGGCTATACAGACCTGGTTTCTGGAATCTTCCCTTAAGATATATTCCCTATTGAGTGTTTTTTACAGGAGGTGGTAAAGGAGAGCTGTGCCATTTAAAATTCAGGACTCTAAAATACCAGCAAGTGCAAAGACAACTGTTGGTAGTTTGAAATAATAATATATGTCTACAAAAGCCTTCTTTGTTATTTTATTTATGCCTCAATTATATCACTTCTAAAAACACAGTTTGGAAAGAAGGGCATAGCTCAGTGCATATCCTTTCACCTCCTTCATGCATATGAGTATACAAAAATCACCTCAGGGTCAGAAATCAAATGGTTATTATGGCTTCAGAAGGAACATCACACATGCCGTGCTCTGTGGTATCTCACAATACAGTCTCTTCATCTCCTCAGTTACCATCCACTCTTTATTAATAAGCAGTGAGCTCAAGACAGAACAAAGCTTTAATCCTATACTTCTTTCGTGCAGGATGATGTGCTATCCTCTCTTGCTTACAGCCTTCCCTTAGTGATATCCACATACCGTATATTGACAATGATATTTACTTTATTTTCATTTCCATTTAAGAGTATATTTTTTCCACATTTTCCCTAGTGTATTTTAATCACTTGTTGAGCAATGCTATCACAGTCTGACTGCCTTGGTCTTACCATGCTTGGTGAGCTGCCAGAGCTTCCAGCAATAACAAAAGCCAGTTGCAGCCATTCCTATTATTCTCACTGCCCCTAGGAAAAGCTGGCAGGCTCACTTTGTCACTTTTGCAGCTGGGTGGCATTTATGAGGTGTGTTTCATGTTCTCACAGCACTAACTTGCATCACAGAAAAGCACAAAACTATAATTTTAATTGGAGTAATCATAGGTATCATTCTTGCCACTGTATATTACATTAAGTTAATGAACTCTGGGAGATACACTTGAACACATCATCGCCATCAGCCCAATTCATTACAAACCTTATGCTTCATTTACATGGGTTACTAGGTTATTTTACTGGGGATGGGGAATATGCATCCTGTTAGCAGCTCAACTTTTTTTTCTTCCACACACAAATTATTATTTCTGAGAGACAGTCTGAAGTGACAGGGGAACTAGAGAAGCATTAAAAGAACATATATGTACTCTAAACCAGTACTGTATTCAGGATTGGATGCTAAATATGAAGGAGGCATAAAATAAAGTTTTGAAAAGCTGTTCATTTAGGGAGAGCAGGGGGAGAAGGTTTGTTTGTTTTGGGGTTTTTTAATCCTTTTAATTGTATATTTGTCACAGGATAGCAAGGCAGCTTTTCCTACCGTTCAGCAGAATTCTGGAATTGTGCTTTCCAGCAGACCCCACGCAGGAGAGAGGGCTCCTACCTTCCAGCTTTTAGTTCTTCTTTCCCTGCCCTTCTTCTCCTTAAGGCTCAACTTGATTTAAAAAGAAAATAATCACAGCTGGTTTAGAGTTAAAATTAGCTTGAAGGAAAATTGAGCATCTCAAAAAGGAAAAAAGGAAAGCCACAGAAAAGTCACTCTCCCTACAGCTTTGTCTGAGCAATCGCTTCCACGAGTTGACTAAGGAACTCTTCTGTCTCATTTTACTGCTGTGCCATATACATGAAGCTATTTCTGAATGACAACACACCTGTGCATTTTTATTTACTGCAGCTGAAACTGCTATTGCTTTAGAGCTCTGTGTAACTCCATTCCAGGGACAGGAGCAATGCTCTTTCTCTGCCTGCTGCTTGGAGTTGTCAACCAGTCCACCAAGAAACTCTTTGCTCTTGCATAACTCATTACTTTACTTCATGCATTTTTCTTTTTTTATGAAACCAGAAAACAGCAAAGATTTTGTAGCTTTCATATTTTTTACATATGCTTGTTAAAAGTAAGCATTTCGAAAATACAACTGTGTAGTGACTCACAGCTCCAAGGGCAAATTTTTTGAAAGAGCAGTTCCAGGGAAGCATACATGCACAAAGTACAAAAGTCTCAAATTTCAAGGTCTTTTTCATCAGAAAGCCTGACTCAAGCCCATGGTGTGACAGAATTAGCAGGAAGCCCATGAAGTACTCCTTGGTAAGTCTGTCTGTGAAGATGACAAGTAGAACACACAGATTCTGATGACAACATGCATCTACTAACTAGCTCACATTTTAACTAAAGCTGGCAACTGTAAATCAGCCAAACAATATTTTGTTCTCAAAAGGAAGAATTTTCCTTCTAGTTTTGTCAGCTTGGGTGTTGTCTTCTGATCTGCACATACCCGCGTTATATCACTTTCTCCTCATTAGCCATTAATGCTTTAAAAAATGGACAATTATAATTAAAATAATCAAAATTCCCATTATGGTAAGGATCCCATCTCTCTGCTCTAAGGATGACCAAACTGCAAAACCCAGAAGCATTAAATTACCTCAAGCTCTTATCACAACTCCCAAGCTATATGAAAGCTGAAAAATTTGTCATGGGAGAAAAACATATTCTCTGGTGGAAAGAAGTGCAGCCTGTAACACTGCAGTGTTGAGAGCACGTAGCTGTGCCCATGCAGGAGCTATTCCAGGGACCCAAGGACTGATGCAGGAGGTGAGTGCTATACAGAATGTGCCTGGAGATATGTGAATGAACACAGAGACACCCTGGCAATACCCAAATCTCAGCTGCTGTCAAGTGCTCTGCCATCCTGAAGGTGACTCAGGCAACCTCGAAGGGCGGAGATTTCAGCATATTTTGACTTCTGTTAATCTTACCAATGAGGCATTTCGTTCTCAAAAATTTCTCATCCATTTGCCCACTCTTGCTCCCTTTGCAAGTTTTCTCCAGTGAGAAGGCAAGAATATTACTGGGTTGTAAGAGAGTGGGTGGATAAGAGTAAAAAAAATATTCAAATGGATGATGTGAATAATTAAAACCACTTTTCTATCTAGCGAAGGAACAGAAAGCACAAAGATGAAAGTGAGGTCGCTTGTTTTATGAGTTGCCTGGCCAATCAATACCATCCGTCAGCAGCAACTGTATAAACACATCCCCTCAGCAAAGCCTTTGTAGAGCCACCTGCAGCCTGATCCGGACTGAACCTCAGTGACATTTTAAACATTCTCACGAGAAGTTTTCTTCATTCAGTGAATACAACATGCTGCATGGCTGAGCAAATTGCTGGAACATATGCAGTGGTAGTTTAGGATTTTCAAGCAGGGATTTGAGTTGTTGGGTGTTTTTTTTTAACCAGTGCTGCTTTTTAACAGCTGAAACCCTATATTCATTTTCATCCATGTTCCAAACAGATTTGACAAAACTTTTGCATACTTTGCAGCTTAACTCACAACTGCCAAATTCCCCAACCACTGTAAATCAGTTTAGCAGCACTGAACTCAATGGAGAGAGGTGAATTCAATCTAGCTGAGGATTTAGCTATTGCATTTTAAAGCTAAAAAGAAGGTATCTCGAGCAGTTATTTATTGTTGGGCTATCAGGTTTATTTGGTTTTTGCAATGTTTGACAGAATCATAGGAGTGAATTGTCATTGCAGTAAGCAGGGGGTTATACATACAATTCTCATTAACAGTAGTATTTTTCTGGGGATTTTGCAGTGCCAATGCCACCTAATCAGTCCTAGCTTTCATGCTTCTGCATGCACAAAGCAGAAGGAATAGGACTTAAGGAAGGTGAAGTGAAATTACTATGCAGCAAAAAAATCCCAACCTGATTTCATCACTGAACTTCACAATCCCCAAGCAATGAGCACCATGATGCTTAACGACATTTCACACTGAATTCAAGGCAGCCATTACCTTAAACAGTCTGCTCTCAGTCTCCAGGTTTGCTCTACGGAGTGTTTCCTTAATACAGACTTTAATATAAACAGTCTATTTTGAAATTCTATTAAAAAGTCCATCTTTATATTACACTTCTTCCAAAAGAAAATTTATTTATTAAAGATACTATTTACTCTTCTGTTTAGGCCTGAAATCAGCAGGTGTTTTGCCATTTCTTCAATGACCAAAAAACAATAACCCACAACTACTTTAATGCATGTGAATAAAAGGGAAAAAAAAACATCGCTTCAGTCTCCTCCTCATATTTTTTCCAGGCTGCTATTTAATTTTGTTGCTCCATTCTCAAACTGTATAGTGGTTGTCTAGAATCAGGGTAATTCAGTGTACAAAGGAAGAACAGAAATGAGAGATGTGGCAGGAGTGATGTAAGAAGTATGTCCTGTTAGCATTTTTACTTTCCTCTCTGCCCAGTCATACACATGGATAGTGGTGCTGTGGGTTCACTAACATTCAGCTTTTTCTTCTTACACAATATTAGCAAATTCCTCACCAAAACTTTACAATAAATTGATTCTCAGGTACTAAATAGCATTGTCATTGATAGATCTTTAAAGCAGGTGACATTACAATACCAAAGTGACACTGGGACATAGAGGGGGCAGAAACCCAAGGAGAGAACACTGGCAGATCTACCAAGATTTCATGTGAAACATCCAGTACTTCTTTATCTCAGTCATGAGACAGCATTCATTAGCCAGTTCTCTCTTTCCCAGCAAGGCCAGGAGAAGGAAAAAAACAAGCACAACCAAACTGTGAAAACAGTAATTCAGAATCAATTTTGGCAAAGGAAAAGGGCAAATTTCTTTACCTTCCCTGAAAATGAAATAAGCAACAAAGTATGACATCAAAGTTCTGTACATGAGATCTGTTAGTATGATAGAAACTGCTGTAGTTGCACAAAGCAGATAAAATATTTGATAACACGTTTTCTGCTTCCTAAAAAGTATAGTTTTACTGAAATGGAAATATTTCAAACAAAAGCTTGCACAGAGGATTATGCAGTACATCCCATATATTTCCATGGGAAATATTAAAGGAATAAAGGGGGTTGAAGCATAAAGAGCATGTCAGAAAGTTTGTTTTTCCAGTAAAAGCCAAAGGAATTCATTGCCAACACAGTGATATTATGAAGCTCCACACCAACTTGTTAGGCAACCCTATGTGCCTTGCCTACACAAAACTATCAGTGCAGTAACCACCTAATAATTCATTGCTAGACGTGTCAAAAACCAAACAAACCAACCCAAAACAAAACACCCCTATAGGCAGAATATGTAAAATCTCCTCATAAATCAGTAATTATCTTTTTCAGCGCACTTCCCAGAACAGAAAAGCATTACTGGAAGCAGTGGCTAAGCAAATACCTCACATTCCAGCCTCTTTCTGACCTTACCATGAGTATAATACAGCACAACTTTTTTTTTTTTTTTTTTTTTTTTAGATTTTTTGCTCACAAAAATGTTGTGAAAATGGCTTATTCAAGTTTAGAACAGCTTATATTTTACCTTGGGAGTCTTTGTGCAGTGGCCACCTCTTGATCTGGGGCTCAGTGTTCACCTGTGTCGAGTGCACAGCAGCACACATGGAGAGCCTCGCTTGTTCTGGCGTTGGGTTACATGGCAGAAACTGCACTGGCTCCAGGGGAGTATTTACCTGCAAAACCTGTTCTTAAGTTTCCACTGCACAGCTCAGGAGTGCTCAAAATCTTATGTTCTTCTAATGAAATAAAATAAGCATCAGGAAAAAAGCACTAAAAGATATTTTTAAAAGGGAATGAATTCAAAGGTGCTGCTGTCAAGATCATGCACCACACAATACAGAAACGTGCCTTAACTGATCACATCCCACTGTAGTATAAAATAATTTTGAAAAGGCACCTTTTTCTGTCACCTTGTCTGACAAGCTTTATGTATTTTATTTGTATGCAAGTGAATGGCAGTTTATTGTGTCCCAGGGGATGAAGTATTAATGATCATTTGCTCCCTGCTGTGTGTCCTGTCATAATTTTGAAGAAAGACTGACAGAAGTAACAACCAATCAGTCTGGTAATACTCACCTGACAGTGGCCACTCAGTCCATTTTAACCAAGGTCCTCTACCAAATCCTTAGGTAATTTTCGTTTTAAAAATGCAATTTTTGATAGCATCTGCCAATTGCTAGATAGGAGCAGACTAAACAAACCGTATATTTCTTTTGTGCAGCTGTCAGACTTCTATCTCAGCAGGTGTTTTCTGGAAAAAAAAGACTTCCAATCTGAAAGCCCATTTTGGTCAGCAAGAATCAATCTCTAAAACATTTGGCAATTTGTTATATCAATATCTTAACATGGTGAATTCCTTGCAGCATATAAGAATTAAATCCAGTTCTGACAAGTAAATAGAAGGCAGAATTTTTTTAAATGATAGTACAAAGTCAAGTGTCAAAAAATCCCACAGATTTGTACAATGTGTTGTCATTCATTTCTCTCTTCTCTGCAATGCTGCCTGCTTTATTTTACCTTGAGGCTTGTGGAAAAACCCTGATAAAGACAGTTGTTACCCACTCTGACATGGAAATAACCCTACATTTTATTAGTCATTTTATATCCTACAGCCTCACAGTAGATGCACTCTGAGCTATTAAAAAAAGTTTCAAGGAAATGATTTCTGAGTGTTTGCCGAGCACAAGGTACAGATGATTATGGAGAAGATTAGCAGATGCTGGTATTGATAGTCAGTTGCCACATCCCCCACAAAAAGAGCTGTGCTTCTTTCCAAGCAACTGCATTTTATCCTTACTCACACTGAAACAATATGGAGTTCCAATATCCCTGCGATTTGTCTGAATGCTAAATACTGGCATGCCTGATCCTGGTGAAAAACTGATACTGGGGGGGGGGAGGAAATTANATATCAGTGACAGGTGCACATCAGCTTGAGGCAAACCCTGCCTCCTGGGTGACAGATAGGCTGTGACAAGGTGTGACACGGCTGATGGACCCTACCTGGAGGAAGCAGCACCGCCCGCTCCCTTCCCAGGGCGTGCTTCTGAGACCTAACAACAGCCAGCATCACTCAGGTGTTGCGGCAATAACATTTTGATGGAAATTAAATAGATACATTGCATCAAAGGCATTTGTATAAATGGCATAAGAAAGGGAAAGAGACTTGTTTGCTGCCTGCTGTTCTTTATATGCAAATCTTAATATATTACATGGCAACATACTTGCCTTCCATAGCCACATAAATGTTTTACTGTTTTATGAGATGTTTGCAATAAATGTGATTGATGATGATTTTTTTTTCATAATTGCCTATTAGAAATACACTATTTTGGTGACAAATCCTTAAGGGATATCTCAGTTTCAAAACTGAAGAGAATGAGAAGTACCTGTGCTAGGAACGGGGTGGTGCTGCTAACAAATGTCAAAAGGCATATTCAATCTGCTGGTTAATTTTACTCATACATTTCTTTAAGCTTGTTAGCATCCTTTCCAGGTTTACTGAGTTTTGCATTTCAATCAGATACAAAGATGTATAAAAATACTGCTACCGTACCTTAGGGCAGGCAAATAGCTTTAAGCTACACACACAAATAGTCACAAGGGTGAATAGCTATAATTATATTGGAGTGCATCCAAGAAACCAGCTATTCTGTTTATACTTCTTGCCTCTTTGAATTTATGTGCACTTCAAGCAAACATACTGTAAACTGATTTTAATACTAAAAATGTTGACCTTAGTATTACATCTTACTGACTATTTTTCATAAGATTGCTGTTGTGCTGGAAAAGATGTAAATGTCTGGATAAAAATTTATGGCAGGAAAACTCCTGCACCATTTGTAAAATAATCTTGGATATCACTAATAGTCACTTTAAATGCAGGAATGTTAAAGATCTTCGCTCTACAGATTTAAAGCCAAATCCTGTCCTGAGCAATTCTGAAATTGGTCGAGGCGTACAAACAGAAAGCAATCAACTCTATTATGCTGACATACACAGGCATTTTGAAATCCTAGATATCTGTAGGTTTCTTCCAGCACAAGCCACATCAGAGCATGGAGACAGCTGCACGAATGCTCTAAAGGTCATACATGGATTTGCACTCATTAGTGGCCCTTGTAACTTATTTGTCAGAGGTTTGGCTCCATTGTTTACATAAGACCTCTCCACATATGTTAAGGAAGTGTCAGGAAAGCGGGACTATAGCTGTTGGCATGAAGAATATGAATTATCTTCCCAGAGTATATGCAGCTATATCCCTTTCATCCATATCCTGTCCGCATAAAATCAAAGTAGCAGCATAGATGAGCTTACATTTGTGTGGTGCTGCTGAACCCAGTCACAGCTTTGCTTTGGCTTTTGGGGAGACTTAGAGCTTTGGTTTTCCCAGCATTAAGAGATGAACAATGAGAACTCTTTTTGTACCACTTTGAGTTCTAGCAAAATTGCCAGAGATACATTATTGCTGATGAAAATGCATCATCCACTCATTAGCAGTGCCCACAAAATATCAGTAACATATCAAGGAAATCAATTGGCAAATATAATACTCAATAAGTATGCAAATAATCACTTAGGACAGAAAAATCTTCTGCAACATTAACTGACAAGAAATTAATTTAGTAACATTCATCAAGCTTTTCAAACACATACATGGTACAATGGACTTTTTTGAGTTAAATTTTAGGAAACAAAAATAGCAATTGTAAGCTAGTAAATGAGTGGAATCAAACCCAGGACTTTCACATCTTTGAATTATTAGTCCCAGATTTCCACAACAATACATTTTTTTCTTCTAGGTTAATTGAATTAAGAGGAAATTTGTCCAATTTTTTTGCCAAATAAATTAGATTTAATATATTAACTTGGGAAGACATCAGAGGAAATTTACTGGGTTCATTAGGCTTAGGAAATTAAGTTACAGAAAATTGTGCTTCCTTGTAATGGATTTAAGCAGTAATATTTAGCAGTCTGCCAAAGATACACATTTCTCATACAAAATAGTTATCTTATAATCTGAAAGAGCCTCTACTTCACAGCACCTGCAGTCATGATTTGTAAAGGAAAGACTATTCCTACTTCTAAAACATCAGAGAACTCAACGGAATGTTAATTACACCCACAAAAACGAATCACTTGCCCATTATTTGGGGTAACACCAAGGGGAGGTTACTCTGAATAACCAAAAAACTTGGTTAACCTCCTGAAGACATCCCAGCCAGGCACTCCAGACTGGGTAGTGGCTGCCTTATCCCCTGCTCAGCTGTGCTGGCCCTCAGCACCACCCAGGGAGGGCAGTGGACTCCAGTGCCCAGGCTCTGTGCGGCTTCTCCGAATTCACGGGAAGATTAATCCACAGCCCAGACAAAACTCCCATGGTAACAGCATGCACTGATGAACAGAGGTGCAAATTCATGGCCTGGGAGGCTTGGGATGTGTTCTGGTGGACTGCAGGCGTGCCCAGGAAATGCAGGATAACACACACAACACTTTGCAGACGCGCTCCTACAACGCTACCTTGAAGCATTTTCCAGTAACAACTTAAACAAGGTGCTCACTCCGTAACTCCACAAAGGGAGAAGCAGTCCAGGCAGAACTATTTTGCAGAAGTTTGTTTGTGAATACATTATCTCCTACTGAAAAATAACCACGTCAAAGAAACGAGAACAGGTCGGAAATAATCTTCTTGTTTTGTAAGGAGGTAAGGACCAAACCCTTTTCCAAATGAGCCGAAAGAGGAACCCCTCCCCTCCCATGGTCGTATCCACAGCTGTGACAGCCCAGAGCTACTCCTAATCTGGATCAGGCCAAGGAGTTCAATATCCTACGTGGTTACAGCCATTTCTGACAGCTCAGAGGGTACAACAGGAGAGACATAAAAGCTCTCAATCTAATCCCCAACCTGAATAGGAAGAGAAGAATACAAGATGCTGAGTTCTCCTTCTGAGCAGGATGACACAACCACTGGGACTGCGACCTTTTAGGAGAGCACTGTCAAGTCTCATTAAATTCCATCCTAGAGGTACAAAGATTTTCCAAAAAAGTATTGGCACAACTATACCCTGTTCCTATGAATGCTTGATGTTTGAAAAGTTACCTATGGCATTAAATTTTAAAAAGGATCAAAAATTTTGAAATAGAACTGCCTTCCACATGAAACAGAAACTAAAAAGGTTTGTCATGATCACCCTTAATTCTAACAGGAAGGATACTGCTCACTATGAGGTCCTTCCTACCAAAGCAATTTATTCTGTCCACTTAAAGATTGATCTGAGTCAGAGAACAACGTGGCAGCCTCCTCATGACATCACATGCATAGTTAAAACTCATATGAAATGTACTAGTTTGTAGCTAAATTTGGCCAAAATACCACAAATTAAAAACTTCTATAGGCAAAAAAGCACCAAGGGTTACAACAGTAGTTTCCTAATCTAAACACTCCCATGAACTGGGATCACACAGTCACTAAAAATCTATCCAGGAAGAGCACTGCAGACTACAGAACATCCTCAGTTGTTACTGCCTAAATTCACCCACCCAGCTTCAGTACCCAGTGTTGGTTCCAAAGCAGAGAAAGACACACCTTTTTTGGAGGAAAAAATAAAATCACCTCTCAGTAACTAAGGGGCCTTATAGCAGACCTTCCCTATGGCCCTTGAATAGCAAGGCTGCTCTGGAGCACTACTGCAGAGAAAGGCTTTCAGCAAACAGGAATGGAGCAAGACAGACCTGTACCACTGCACTTGGGTCGGTGTTTGTGGGCACACTCAAGATTGGCATCCCTTTCTTCCAGGGATATATCAAGTGAAGTAACTGGGGTTGCGACTACTTCCCTTCTCTCTGCCTTCCTTTCTTCATACAAATTGTCTTTTGCATCTTATTGCTCTCCCAGTTAGCCAGCAGATAATTTGATTTGCAGAAGAACACACAGAGGACCCCTTAAGTGGCTAATTCCAAACTACTGGCAGTAACAAAATAACACTTCAATGGGCAACCTCAGCTCCCAGAAGGGCTTGTGTGATCCTGCAAGCATCAAGCAAATAGCACTTCAGCAGAGGTGCATAAAATGAAATTTAAAGTAGTGAATGGAGCCATGGGTTTAAAATTCTTTATTTGGTAATAAGAAATAACAATAATTTGATGTTTGAAACATTCTGGTATGTCATACTGGTGTAACTGCTAAACAACAGAGCAGCAGAAATTTGGTGTGTGAGGACTTCTTTTTCATCCCCCTCAGCAGTATTTCTAAATATTATGTTTGCATTTTCAGTCCTATTTTCATCACTGCCTTAAGCATAAGCTGCTAGATGTAACCTCTGAAATACCTGATGATATCTAGGAGTGTCCAGTTAAGGAGATGGATAAAAATGGGTGGGAATTTCTAGCTTTCTTTCAAATTCTGGAATTAAGAACTAATGTTTGAGAAGAATAAAATAAGGCAACAAAGGCTATGTCAAAGCAGTAGATTAGCCCTTGTATTTGTAGGCTCAACTCAGTCATATTCCACAGATGTACTTCCTTATTTTAAAATTATTATAGATTGACTGTATGGCTAGAATGCACAGGGCTGGAAATATTTTTATATTTAAAACGACTTCTCTCTGCAAATAAGAAAAACCATTTTGGATCAATAAGGATGCAAAAGCAAGTGTAACAAGGGAACGGGATTTTCTAGGAAGACAGCCAACTAAGGCAGTAGAAGTGAAGACCAAATTCTGGTGCGAAGCTCAGCAATCCTTTTATTCTGTTATATTTATGTAAAAAGGTTCAAAAGAATCAAGATAATACAAGCTGCTTAGCAACCAGGACTATCCTACTAGGAAATCCTAGGATATTTGACCATCCTAGGGTAAGGATGCTGCTGGTAATTTCCTCCACTTCTTGTCTTGTGTCTAACAATTGACTTCCCCACTTGAAAAGGACACAGGTCTAAAACAAGTATCTGGACCATGAATACACACCATGAGGGTTTGTATGATTCCTCAGTGTCTTGTGCTCAGATAACAAATAACTGGCAAAGAAAAGCACAAAAAGGAAGAGAAGTGAAGCCAACACGGGGTGGCATTTTATAGTGGGGCTGTATTTTGGAACCAGGCAGGTAGAAACTGTTAAACTGGAAGACTGCTCAGGTAAATTATAATGGACATTGAACTGGCTCTTTGAAGGATATTTCCCTTCCCATCTACCACAGAGGGGACAGGTCCCTTCCTGCTTCTCTGGTCCCAGCTGAGAGACAAGGTTTTGTACCTTGCTTAAGACGCCAAGTAAAGAAGTCTGTTATTTTTTTCAGCTAAAAACTCAAAAGAAGGGACATGCTTACAGGTGCCAGTTGCACCACTGAACTTTGTGAAAGGCTTGCTTGAAGCTACTAAAAACACCAACTTCAGCCCATATAAAATATCACCTCTTCAGCACTTACTCCTAAGCTTGTACAGCTGGGACTCTGACCTTAGTGGAGCAGATGGTGTAGATGGCTTAGCATATATTTCCAGGATCCATGAAAATGAAAAGCACACTATCATATGAACTTCTTTATTATTACTCCTTGTGGCATCAGTCATTGGCTAGGGAGAAAAACAAGACCTAAAGATTCAAATTTTCCAGACATTTTAGGGATGTCCTAGAATATATACTGCAGACTATAAAACCATTCTTCGCATTTGATGAATACTCTTAGTAGTGACCATCTGGAAATTATCAAAATTCACAGGAACTAGAAAATATATACACAGTGTGGTTTCATTATTCCCCGCAGTCCCACATCTACTCCCATATTTAGAAAGACAGAACTGCTCATTTATTTATTTTTAAAATTCTTGAGCAGATTAAACTCTTAGAGAGGATGACTAGAAGAAGAATATAATGAACCAAACAGGACAATAGCGCTTTTCTACTCTTGGCCATCTCCTCCCCCCTTCCAGTACCATGTCCCTATTACACTAACAAATGCCACTGGCCCCATGCATTGAGGTCCAGCTCTTTCCCAGATGCCACTGGCCCCATGTGCCAGGTCCAGACTCTCTCACAAGACACTGTCACCCATGGTGAGCTCAGTCTGACACTTTGCCCATGCAACTCAAGCAATCTGTGGCCTAATGAAGGCTCTGCTTTTCCTCCTTCTAATTATCACATCTTTATTGACATGCATTGGGAGTATGACTCAACCTCCCCACTCCAGCACTCTCCCAAACCTTTTTTTCTTTCTTGTGAGGTTTACAAAATGCATGGTACTATTGCAAAACATCAGCTAAGCCAGTGAAAAGTATAATTTCAGTTTGGGGCTGTCTTTTACCAGAATAAAAAAAAGACCAACAGTTTTCACACAATTACTTTAGGCCTGTGGGGATTGATTCATTAAAAAATAACTTTGTGGCTTCCATGGTTTGATGCCAGTAGAATCATTAAAATAATGTGTCTTATATTTCTTAATATGAGAATTCTCATTAACATGATACATCCACTATTACCATATTCATCTCAAATTCGGTGCCAACAATTTCCAGAGTGACTTCCCATATAAAAAGGGTGATTGGAGAACTAATAATTGAAACAGACATTAACAAAGACAGTTTGATTATTAATTACCAAACCAGGCACCTTCCTATGGTAGTTTAAACATGAACTGTTTTTCTACCTGTAACATCTATTTTTTTATGAAACTTTGAAAATAAATCAAGAAAAGTCAAAACCGTTACTGTAGGTCAAAGTGTATGAACAAAGTTCTTTTCTGCTTTTATTTTATTCTTTAAAGGAAGACTGCGTATTTCAGGTAGTGTACACAGAGTAGCTCTGCTTAAGACGCTGTCTCAAGGTTCTGTAAATTTTTAACAGTGCCCTTTATAAATGTTTCAGGGCTATAGAAATGAGACAGGCCTATAAGAAGTTTAATGGGTCCCTGTTTAGCCATTTGTAATGGGGATTTAACTGCTTTGTTTGTGAGCTTCAGCCAAGAAAACAGATTACCTTCATCAAGTACTAATACTCCAGAGTCAATCTAAACTCTGCTCAGCTATGGAAAGGTATCATGGGATGTCAATAAGTATTATAAACACTAATCCAGCAAACCTGTCAGCTGCTTTATAAAAAAATTATATCTAAATTCAAGCTCCAAGTTCAATACTGCTCTTCCATGTCCAAAGCCTTTAAAAAAAATTGTGATGGATCATCAGGGGCACATTTCAAAACATTCCAGTCATAATTGAAACCCTTGCAGGGAAAGTGATGTTCTCTGAGCACTAGCAAGATAAAGGCATGTATTAAAGATTAACTAAAATAACAATTTTAAGGCCTCAGAAATGACATCATATCCAACATTTCCATCAGAACAACTTCCTCCCCATATTTGCTGTGTTCAGCTCACAGGAATGAAGCTGTTGCCAGCAGAGTGTTGAGCCACTGCTCAGCCCAGCCAGAGTATCCAAGTCCAGCCAGGATTTATTGAAATCATTCCCTGGGAGTCCCCTTGACTTTGCTACTGTCACATCTTAAACACAGTACACAGGAGTCAAAAGTCTGCTTCAGCCTCCTCCCAGGTTTATTGCACAAGGACAAAGAGAGGGCGCTTTGCTCCTCCACAGCCCGGCAGAGCCAGAGCTGGCTGCGAGGAGAGGCCGTGCAGGATGCACTCAGAGCCTGTGCTCCAGAGCAGAGAGCAGGACAGAAACCCAGGAGCAGCAGAAATTAAGTCAATCCAGTTCACAGGACTCTTCAGCAGCAAGCATGTCACCCCTGCTTTTGCCTTGTGGACTATGAATTCCCATTTCTCCTTCAAAAGTTGTTTTTCCTTAAACCAAGCAGAGGAACGGTTCACAACCAGCAATCTTATCTTTCACGGGCACAGCTAATCCATTTGGGATGAGAGAGGAGCTCTGGGCTGGGTAGCAAGCTGCTGCACAACCTCTGCCAGCCAGGAGTGCTCCTGGCAGAAGGCAGCACGGGCACCCTTTGCTGAGGTGCTGCTGGGGCACAGGCTCAGCCTGCCAAAGGAGCTGAGCAATGGCATCCAGCAAAACACCTGCGGGTCTGCTCAGATAGCCTCGTTTCCTCGTTGACTTCAGACAGACAGCAAACATGTCTCAGCAGTCTTTTAGACCAGGGACAACACCACAGTGCTTTGGCAGATGGAGCCCCGCCAAAGAAATTCTGCAGTGCTGCAGCCTGACACATTAAGCAGAAATTCCCTTTCTTCAGAGCTTTCAATCTAGTACCTTTTATGACCATTAAAAAAAAAAAAAAAGAAAGAAAAATGGAGGAAGTAATATCATGTGGGCTTTACCCTTCAGTTCCATCTCTCTGCCAAAAGCAATTATTTACTAAGTATTTGTAATGGCATTGACATTTTCATAAAACAAACTGATCTCAAAAAGTTTGGCAAGCTATAGCAGGCTCTTGTAATACAACTGTCGTACTTACTACATATTGTGTGCTTGAAAGTAAATATTCCTATGAGGAGGAATGTTCAGTGAAGGAAAAATCATAAGAGTTATATATGATTGGCATATGGAAAATATAAACAGAACACTATTTGCATAAGAGTACATTAGGAGAATTTCTTTTATGTTTATTCAACAAATGTTTCCTAAAAGGTTTTCCTCCAAACCAAGCAATTTAATTTTCTTTTTAATGTTATTCTCAGTGGTTATAAACTTAATTAGCTTCTTAAGCTTCACATTTATTTGCATTTGAGATAAATGTAATCTCTTCTTGGTATAACTTTTTGAAATCAAAATATGGACTAAAAAGGTGCAAGTTTGATTAGTGGAACAGATACTGTAGCAAGTAATCATAGCAATGAGATGTTAATTGGTGTCTGGGTGGTTCTATTCATAGCAACAATAGGCCATAATAACACCCGGTGTCCTCTACTGTTCAACAGTATTTTGCCTTCTCATTTATCATACTGACAATTATATTGTTCTCGAATTTCCTGCCTGTCTTAACAACAGAAAGGTATATAAAATGAGTCAGGCATCTGCGATTTTTTTGAGGCAGATGAAATCAGAAGGAATGTGCTATAGTTTAACTCCTGTTTCTTACTGGAAGTTAGCAACCTGGAACAAGTCTAATATTTTTTTCCACAAATATATTTCTAAATTATTCTTTTTAAAAGTGCATTTGGGTGGGTTTTTTTCCTCTCTTGAAAAATTCTGCTCCATGGATATCCCCTAACAGACCTAGGGCTTGCAGGGGTACTTCACCCAAGAGCAAAGGGATCAGGATGTCCCAGGAAAAGTCCTACTCCCCTTCAAAATGCACAGTAAAGGACAACACTTAGGGCTTGACACAAAATCTTCATCCACCAGCCTAATTGCTACTACTTTTGATTCTCTCTGGCTGTATTCTCCACCCCCATCACATTTTCTTTATTTGAGCAGAAAGATTTTCACTGTTCAGTTTCTCTGGCTAGAAACTCAACTAGTATGACTCCTAAATTTAATTGATTTTCAGTCAGATGTCAAATCATCATCCATGCTTTAAAGCTTAAGCACACAGGCAGAACAGGTATTCATGCTTGATTTCTGCCCAGTTTTGTGGGTCCAACAGCAACATCATTCATTCCCAGTGGTCCCAGGAGCATAGGAGGAAACATTTCTCCACGGGTTCATGTGAGCAGACAGGTCAAATCATAGACAGGGCTCTGAGAGAGACCGACAGGGCAGGATGAAGAAATCCAAGAGCCCAGGAATCCAAGAACCCATGCTGCAGTTACTCCTTCATTGATATTGTATACTTTAAATCTTCACTCATCGTTTCAGAGTGCATGTTACTTCTGACTCTTTCTCCACTTCCATCTGCAGAGTTTCCAATTATGTGGCCAAATTTATGCTCAATTACCTTTAACTCTTAGTTCCCCTTGCCTGATCTTTGTACTATTTATCCCAAAAATGAAGATTTTTTCATTTAGGTAATTTCATTTCACTCACAGTTCTGTTTTTCTCTTCCTAGCAGAAATCTGGGATTCACATTAACTTACCTTCCTTGCCATTTTCTGCTAATAGCATTTCTCTCAGTAAGCCACCCATACTTCTCGGTCAGGAGCCTTTTCGATTTCCCCTCAGAATTTTGCTATTTGATTCATCTGAACATCTGCTAATTTTGAGTGTTACTTCATAGATAGCACAAGTCATAGGAAGACCCAGCAAGTTCCTGAAATCCAGAAAAATACGCATTTGAGAGAGAAAAAGGACAGCCTTGCAGCTTATTTGAAGTTTCTGAAACAAAAGTCAGTTTCACATTTAAGAAAATAACCCACTTTATGCTCTAATGTGCATAGTGCTTGCTTAAGACATGCGGACCATGAAATTATACTATGGGCTGTGTTAGGAACTCAGTGATGAAACCCTAAGTTCCTTCTTCTTTTTCACAGGACACATCATTTTGCTGAATTTAAACATTTACTTGCCAAAGATCCCTAAAACCCACACTATGTTCCAGTTATAATGAACTGCTCTCATTCCATACACAGTAACATACACCCAGTGCATTAACTGGCCTGTTCTCAGACAATGTACCTTATTTGATGGCCAGATAGGGAAAATTAAACTGCAATGGAAAAGAAGTAGGAGAGGACAGACTTTATCCCAAAAATTTTTGAGTAGATGAAGTCTGCTTATCAAGAACTCCATAAGTTGCCCTTCCAGTTTAACACATGGCATACTTCACAAACTCTTCCCACAAACACTTTGAAGTACTGTCCTAAAAAGAATAAACAACCCTATGTAGATAAAAGAGAGTTCCTGCACAGAAATCCAGTGGCAAGACACTGCTGCCTTTATCAGAAATGCAGCTTTCAATGCTGCTGGAAGTATCAAGCCCAGAGACAGCTCCTCCCCTTTACACTTTTATTTCTCTTCAATTAAAAAAAAAATGGTGGGGATAAACAGGGTTTAGATATTTTTCTCCAACTTGCACATGAAGGACCCATACTCTCCTCACAGCTCAGCTCTAACATATTCCAAACCCAGTGTCACCCAGAACGTATAAACCTCTTAATCTCCTAAAATAAAGGAGCAATTGACCTAAGGTAGTTTTCATCACTTCTGTGAACTGCCTGGAAGCAAACAACTCCAGCATGTAAAACAGGTTCCTGATCCTCTGAAACTGATTAACTAAAACAATTACAATCAATTAACACTCTTCAAAGTGTTACTGCAATCCAAAGAATAAAATCAGCCAGGTGACCTTTAGCATTAAAGAGATGCCAGAACATTTACATATTAAGTTCATATTTAAAAAAAGAAAGCAACCCTCTATTACTTCAAGCCCTGATTCTAAGCTGATGTGAATAAATAAACCCGAACATATTGAAACAACAGGGAGTTCAGAAGCTTCAACCAGCTGAGAATGGAGCACTCCAAATGCTTCAAAAGTGCCTCAAAGGAATAACTAAGTATTTAATATAAAAAAAGTGAAAAAGGAGACACTGAACTACAATTGCACTATGCAAAAATGTGGAAAAAATAGTACATAAATACTGTAAGACCATGAAAAGATACAGAACAGATTCAGCTTCTATACACACAACATTAACATTCTCCATCAGAAAAGCTTAAGATCAGGCAGATTTCCTTCATTTTAAGCAATATGAATTAAATCTTAACTTCTTCCATATAAGCAGTTTCTGAATATTTTCACACATATATTCAGGCTGAAGTGATCACATTGATTACAGTTGCTCCCAAGAACTGTCTTACTGCTCTTCCCTGATGATCTCTGTCGATGAATGTGCTGAATAAATTTAATTAAAGTTTTTTCAGTTTAGTAAAATCAAGTTTCTTAATAGTTTAGCATAGACTTTTCTCAATACCAAAAAGTTAATTTTTGAAACTTGTTTCAAAAATGCCTCCTTTCAGAATAGCATAGCCAGTTTCTTTAGAAATTTAACACACATTGTGCTCTCTCAAATACTATCCAACAAATACTATTTTCACTCGCTTCTACGTTTTTTATACATTGCACAAGAGATTCTAAAGGAGTCAGTGAACTATTTCACAGCTGCCAAGGCTCTCATGTCTGTCCCATCACTGCAGAGCACAAAGTCCCTCATAATTTATATTTATGTGACTGATTATACAAGGCATCAGGATCTAAAGGTTATTCGGTTATTAACAATTTAAAAGTCTGGCTTAACTCACCAGTGAGAGGCCAAAGCAAAAACACTTGCCAGAACAGAAAGTGTTTTACATGCAAACTTCTGTGACATTTTCAGCATTAAGGTGAAAGAATAAAACATGGAGTTGTTTTCGTTCATGTACTGAAAGGTATTGCTTGACTATGTCTAAATCTTGCAGAGCCACACAAGGGAATTTTAGCTCAGATCTTGCATTGCTTGTCATTTACAGCAGTGAATACTGCAGATTCATTAGAAAGAGGGTTAAAGAAAAAAATTGAAAATAATCACTTCCCACTAGCTGGATCACAATGACCAATTCTACTGTCTCTTGCATGTCTGGTAACCTCCAAGATACAAGTGTCAGCATTCATTAGCTATTTATGAAAAATGAACATTTCTCCAGGATAATAACAACTTAGAACACATTTCATCACTTCCTTTGAGAAAAGGGCATTTGTAGTCTTGGAATGTGAACAGGAGGAAAGACTTGCCCAGCTCAATCTCATTTTATTTAAAAGGGTGTTGGAATTGAAAGGTATAGTGTAACATGGGCAGAGTGATTCTGATTGCCCACTATCTCCAAAAATTAAGCATTTCATTCTGGCTAAGATAAATAATCTCTTCCAAGACTTATGAGACTATCTCTGATTGTGAAGAGGCAGGGCTGAATCAGCACTGTGTCACTGGAGGCTTCTGTATCTGTAGATTAGACAATGCTTGTTCACAGCATAGTGGCAAAAGTACCATCATTGCTCAGAGGATTAATATGTCAGTGCTGGTTGAAAAGATGGTCATTTCTGTTCCCTCCCTACATTTAAAACTCAGAGCCTCAAAAATAGTATCTGCTGCTTTCCAGTTGTTTTCTGTCTCTCTTTGGGCATATATTAAGGATGTATCCAAGGTGTGTGTCATATTCCTACCTACATAAGCATATTACCTACCTACAGGCCAGTAATGCCTTACACCAGCAACATTTATCTGTGTAATCAACAGGAACCAGTGCATCCCACTAAATTCAACTGTTCTAGAGAGATGACTGCTGGTGCCTTCCCCCACCCGGGAGCTGACAGTTCCAGCCTGGGAAGGACATCCCACAATGCAAGTCTTGGCCTTCTTGATGCAGCCAAGAAGTGGGATCCCTTTCCTAAAAGCACAAAGGGGAGAATCTGTCCCTGCTTGCAGGATGAGGGAGGAGGTGGAGGGCACTGGCTCTGCACGCAGAGTGGCTCGAGGCAGGCAGCATGGGTCCCAGCACAGAAAGGCACTCAAAGTTCAGGAGTCACCTGAGGGTCAACGCAGAGAGTCTAAAATATATTACACTCTGCAAGAACCAGTTTCTGTGCTGGGGCCAAAGAGGAGAACAAAGCTACAGTAACCAAGATCAATTTACTCTGAGCGGGGTAGTCACAAGGGAGAAGGGATTTTAGTAATGTGCATTAATAGCTACAAGTATCTTATTAAACTAAGCCTCCCCCAATTGTCCCTTTGTAGTCAAGCCATCCAGCTCTTGCACTTAATACCAACTGAGTTGCCTTAATATGACCTTTTATTCGTTTAAAATCTCTTTCAAAGTATCACGAATACACTACAAGGGAAATACACAGGCTGCCAAGCAGGGCTGAACAAGGAGAATGGCAGATCTGCCACTTCCCCAAAGTATATGGCGTATTAATAAATCCAATGTTTACATACTCAAGCTGCAAAATGCCAAATCTCTTCTCCTTCTTAAGAGATAGGAGCATCTGCTAAAAGACCAATTGATTTATCATTTGGATGTGATCAATGTAGTTATACTGCAAAAGCAGAAGGGATACCTGTGCATGAAGTTCATGGAGGGAAAATCTTATGAACCAATCTTCAAGTGCTACAAAAGGTTCTGGCCATGTGAAGAAGACTGAATATCTACAGTATAGTATTTGTCTATATCTCAGCAGAGATACAGTAAAGGCTCCACCTGGAACATTTCACACTTGCAAAATAAGATCTTAAAAACATTTCCCATAAGATTTAAAATGTACAAAATTACTTATCCCACAGAAAAAAAAAATGAGTTTATGCCATTGCTTGCATATTTGTTCTTGTTCCAAACACTGTTAGACAATTTTATTGATTTTAGTGACATATGATTTAGTAACCCTTACTCTATAAGGAGACAAAAAGTAAATTAATAATGATCTAGAAAACTGTCTTTGAAGATTCATTTTAGAGCTTTTAAAATTAATAATCAAATTTTGTATAGAAAGTGTATCCCTTTCTATTACAGAAGGACCTCTATTAAAGAAAATATAAGCCCTTATGTTTCCAGTATTAGCTTAAATTTGTGATCAAACATGAAAATATTCCTGAGCTCTCCTCAGAGTTAAAATTACTTGTGGTGAAGTTTAAACCTCACTCAAATAGAAGAAATATTTCAATTAATGCATAAAGAAATGTCAGCAAGATTAATGGCAAGCAAGTACTAAAGATTTATCATCAGCTTATCACTGCTTGCAGTGCTCGTGTCTCCACACCTCATGTCACTGACTGTCCAGTTTGCATCTTAACCTGTCCCTGCCTTTTTCAGTAAGTCAAAAAAGACACACTTGCATGGTAAAAATGTTTCTGTCATTATCTTCTTTAGTAATTACTGAAGCTAACCTTACTCTATATACATGTGCACGTTTTGCACTCGTGTTAAGCTGAAAAGGATAAGGTGCAAGACCCTGTACGTGCCTTGCTGTTCCCATAGCATCACTTAAAATAAGGCCAAAAAATTATTTCCAGAGGGAAAATTCTACTACATATGACACATCTGTTGTAAGCTTTCCATGTAAGCTGCAACTATGACAATGAGGTTCCTTGAATTGCAATAAAATTTCCTGTCACTACTGACACTTCCTGTGATGCAATTCAACGCAGTGCACACTTCTTTTGTCCTAAACATGTACATGCTTAAGTTCCAATAAACACAGAGTGAACCTTACAGCCTCACTGTGGTAATAGACAGATAAATTCTGCCACTTCAGCACTGAGCTGGAAATTTCCCACAGGACTACCGCTCCAACCTCAGGTCTTGGAGGCTGCATTATATTCCCATAAGCCTTCCAGCATTTGCCCTCGCTACCACCTCATTCCAAAATAAACGATGCCATCTAGAAAGGCAGTAGACCCAAACTGGCTTCTCACAGTGGTAATTCTTAGTACCAGTTCCTGGGGAAAGGAAACCTTCAGTGGAGCAAAGTAAAAGCCCTTTGTCATCTTCGGGATGAGGAACATGCAGAGAAGTTGCAGAGCAGTGCTCCCTTCCTCTCTCTGGGCAGTTCACGTTCTAGGCCACTCCTCTACCTCCTCCAAAGTCACCACAACAGTTCGTAACAGATGACAGACTAAAATATTTATTTATAGTTTTAACTAATTTATAGTCTGCAGTTGCATATGTCATATTATATTTGATGCAGTAAGGCACTTTGAACTAAAAATCAACATTTGACAGGGCCAGAGCTGCTGAAGTGACATGAGGAAAAGCAGTTTCCTCAGCAAATCTAATTCAAGCTTCCACAACTTTTAGACAAAGATTTCTCAAACTGCTGGTATATTCCAGTGCCCTAAAACTCAGAGTGCCTCAAGAAAAATTATTCATTATAAAAGACATTTACATGATATAAAAACACATTACTTTTGCTAATATAAGAGCACAATCAGCTGCTTCACCTCCAAGCACTTCACTAACGAAGACATCTTACAGCGTTTGAAGCTCTTACAACAAAACACTCTGCCAACACAGAATGCCCCAATTTTCACCTTCTCGAGAGAAAATCAGGTCATCAAATCAACTTCTGAAGAGGGTCTCAGCTCAGGGAAAGCCAATCCTCATACCCTATAGAATGGAAAAGACAAGGATCTCGAGGCAAAAGACTTCAGGGAAGCTCTAGCCCGAAGGATGCAGCAGCACAGCCCAGGGGCTCCTGAGCCCACTGCCCCACTCTGACCCCCTGCCCAGAGCCAGCAGAAAAGGTCCCACTTGGTCTCCTCTGAAGTTGTGCCCCTAGAAAAGCTGCTGCACAGGAGTTTTGTATCTTTTATGGATGAGGATAGAGCAGTGTGTGCAGTATGTTGTCCAAGGTCTGTGTTTGCCCACGTAATTCAGCTGTTTAGCACACTACTAAATCCACTCAAAGCAGCCATGCTTACAAAAAGTAGATGAAATCTGTAGCACATTACATCTCCTGCCTCATGCGACTGAGATCAGTCCTACCAAGTGAACTACAAAAACAAAACCTGAATGGTTGCTTTGCATCTATAAAAAATTGTTTATTTCATCATAGATAAACTAAACTCTTCTTGAATAAAGAAAAACATGAAAAAACAATCTATTGCTAGTTAAACACAATATATAAAATTATGTTGGAATAAAGGCTATCACTTTTTTAATAAACCAAGAGTAGCTGTAATAAGCCAACATATTGCTGATAATCTCAATGAATGAATAAAATGCAATAAAAAATTCAAAGAACTTGTTTTTCTATAGAAAGCTCTACACTATTTGCCATCAACTACACAGTTAATTCAGATAAGTCAAAGAAGTTTTCATTATATGAATAAATTGACAATTTTTTCAGCACCTGTATAATAATGCCATGTAAATTACAGGCACTAAACAGAAAACACTACAAGGAACAGTGATGGTATCATATACCATAATTCCAACAGCTCCTAAATTGGGATACAAAGGATAATCTATGTTTTCTGGATTCCAATCTACTAAGATCATAATGTTATAAAGGTTTTGCAACTATTGCCTAAGATACAATTTTAAATTCTAAACTGCTCACATTTTTACTTCAGAATTCACCTCATTCACTGAAATGTTACCTCAGCATCTATTAAGGTTTTGCCTTGAGCAAGAAATTATTGGGCTTTTTGTTTTATTTTGTTTTTCATTTTTACATTTAAAAGCTGTCTGCTTCTAAAATGAAGCTATTTAATCCCTTGTCATCACATGGTCATAAAAATTGCAGGCAGACAGAAGTTAGCAGTGGCTGCTTCACAGGCCCCACAGCAATGCATGGTAACAGATTTTCAAAGCAGTTCAAAGAGTCCAGTTTCCATCTGTGTTTGGTGAAGGGTGCAAAAACCTTGGGGCCATCTGAAAACTCTGCTTCATCTCTAACACTTGGAATAACAAAGGTGTTATTTTTCAAAGCCACAGTCTCCCCTCCTGGGGTGGCTCTGCAGATACAGTTCAGGGAAGGTGGGAAACTTCAGAGTAGATATTCTCCTTCTAGACTTTGCCTCCTTCAGGGAGTTCTTTTGAGGATGGCACAATGGTGGCCTATATAACATGGGTTACTGCCAGCAGAGGCCAACGGTTAATGAACCCTATAGACAAATTCTTTCTTCTGATTTCAGTACAAAAATCTACAGGAAAACAGCCTCGATGTTCCCCCTACACACCCTTCTCTTCAAGCCCAGGAGTGTTATTTGATCAAAAGAAAGTAGAGGGTGCTCTACACCCATTGTACAACCCAAAATCGTGCAGTGCAACTCAGGTATCCATTACACCCAGCTAAGCCAGCTCACAAAACAAAACCATGTGAAAGCAACAAGAAAAAGGATGATCAGTTTGCTTTCCTCTTGATAAATAGCCAGTTGCTGATCTGCACTTCACTGCCATACACAGGGCAAGTGTTTCTCTGATGTTTATTTCCACTATGCAGCTGTAAAAAGTCTAAAAAAAAAAAAAAAAGGAAAGGAAAGAAAACCCCCAACAACTTGCTAGTTATTTGCTAGGCAATGTGCATAATATTACTCTATTAACCATTTGCTATTGCATGTCTTGTGACCTGGTATCACACAAACACATACCAGAACAGAGAGAGGGAAAACAAGTTGACCAGAATACACCAGTATAACCATGGTAAAAGGCTTTATCAGGCAAAAGAGCCTGATAATCTCTTGAATTCTCTCTAAAGGAAGGTTCTGGGAAATAAAGGCTTTTGAACTAAAAAATTCTGTCTAAATGTTCACTTACATTCAAATCAGTTTCAGTATATTAACATTAACTTTAATGGGCATTGATCCAGCTCACTTCCAGCCCAGCCAATGTGTTTGTGGCCAGGGTAATTTCATGACACTGACAGGAGTGTACGTCTATTTAATGCAGTATTTCTGTTAAAGTCAGACTGATATTTTATATGGAGGAGCTGGGTGAATGGTTTTGACTTCTGTAGTCTTCTGGTATGCATGCCTTAAAACGTACATTCTCAATAGAAATTGCTTGATTTTCAAATACATATTTTCCCCTAGGCTAACTTATTTGGTGATATCTACCACAAGCAAGACTCTCTGACAGTTTCAAAGTTAACCTTCTTGACTAGCTCAGCTTCTGAAACTGGATATATCTTCAATATGCCCTCCCATACTTCCCCCTAGACCCTTTCTTCCCTCTCCTAAACACAACACGATCATTTTCTAGCCCTTTTGCACCAGTGTTATGCGAATCATTTCAGTGGAAATAAACCAACACAAAATCAGCATGAAGGAGTTCTGTTCCAAGGTCCCTGCCTCTTCTGCAGCGCTGGGATTGGTGAGTGGGAGAGCAGAGGAGGGTTCATTCTGGGGAGGAGGTGTAATGCACCATCTGTTCCCACCGCTGGTAGGAATCAAAGTGGAAGAGAGCACAACCACTGTACATTCACGCCACCTTTCCCAGAGCTCACTGCTTATTTTCCACATTTTAATGAAATTCCATGCCTACCACTGCCCACAGGGTTCCACATTTATTCACAGGCATTTCTTTCTTTGTTGCAAGGCTCCAGGCCTCCTCTCTTTGTTCAAAGCTTCTCTCTCAGGGCAATCTCTACCCTGGTTCCCATCATGTTGCTTCCTCTTTGACATCATCGTAGGCAAGAGTCAGGAGAAAGGTTAGTCTTAAATCTTATAGTAAAGATGTATTCTTTTGAGATCAAGTATTAGTTCTTCATAGTTTTATCATTACTTCTATGCCTTGACTAATGTTTAAATCAGAGTTGGAAGGATCAAATTCCAAACCAAAAAATAGTTGCTTCCTTCCCATTTGTGTTTTGTTGTCTTTCTATTAACTAATCTATTGTTCTGAGTAATTTAAAATTGAAATGCAGTGAGCAGTGGGTTACATTAATTCTGATCTCTGAATAAAGATGGTTGGTTTTAGCAGAAGACTTTCCAATGCACTGGAAGGTTTAGAAGGCACATGGAGGATGGCAAGACTTGGCTTATCAGAGGGTAGGGCTACTTTTTCTGCTTTTCTAGGACTCCTTGGTGTTATGGCACATACTATCTGATGTATTGGAATTGCTGGGGAATGGGGAGCAGTGACATTTTTGGTGGGAAGGGGAGCACTTTGAAGTCATGCATTGTTCTGTCTCTTCCAGCTCTTGCACACTTCCCATCACCATGGTAACTGCCTGCTTCAGTGAAAGAGGAAACTGCTTGGAATTTGGCTTTGAGAGTCATGCATGTACAGTCATGACGATGGTTTCTGATTAAATAATTAATCTCGTGTCATCACCAAGTTTAGGTAAACTATGCAAACTTGCAGCAGCTGAGGAGTGAACCCCTGACAAAGATTTTTGCACTATGTACACATTGAAAGAAAGCCATTGTTTCAAACATCACAATAAAATAATATGCATTAATCTAGAGAAACTTTCCATGGATTTTGTATCTTGAGCTGTTATCTACCAAAACCAGCTAGACCTGAAAATTGGCATTTAAAGTTTAAATCTATAGCTTGTTGAAAAATATTATCATGGCATTACAATCGTTGCTTTCTTTGCTTCCAATATATTCTCCAAGTATGTTACCTATTATAATATATTATATATTTGAACACATAGACTCCAGGTTTGCTTTGTAGTTGTAAATAAACAGTTAAATCATATATAAGTGCAAAGGGAAGACAAAACATACAGCATTTCCTAGTAAGTGTGTAAAGTATAAGGTGACCAAGAGCTGTTATTTTCAAAAGGGAAAGATGATAAAAGTCAAATTATCAGGGCTACATTGGTATGGGAGCTCTTTAAACTCACCAGCAAAATACTAAGCCCTGCCCAGTGGCACTGCATTGTCTTAGAACTGACACTTTAAATTCACTTTTCACCAGATGCTACACCTAAAATTCAACACAATCAAAAAATGTTTCTGTCTCTATTGCAGTGCTTCATGTAACACAGAAAATTCTGTCCAGCATTTGCTAAATCCAGACAAGCACATACACAGAAATCCAACTCACACCGCAAATTTTAGAAAATTCTCATGCAGGGACATGCCCCTGCTGTATTTTCATTTTACAGCTACTCTATCACACTGAGTGGGCAGGAAAAAAAAAAAAAAGTAACAGTTTATGCTTTCTTTCACATTGTGTTACTAGGTATCATCATAAAAGTATGAAAACAACTTTATTTAATGTAAGGTGTGTCATCTCCTAGGCAAAGAATTTTCTGTATGTTGCGACAGCTGTACATATGACAGCAAATTGTCTCCACACGTTAAGCCTTTGGACATCTCTGTTAAAACAGAGCCAAACCACCATGCTCCACAATCCTCTTGATGCCTCTTACACCACGAAAGGTGAAAGTTTTGAAGTGAACAGGCTTTAGCATAATTCATCCCTATGCATATGTAACACAACATATACCCAAGCAAAGAGGGGCGTCCATATCCTGCATGGAGCCATTATCATATGGGCAACACCAAGACAACAGACACTGCAGAGCAAACTGGAAATGCATATATTAAGAGGGAAGTCAGGCCTACACCTTCTAGACAAAATCAGTGGGGCTTTCTTATGCAATGTTACACATGATTTAGCTTAATTCAGATGTCTGCCCAGCTCAGCGAGTGTTTTCCAGGTCCTCTGGCTATCGTAGCTGCAGCTCCCATAGGCAGGGCTGAGCTGTTTGTAGTTATACAGCTGACACGACCTGGATGGTGACAGCCACCAGCAAACTCAGTGTGTGATGCCAAATCCTCAAACTGTTGATCCATATTGAGCTGAACACCAAAGATACTCAGCCAGTAACACTAAGGAATTTAAGTATTAGTACCTCAGTCATGTATATAAAATTACTTTATTGCAGGCATGATTTTAACTTAATTACCAGTGTTAAATTAAGGTATGAAGGCCAAGATAGCACTACTGAAAACATTTTTCCCCTCTAAACCCAACTCCCAATTACTAGGGAGCAAACCAAAGATTTTTAATTAGTAAGAAAGACAGCTACACATTAATAACTACTTAAATAGTCTCTTGAAGGAGATAGGTTTCACAACAATGCAAAAAACAATAAAATTAGTATTCAGCCAGTATTCACATTTCTTCCTTAGTGCATTTCCTCACAATTTGCAATGTACAAAGCACAGTAAAATTTGACCTTAATAACTAAGCATAGGGAAAACATTCAGAACACTTTAAAGTGAGACTACTGGTTGTAACACAAACACAGGCCCACTCATTCATTACAAAATATTAATAGAAGATATAAGTAGATAATTTGTAATTAAGTGAATTAGAAAAAAAAAATCTTTTCTCAGCTTTTTACTTGAATAACCTCCTTGCACAGCCATGTGTGGCATAATTTGATCAGAATGGATTAAAGCGCATAGTGGGTTTATTTATTACTGTTTCTTTTCTCCATGGATTACATCTTCATGGCTCAGTAAAGGACAATCCCTTTAAAACAGACTACTTATGTATCTTAAGCACATTTCCATTAGATACATAAATTAGAATCTGGGTTTACCTTAGTCTTTGTGACAAGGCATACAGACTCAGACCTAGAGATTCAGATGGACCGATTATACTTAAATTTCAGTCTCCAGACATCCTCAAATCTGTGGTTTGGGGCATTTTCTCTATGGTTTTTGAATCCACTGTGCAGGCCACACAGGCACACAGAGGAGGCAAGGACTGCCTCCCCTACTCACAGGCAAGTGGCGTTTTCCTGTGTCCTACCTGGAGCAGCCACTGAACTGCAGGAGCAAAGCAGAGCCCAGCTGTGCCTGCTGGAGAGGCTGAACCGTGCTGCAGCTCATCCCAACCCACACAGCCGTGCACAGGCTCGTGTCCAGGCAGGGGCACAGAGCGCAGGGCACGGGCAGGGCAGCGCCTGCAGGTGACTGCAGAGAACAAGACGTCTTCACCAGTCATCAGCCAGAACCACCAGCACGCTTAAACATTTTCAACAAGGGAGCTACCCTGCCCATCACACATGATTTTGGCTGCAAGGATGATTACTGCAGCCTTTCAGCAAAGATTAATCAGTTTTCCTGGAAGCCAGCACTATTAGAGATTAACATACAAAGGTGGGAGCTGTTTGCACCAGACCACAGTACATTTTAATTGGCTCTCGCTAGCCTAGATATGAATGAAAACAATCCTCACAAGAAGACACACTTACATTAAATGCATCTCTTTGCCTTGATTTGGGAAATTAATTTATCTATATTTCCTGTTTCAGCAGTGTAGTCTAAAGGGAAGTCTTTGTACTTGGCTGCTAGATATTCCCATCCCACTCAAATGAACTCAAAAATCTGGTTTCCATCCATGCCATGAGCAGATCAGCTAAAGCAGATTTAACTGATTAGCAAAACACCCCATCTGGTAGGAGGGCTCCATGCATGTCCTTCATGCACCAACATCTGATGCTCCCAACCGGGAGCCTTATGGCCCGAACTCTGCAGTGCTGCCAGAGGGCTGCAGAGGGACTCGCCCCCTGACCGAAGGCAGGGGCTGCACTGAGCTTGTCTCAACCTGAACTTTTCTGTGCTTGCTTTAGTAACTGTAAGCAGACTGCTGAAGTTATGCCTCTGCCTGTCTCAGCAAGAGAGAGACGACACTGATTTGACCAGTTTGCCTTTCTCGAGGGGAGTGCAAGTGAATGCTGCAGACCTTTGTTTAAAGCATCAGCACAGACCTCTTACAGTCAAAGGATTCTCAACTGGATGGACCTGTGGTGTTTCCCAGTACATTTAATTCCACTAAAAATAATAATTCCCCGTAATAGGCTCACGGCTTGAGCTAGAGCCATTAAGCTGACTCCTCTCTCCCTACCCTAATTCTGACCAGCAGTCAGGGAATCTCCATCCTTCCCATCCCTGAGCTACAGACTGTGTCAACAGGAATTAAGCAGGCACCTGTGATACCACCTGCTGCAATCTATTTAATTCTTTGTCACAAAACCATTTTGGTCTTTTTATAGTTCATTCAGTAAAAGAGGAGGAAGAGTGGAGGATTGGCATTTACTATAAATGTAATAGATTTTCAATTCGTGGAACACAGTATGTGAAATCAATAACAAAATTAATAATAGATCTAGTTACAGTGGATAGATATTGTGCAAGTTTTTATAAAGGCACATCATAAAATTGTGAAAATGTAAGGGTATTAGAATATGCAAGGGCAGATGGGAGTCAAAAAACAGGAGAAAGTATTTTTAATAGAACTTTATCTCTGCATTAGCCAGTCTAAATTGCATGTTTCTGTTAAGGAGAAAAATTGGCTGAAAAAAATGCTTTGCTTACAAAAAAAAAAAGGGAAGTTTTCCATTTTCAAATGTAATATAAATCTACATTTAACATGGACCAACACAAGGTCAGTGGCCAAAAGGTAGTTTACAGACATTATAGTGCTTCATATTCTTTCTATGAATCTCCAGTCAGACCATTTTTAGCAGACATTTTAAGACACTAAAATGCTTTACATGAGTGTAAGAAAAATCTCTGTAAAAGAATAGCAGGTAAAATTAAGAATGAGTGAGGGTTTGCAGAGTGAAAATTCCCTTTGATTTTCCTAATCTATTCCAATTCTGACTAATTTTGTAAAAAAAAAAAAAAAAAAAAAAAAATCAAGCATTACCAGTATTACAATTACCTGTCAGAATACAGAAGTTACTAAACCTTTTCATCATAGCTAAGGAGATAGAATATTATACTTTCTTGTGTCTACCTCTTGCACTAAGCCCATCTCCACAAAGCCTGCATCCTGTCAGCAGCCACCTGCTTATCTCTTAGAGCTCTTGTTAGAGCAAAAGTGAGACTCTCTCCTGAGAAAAACTAAAAGAAAGTAAGATAAATCTCTACTTTAGGGTTGCCTCCGTAGCTGATGCCTTTACATTAATTCCATGAACTCAGATTTTGCCATTTACGTAACTATGATCGGCTGGTCCCTGCCTGGCTCCCTTCCAAGGCAACAGAGATTTGGGTGTCCCCTCTCTCGGATTTCAGAATCAGTTTGCATCCATTTATAGTTTGAGCAAGTTTTCAGTCATCTCACCCCTCATGTCTTCAGTGAAGGCTTACACTGCTTTCCATGTTCCTTGTTAAAGAACGTGCAGAAGGGCACTGGCAGGCACGCAGCCAAGTGTGCCCAGGTGATTCTGTGAGTGGTACTGCTCTGCCGAGCTACAGACCAATGCTGATGCAGCTCAGCACCTTTCCAATGAATAGAGATGTTCTGATGGAGAGAAAGGCATCACTCAAGAATACGCCCCTGTTAAACACTGCTGCTCTAAGCATGCATCCCTTTGGGGATTACAAAGGCCTGTTTACATGGTCAGCCTGAGATGGATAAGCTGTAAATTCCAAGCAGAAATGCTGATTTTTGCTTTTTGGTGCCTGAGAAGGCTGATTTTTGAGGGCAGCTAGGTTGTTCCACCCTGGTTTGTTCCATCTTTGTCTTCAGCAAGTTCTGTTGCCAGGGGGAACACTAAGGCAGTGAAACATCATTTTTGTTGTGTACAATGTGCTTTTTAATGGTTTTATTCCATTTTGCTTATGAAACTCAGAAGCCAGCTATTGATTCTACCAAGACCATGTGAGTGAAGATTAAAGCATTCCAACATGCTTGTCTACAGGTGTGCCATGGTGAATTATGATCTTCGCATAATTCATAGAATGAAAAAGTTGCACCAAGAAACCAACTGTTAATCAGTGTATAGGTACAGGAGATCAATCTTTGATTCGTGTATTCACAAATCCTGTTTACTTGGCCACATTAGAGAACAGACGGGTGTTCTGGAATGGATTCTTAGAAATGATGGATGTAATTGTCAAAACTGCCAAGGTCAATGTATAATGTTCAAAAAAGAACCAACCCATTTCAAGCACCTTCCATTTATCATTCATGCAATTTGACCCCCAGTTCTCTTTGTAATAACATACTATGAGGGAACAACTGCTGCGTTCATTCCTATATACTCCTGTGGACTTTCAAATATCATGCAGGTCACAGCCTTTCCAAAAGACTGAGGACATTTGTATATAACTTTTTTCCACCCTGAAATATGTGGAAGCTATTACATTAAACCTGACTTTAATAAGAGTAAGTAATTCTGTCATTTCTTACAGAATTTTTATGCTGCACTACTATATACATTTGAAAGAAACTTGTTCCAGAATTTCATGGCTTTTCCATTTAAGAAATGCAGATTGATTTATAATAAGTTTTGAAAAACATACCTAAGTAATTTGCTTTTCAGAACAGAGATGTCCCCTCCATTGATGATGTATCTTAGTTGCTTAACATCATGCTGTGGAATATAAGCCAAATCTAAATAATGAGGGTTAGAGAAAAACTGTCCCTGTGGACAGTTAACTCCAAAACTCAGCCATTTCTTTTAAATACCAGCCTTGATTACAGCCAGGATACTGAGTCAAGGGGAATGGTATGATAGTTTGCATTTGTATGTAGGTCTGAGTATCTGGAAGTAATTCAAAGTAGTTTAATTTTCATATTTAAAGAGAAAGAGAAACGTAAATTTTGGCTTTTTGGGGGTTTAAATGGGGTATTTTAGAATGCCAGAATCTCTATTTTCTGGTATCACTTTTCATGAAGACAAGGGGGAGACCTATGCTTCTGTTGATGTTTGGTTACCAATGTGTACACTTTTTTTACTTTTGGAGTTGGCAGTTTTTACCACTCTATTTTCACAAACAGTGGTACAGGTTAGTGGAGTGAACCTGAAAATAGATACCCAGCGGGTCATCTTCTCTCAGCTTAAAGTGGATAGGACTGTGTTTCACCATTGCAGAGGTTCACAATTATTTTTTTAAATTGAATAGATTCATAACATACATGAATAGCACAACCTTTTTTTTTTTTTCCCCCTGGAGCATGATGATAACCAGATTGAGTTTGGTTTTCAAAAATCTAACACATAACACTGGGTCATACTCCACTGAACAATTTAGAAACCATTCTAAATCTGAGGATCTGGCTCAAGAGTTGTACCAGCCACTACGTATAACTGAACAGCAAACCAGGAGTTGGCACCAAACAGCTTCAGGAAGGTGAAGAGGCCTGGGGCCACCACGCACATGAACAGCTTAAATCACAAGCTTTAATCCTATTGGTTTTTACAGATTTAGTAAGAAAGCTTGTGGATGTGATGAAATGCCATTTCTGCACTAAGACAGCATTTCTGAAACAGAAGCTTAAAGAAAAAGATACTTAGTAAACTTTCCCTTTTCTTCTTACACCATTATCTTTTCATGGAAAAGTAACAGGCAGCCATGCACTTCTGTTGGGATGGCATATTTCTCCCAAGTAAACAAGTTCATTTCTCCTCAAGCTCATGACATTGTATTTGAGTGGGGAGGTAATTTCCATAATTTCTTCATTTCTCATATAACACTGAAATAAGGCAGTTACTTGTAGGTGAAAAAACTCTGACATCACCCTGAAGGGCAACAGAAAGGTACACAGAGAAGCAATCATGTCTGAAAAAGCAGCATAATTTTTGTCTAACTTTTGCACCTTACAGCTAAGCTGTAATCTTAGTAACAAAGCTTTCTACTTAAGGAGCACTTTCTCCAAAAATACTCTATAAAATAGGGGGGAAAAAATCTGTGATACCTAGACCAGAGAACGTCCAGAAAAATTAAGTGATGACTTCAGCTTACATGATCAAAAAATTCTTTGCAGTGAGAAAAAAATTAAGCAAAAAAAAAACCCAAAAGGGTAAAAGATTCAGTGCAGAAGAGTTCCACATTCCCTCACAGAAATGTATCTGCTGAGAGCTATAAATCTACAGACTGGTTGAGAGGCAGGCTGCCATGGGATGTCAAAGCGGTCTCCCGGTCAGACATGAGACGTTTGTCAGACTTAACCGAACATGAACTATTTCATCCTTCGGCTGAAGAGCCAGCGCAGAGCCGGCCGCAGCTCGAGAGCGCAGCGCAGGAGCCAGTGCTTGTCTGGAAGCAAAAGTGACGCACTGGCACACGGGGACATCTGTCAGGCAGCTCCAGCACGAGTTTTGGAGCTGGCTTACACCCGGCCATGGGGCATGGTGCTAGCATGCAGTGGTCTGCGCTCAACTGAGCTCACACGTCCACCCACTATTTTTTTTTTTTTTAACGAATTAACACACAACAGGGCAAAACCTTTTTGATCACTTCAGAATAAAAACTTGCCACTTGGAGAATATACTACATTTGTGGTCACTACAAAGGGAGATGAATTAATCTGATTCGTTTTAAAATCCTTCACACCCCATTGCTTTTTTCAGCCAACTTGATATTCAGGTATAAATCCACTGTGGAGACAAAAGAATGCTTTGTAAGCAGCGTCAGCTTTGAAGTATAACCCATGCTGCAGGTGGAGTTTGGGTAATGCTGCTTTTGTACATAAATCTCGGTCAACAAGTCAGACACAGATCCTTAAAAAGAATCTATGAAAAAACATACAAATTAGTGCTCCTGAAGAAGCTACTCATTACACACTTCCAGTGCATCACAACATCAGGCTACTGCAAGTCTTTGCCTCCACATGTGGAATTTATCAAGAAGACCCAGTGGCAGCAACTAATCAGTAACCACAAATATCAGGGACACCCAGAGGCAAGATTGCACCCCTGCAGATATGCTACACAACACTGGATAACAGGCACACTAATGATGAGGGCTCATGCTTAGGTACTAGATATGACCCACTTACTTGCCTTCAAATTAGATCACGTAAGCTTGGAGTGCAAACCCACAGAGGTATTTCATTAGAAGGGCTGCACTGGTTTCAGGTGCCAGCCTTACACTACAAGGACAGGAACTGTGCATTACTCAGGCCATCAGTACCCTTCACACACAGGCAGCGGCGTCAAAAGTTATCACTTGCAGATGAGAACTGTGAAAGATGTGAACACAAGTGTCAAGTTGTCTCTCTGGAGCACAGTGCTTATCCACTGAACATGCATATATTGCTGCA
The DNA here is from genome assembly GCA_013400235.1 of Oriolus oriolus. Classification (NCBI taxonomy): domain Eukaryota; kingdom Metazoa; phylum Chordata; class Aves; order Passeriformes; family Corvidae; genus Oriolus; species Oriolus oriolus. The sequence goes on along the minus strand of VXBT01012844.1, from coordinate 279,026 downwards.
CCTCAGAGACTCAATATTTGCGAACAGAAGCTGCTTGCACATCTCACCTTCTTGATGTCTGCTGAGGCTTCCATTGAGCAATTGCTATGCAGTTTTTATAGAAGCAGGGAGTTTTACTGCTTGATGCACCCTGCTTCAACCAACACTGCACTCAGCCCTTAGAAAAGAGCAGGTGAATTTACAATTAGGATACTAAGCTGGGACGTGAGGGCCCTGCCCTGAGATACCTGTTGTACTGTGCAGCTGTGAGATGTTGGGTAAGAATCTGCTCAAAGACTCTGTGTGTGAAATTTCTGTATCTCACAGGACTATGGAGCTTTAACAACTCTTAAGAGCTTGGACACTTCCTCTAAGATGAGAGGTTTTACTTCCTAACATAACATACACCACAAAATTGTTATTATAATGCATCCCTGGATGCTTTGACTTTACAGACTTTTACAAGACAATGATTACAGCCCAGAGTGAGGGTTTAATTCATACATTGCCACAGAAACGTACTGGAGAAGAGTCACTGGCAGAAATAATGAGGTGACTGCCATTAATGACCTGAGCTCAATGTGCAGAGTGCACACCCTCAGCTGTCTCACTACCAACACAGAGCTGACTGCAGCTGTACACCTGTGTTATTGATGCAATGCAGAAAGGCAAGATCATTTTGTTTATCAGAAGGCAAGCTTCTGCCACACGTCAAATCTGTCCTTTTCACAGTTTAAGTCATCCAACCCTTGAAACATAAATGAGATGCTCTAATAATCTGGATGTACAATTCCTTTTGAGTCTCCTACCACTCCCAGCACTTCTGATTTGCAATAAGAATAGTTTTCAAAAGGTAAAAATTACTATTTCATAGCCATCAGGTTATATCACAATAGTGCATGCTTCTACATTTTTCTTATATAAATGCAGTTGATAATATGCCTCTCCTGTACATGCCAGGAGTGATTCCATCTTCACTGTCCTTTCATATCTCGGCTAATAAAGAGAGTAATTATACTTCTGTTTCCAATTTTTGCTAACACTGTCAGATAATGAAGTATGTATTACTTTAGGCTTCTGCAAAACAAACCAAAGGGACAGTAATGTCAGAATGGAAAATGGAAGAAGAAAGTCAGCTTTGAAGTCTGCCTGTACATCTCTGCACTGCCAGCTCTGAGCTCGTTTTGAAATCAAAGAACGATCATACAAAATTCGCAGCAATCAGACATATATTGCTACATGAAGACTTCACAACAAGTTCTTTCTTTTTAGCATGGAAAAGTAAAAACCCTGATGTTTTGAGATGAAGACTACAAGCAAATTAGTCACATCTAGCATACAAATAATGTTTTCAGCATAACAGTGAAGAAAAACACTTTGAAAACTTATTAAAATGTAGGTTTATTCTCCTGAACATTTTGTAGGAAAACCTGTCATTTTTAGGCAGCAATGGTAATCAGTTTTGAAATCTTCACAGATGTGCTCTTAAAGTTATTAATTTCACCAGGATGATTACGAATGCTTTACTCAGCTGTTCCACAAACATTAGAACAATACAAACCAAATCAAGTCCTAAATTACGATAGTTTTTGTCCTTTATGCAGGGATTTTGGTTTTGCTCTCACTTTGTTAAATGTGACTGAAGCTGAAGAGTTAAAAGCTTTATAGATGCTTGACCAAATGAATGGAACAACAAACACCATGGTTATATTTAGTAAGCCCTGCTATCTTGGGAAGGGGAGACCTTCAGCTGCTTGTAAACTTCCTGTGAGAATACCTGGACATTAACACTTGGGAGAGCTGACTCCAGAGGAAAGGAAAATAACCTGAATGGGTCACATCTGACAATGTGACAGTGTGAACAGAGACAGTGAAATAGAAGACTGTACAAGTGTCAGACATGTTTGGTTCAATACCTGTCTCCTGGAACACTGTGGATGTTAAAATTTGGCAATCTGTTGTTTAAGACAAAAACTCACTAATGTTATGTAACCCAATAAAATACTTGGTTAACAGCATCCCATTCAGGGCAAGACAAATAAGGCTGCTGTCAATATTCCTTTTAATTAACCCAATAGTATTAGCTGCTTATGACTTCATTCCCCTCGGTCCCAGTGGGCAGCCTGAAAGGCAATTCTCACTATTACTTAGCTCCCGTGGCGTAATCCACAAGCGGCTGTCAGCTTGCCATGGCTGGTGACCTCTGACCCAATCACTTGCTTCCTTTTAACATTACTACCTTTGCACATTTAATGAACTTTGTACATGGCTAAAAAGATGTCAGCACAGCGAAACGATGGTTCCTGCTGTGAAGGCTCCATTGTTTCTATAAGTCTAATTGACCTTTCACATCACAGAAAACGAGAAAAAAATCAATATAGTTACTTAGTCACCAGTCCAATGCTATCTTTTATAATTAATATGCTAACCACATTGCTTTTGGAACACTGACACCCAAACACCCCTCTATCCACAAAAATGAATTCTCATTAATAACCATTATATTAATCACTGTTGCCCAGAACTGGAACCTGACTGCGAAATCCCCCGGTGGAAATTGCTATAATCGTTCAAACTACAGGAACGAATTTTTTTTCGGCATAATTACTGCTGTCTTCTATTGAAAAATATCCATTAGATGGCAGCTTTTAGTTACGTAAATCAAGCTGATTAATTTTTAATTTTTCCCATTTATATGACTTTGCACAAGTAAAGACAATTTAAACGATTAGCTGAACAATTATTAAAGCAACTTGCAGCGGTTCAAATATTCATTTAGTTACTAGAAAAGCCATACATCATTAACTTCCAATTAAAAATTTGGGAAATGGTAAATGCTGATACAATAAAAAATATGCTTATCTCCTTGTCAATAAAGCAGTATACTGCTGTAAAAATATTGCTTTCATTTCATCTGAAAGCAGGAGGTTCATCCAGTACCAGGTTTCTCCAGCTATTTCATGAGAAAGGAGGAAGAGATTCTCTTATGCGTCTGAAAGTCACTGGGAAGAGGCATCCGATGGCAGCACAGCACTTCTGTGCCATTCACTCCAGCGCTCTTGCCTCTCATCCCACATCCCAGACCAGGCTGGCACACACTGCTGAGCGCAGAATAGGCCAGAACAATTATCTTTCCAATAAAAGCAACCTGCAAAAAGCCAGCCATGTTTTTATCCAATAGACCAGTGGCTAGATTGACTTATTCCAAAATACAAGGGGATTCATTTCAAATCTTACTCTACCTCCCTTCAGTGGCTATGGCTGAGTTGGGTACCAGCTAAGTCGCCTAAAAACTTTCGTCTGAATAACACCGCAAACAGTCAGGAGCTGCTTCCCTGAAATCAGAGCCAGCAAACAGTGGAAGGAAAATAATTGTGATGCTAATGCTAAGCAATGAGCCTCATCTCCAACACCAAGTCCACAGCTGTACCGCACACGGACTTAAAGATATTGCACTGAAATTCAGCACAATATTCTGTCAGGGTGGCAATCAAACTCTTCAAGTACATACACAGCACTGGCACTACTGCAGTTGCACATGTAATTTTGTACCTTTCTGGACCCAGCCGTTTCAAATATTATAATGAGGCATGATAAAAATGTCTTTTTCTGAGGCAACAACGGGTCAGTTGTATGTGGCACAGTGCTGGATGATCTGTTTGGGGACCTGGAGGCAGCATCACTGCACAAGAGATGCACTGACCAGGATATCCTGCATGTCTGACACAGCTGGTTCATGGACAGCATCACTGGACTGCCCTGTGCCACTCAGGGCTCCTCTGAGAGACCATGGTACAGAAAGAAGAGGTGGTTGGAAACTTTTAAATTGAAGAGTATTTGGTTTCTTTTGGAGACAAGTTCTTAAAATTAAATAGTCAAACTCACTGATCTTCCTTTGTCAAAACATAAATTCAAACATGACAAAAATTAAGGTTTGGGGGGTTCTTTTAGTGTCCTGAGGTTGATTTTTCTTTTGTTTGCTTGTTTGGGGTCTTTACATAAATTATTCCATTGACACTGTCACAGAGAAGACCATGATCAATACAACTTACAGGAGTTCTATACAGAAGACCCACATGCTGTGCATAAATTGGTTTTATCTGCATGTCGTGAACTTCCTGAGTTTTTGCCTTTTACCTCCAATTGTTAAAAAACAACTTAACCTCTGTGCTAACCAGGTAAATTACCTTACCACTGAGGTATGAGCAATTCTGTACCGTACTTCTTCCCCTGTCCCTGTGTTCCTTCCCTCCCAGCTCCAACAGAAACCACAAGATAAAAGCTCCAGTTTAGACTGGAACTTAAACCTTTATTGCTGTGAAATACATGCTTTTCAGGTAAATATAAAAACACAAGGAGGGTGAAATGGAAATACTCAAAGTAAGTGGTGTTTATGGATTAAATCACAGTGGATTCAGGTCTTAGAGATGATTAAGTGTCCATGGAAAATTTCTCTAGATCAGTACTAGATCTCACAATTTCTTTTAAAAAGTTCCACATGCACCATGGAGCCACCCCATTTAAGGGAACTTCTTTAAAAAATGCCGCAACGTTTCCCATGCTCAGCAAAAGAGTTCTGATCCTATCTAATATTTTTCTTATACTTTACCCAAATTTAGTAAGAATTCTGCTTTAAAAAGCAGTTTTCACCTAGATTAAGTGTAATCAGAAATTTTAATTTATATGAAGCTCATGTGACTGCTTCCAGAGTAATACTTTAAATCTTCTCTAATTTTTTTATGACTGATAGTAGTTCATTTGGACTCGTCATAAGACCCCCCTGTGTCAACATTTCCTTCCAGTGAAGAGAAAACAGAAATGCTGAAATTTAGAAGTGGTGATTTCCAGCTAAATATCATATCTTCCTACATCTATAGCAGGCTGCATCTATATTCAACTACATTTTCCTTCCATACATTCTTAAAACAACACACTGGAGCAATTTATAAATTGTAACACACACTCATGTTTACATTTTTACATGAGTATCTTGACACCTGTTGGCAAACCGAGCCTGAAGCTGGGGGTGAAAAAAATCAGACTTACGTGAATTTTAAAAAGTCTCTCAGAGAAGTCTGCCAGGAAAATTGGAAGAGATAGAATGAAACATAGGTCTTCAGTGTCCCAGTTTTCAATTTTAAACCTACCTATCCCTTCATCTAGGCTATTGGTGCCTCTACAGCAATGATCATTTTAAGGCTATTTTTAACAGTTAACTGTCTCTCCTTGATATCAAAACTTACTCTAAACACTCTGCTTAGCTGTTTTAATGTTCAGGATATTTGGCTTTTGGGGAAAAGAATATGATTTAAAGATACCTTTTTTTCCCTTTTAATAAAAATTGGAGGGGTTACGAGTTCATTGAATATGGTTCTTTGGAAGATTATTGTTATCAACATCCAAAGAGTAACATCTCCACAAAGAGAACAGACACTATGAGCCACTACTGTGTCAAGTAAATCTTGGCATTCATTCATTATGCCTATGTCCTTTTCCTGCCTCTTTCTTCCTTGGTGGTCTTCTGGTATTTTTCTTAATACCAGCAGCCAAAAAGAAAAAAGGAAAGATACTAAAGGCAATTTCTTTAGTACAGTCACAGACAGACTTTTTTGTAGTTTAATATTTGAAACTGCAGCCCTTGTAACTTAGAGGGGCCACCACTCCAGTATTTACACAGATGTTAGAGAAGGCAGCCTGTAACCATCCACCTCCGCCCCTGCGGTCACCTTTGCCTCTGAGCAGTCTTTGGGAGGTACATTAATAACATTTGTATTAGATACCCATTTCTCAGTTATAATATTTTTATTTCGCATTGTCTGTGTGGAATGTAACTTAATATATATCCTTGATGCAGGGAGATGTTTACATAGTATTTTATGATTAGTTCAGTTGGAGACCACTGGGTTTCACAGGTTAGTAACAAAGGCAGAAAGCAGGCAAAATATAATTACAGAATTCCAAAAGAACTGCACACAAAAAGTCAGGAGTACATTTTAAAGGGATAATAAACAGCCAGCTACAAAGAAGAGATAAAATTGAATCAATCTCTGAATCTTTCTTATTGAAATTAAAGTGAAATATCTTCAGGAAAGCCTGAGTAAAGATAAAGCAGCTAAAATTGCAGAGGCACTTTATTTTTTAAAAGTCATAATTGCTTAGTAATGAAATTGAACAATAAATTTTGTCTCTCCCTGACCATCTTGCTTTGGCTTTTTGAAGTGCTCCAAAGAAGCAATAGTACAGTTAATAAAAAGTATGAGAGGGACTTACCTAACATTTCCTTTGATTCTACCTTTTCATTTTCTCCTCTCCTTCTATGGAATACAGAATGAAATTGGTTAGGGCTTATTCCACAGGACCTTCCTGCCTCTTTAATCTGCAGCTTTGCTTTCCGAGCGCCTGCAGGTGCCCGTGCCCTGCTGGCAGGGCGAGTGCAGGTTTCCCACTGGGAATTTCACTCAGCCAGGTGTCCTGCTGCCCTGCTGAGCCATGAACACTGAGCAGAACCTGCCAGGGGAATGTTTGCATTGTGGCTTTGCCTTTTGAATCAAAAGGTGTTAAAGATGTCATTGAAGAGATTAGAATAGTGACTAAGCAATTTCTATACTTGAGTCTCTCAAGGCCTAACTTAGTCATATGGCCTCCTGCAGGTATGCCTAATAACTCCAGCCCCAGTGCCTGTATCTTTTCACACCTTTTTACCGAGAAGGAAGCATTGTCTTTGATTGTCCATCAGCCCTAATCCTTTCTCAGCATGAAGCTTGTTAGCATAATTGGAGAGAAGAAACCAAAAAGGTACATTATGTGCATCTATGTGTTTCTCTTTCAGTGAAAGAGGCTGTTTGGATGAAAGACCACTGTATTTATTGCACTAATCCAGCACCTACAGGTTCCCTTGACAGAAGAAAGTCTCTACCTGTTCAGGTTTTGATTTAATGCAAGTGGTGAAAAATCACACACATAGTTTTGTGAATGACAGCCACCGTCCTCATGAAAGACTGGCACAAGTGCCTGTCTCTAATATTAGGCTCCCTATCCAAAAATAACTATGGAAAGTGACTGGCATCTCTGAACTCAGCATCAGCTTTCTGGTCAGTTAAACTATAAAACTGATTGCGAAGAAATTAGTGAAGATTGTTTTTAGCCTTTTTTTCCAAGAACAACAAAGATTTTTAATATCTTGCCCAGGACACTGGAGGCTAAGAGAATAAATAGGAAGGTAATGAGCCATAAAAACTTCCAAGGCAGTTTCCGTCTTCTACCATCTTAGTCTTTAATGACAAGCAGTTAAAGGACTATAAGCAACAATAAGAGAAAGCCAACCATCCATCACAGGCACTCTGTATTGGGATTTACTTTGTATTTCAGTCTTCATTTCTCATGAATAACAAGACACAAATGCCAAAATAAGTACAATTTATCATTGATTACACACTTTGTCAAGCTAGGAGAAGAATCTCTGGTATTTCTACTTGCATGTTCCAGGATTTCCACACAGCAAGATTAGGATGACCAGCAACAGTGATGTGTTTGGCTCCTCTCCAATATATCCAGTATGACATGACTCACACTAGTTCAGTCATCATCTGACTTCCCACCTTTCCTTCTACTTACCACGGTAAGCTCAGACTGCCTTATATTTGCCACGCTTTTACTACTCACACTGCATGCAACTCGCAGTACAAGTGCAGTCTACCAAGGAATCGTGTTTATCATTGCTGCTAAGTCAGTAAAACACTTCACCATCGAGCACATCACCTTGGACTTTTCTGTAACACACAGCTGCCCAGTCTTGTCATGCAGGAATATGACTTCAGTTAACTGGGCTTTTAATGATTTCTGACCTCATAAACTCAATGTTTTTCCTCCATTCCAAAGCCATAACACTTGCAACATGCTAACAAGAGACCACCTTCTTAATGAAGATGAAAGATAGACAGCAACCTATCCAGATTTTTAGTTATTCCTTTTACCAGAAAACATTGGCAGCCGTAGCATTTAAAAGCCAGGGAAGGGAAACATAAAGCAGGTAGAACTCAAAACAAAAAAAGGAAAAAAAATAGAAGAAACTAAACTACAATAAAAATCCACACATCACAAAATGATGCAAAATAAACATTTTATCAACTCTGAATTTAAAAGGGAGAAGATGATGAAATGAAAAACAGGATTCCTTCCATAGACTGAGTAAAGTCTCTTCTATTTTTGATACCAGAAATGTAGGATTTAAAGGACTTTGAAGCATAGACACAGAATGCTCAGTTTTCAACCACATTATCAGTCAGCTAGTTTTCCACAGCCATAGATACAAACAAATACAGAAAATGAAACCTCGGTCTTATCCTGGCAAATGAGCCCAGCACAATTATCCAGGTAGCCTGGCCATCTAAAGTGGTAGCAGCATTCCTCTCCTAGATCCTTCATAAATCATTGCCAAGGTCTGCTTGGGGATTAAACATTTACTGAAATAACTGATGTGATTGCAAACCACCTCGAGCACTGTCCTCAAGTGAACGCACTTTTCCCACAAAGGATTACCTTAGACTCCAGGAGAATTGCACACTACATACTTTTGCAGAGCCAGAAGATGCATTTCCTTAATGGTTTTCCAGGACACTATCAATATTAAATAAATATCAGTCATTACAAGTAAATACATATAACAGTTTTAACATAACAGTTTCTTCCCTCTGCAGGAAAGAAAAGGAAAATCCATCAAAGAACAGTGCATGGGGAAATCAAATATCAAATGCTTCCTGCTTCCAAGAAGAGATGTAATATTCTGTGAATGACTGACCTGGCTCTGACCTTGATCATGGTAAGAGATTTGTTTTGGTAGTCTGCTGTAGCCAGCAACCTGCAGAGCAGTTTGGGAATCCTACCACCGGGAGTTCTCAATGCTGTAGTTAAGAAGCACATTTGTTTATGTGGAGATACTACTGCAGATATGGTATTGCAATAATATATTTCAGATTGCTTGACAAATACATTAAAAGAATGCTAGCTAATTAAATACATAAGCATTGAAGATAACAAAAGGTGAGATGTAGCACTCACCATGGTGATTTCCGTAACAAAGGCAGCATTAGAACAATGTTAGTAGATATAATTGTGGCCAGACAACAAATTCAAATAAATTTTCTCACTCGATTTATGCACTACTGACCCCAGGTATCACAAAAGATTGGAGAAAAGTTCAGATCTCTGTATAAAGCAGCAAGTACATATATTACCTCCATATAAAGCACAGGCAAATACAGAGAAACTGAACAAAGCACCAACATTTTCATGTTTAACACAAACACAAGCCAATTTTTATTTTTTCCACATTTAACTTGGTTTTGCTTTCCATAAAATAAAATTTTAAAAAAAAAGTTAAAGAATGTTCAAACTTCCAGGACTTTTTAGTTTAATAAATATGCAACTTACCAGTTAGACACTGAAAACTGTTGTGTCTAAGCAGCTTTTAGGCCACTTAAATGTGATTACTTCATGCCCAAAGTTTTGTGTCATTCATTTCCTTCTCAAAACCAGGGTTTCTTTAGGTGGCCTAACAAAAATAAAAGTTGAAAAAAAGATAAAAGTGCAGTCCTGCAATAATTGTCCACCCAAGATTTATTGCTTATTATTCTATATTGCTGCAGCCTTCCAGTACTTAAAGGGGGCTTATGAAAAAGAGGGAGAACTACTTTTTCCACAGGCAGATAGTGATAAGACAAGGGGGGATGGTTTTAAATTAAATAACATAGATTTAGGTTAGGATCAGGAAGACATTCTTTACTGTGAGGGTGGTGAGGCCCTGGAGCAGGTTGCCCAGAGAAGCTGTGGATCCCCCATCCCTGGAAGTGTTCAATGCCAGGGTGCACAGGGCTCTGAGCAACCTGGTCTAGGGGAAGGTTCCCTGCCCATGGTAGCGTGTTGATTTTTAAGGTCCCATCCAACCCAGACCATTCTAGAATTCTATGATTATATTATATATACATATATATATATGTTATACATAGATTTATAGATCATTTAAGTTGGAAAAGACCTCTAAGATTGAGTCCAGTCACCGAGCCAGCATTGCCAAGTCCACCACTAAACCTTGTCCCTAAGCACCACATCCACACAAATGCGTATTTATTTATTACAGGGAGGGAAAACTCAAGACAGCTGGGTAACACATGGTGACTTGAACAGACTAGAGAACCAAGAACAACAAAAAAAATCCCAGAAAAACGTTTCTTGGAAAACTACAGAAGAGACATGTAACCAACAGCAACTATCCGTGCGAACCTGAATGGGTAAGAAGCCAGCAGCTCCAGAGACTTTCAGGTAAATTCCACTAATTAAACAAAACATCCAAACTACAAGGCCAGCTTGATTCCATGGTATCATGGGATGTTCAGGGCTCTAGCAGAAGCCCTCTGCCCTGCAAGCACAAGCACGGTGCCAGTCCAGCACAGCACAGTGTCCTGCTGCACAGGGCACTGGTGTAAATTCTGTCCCAACAGTACCAAAGAGACATCACTAAAAATACTCTGCCAAGTCTATAGTGGTGTCTTTTCCCACTCCTGAAATCACCAAAGTGTCCAGGGAGCCAGTGAAGACAGAGACTGCCAGGTGGGATGAGCGCTGGGCACAAACTGCTGGCTTGGGCAAAGGATGTTCCCTGTGGAACATGGGGAGCCTCCAGCAGCACTTTCGCTTGGGGAACACGGAGGACACACCCTGGGTGCTTCCAGCAGTCAAAGGCAGCGCATCCCTAATTGGCAAACTCCACTTTCACACGTGGCAGAAAACAGCTAAGAAGGCTGAACATGAAATGAAAAAAAAAATTCCCTGCATGGAAAGGAAAGGACCCAGGAGAAAAAGAACGTTTTGCATTTTTTGTACAGGTATGAAAAGGCTCTGCTAACCAGAAAAGCTTTGGTGGTATCACAAAATAAAGGTGTGAACCTTACCTCAGCATGAGAGTAATTATGGATAACCCATAATGTGTTCTCAGCTCCAGCGTGATGGTGTTTATATCTCAGGTGTAGTGTGAGTTTAACTTTAGTGGGTTGGTGATTAAATTTAAGGTATATATGAATAATACATGGGGAATAAAATGGGGCATTATTATAGACAAAAGAAGTGAAATAACCAGTTGGAGATGTTGTTACAGAACCCTGAAAGTGCAGGCTTCCAGATGTTTATGTTCCTAAGCTTAAAAGATTAATGAGAACACTAAAGATTTATACCCAGCCCCTGGAGCAGAATACAAGTGGGGTTTTCTAGGCATGAATCTCACCACTTCCTGAATGAGGCAGTTTTCCAGGTTCAGTGTGGTTGAAGCTAATTTGCCTGGAATTACCTGGACTCGAGGCCATTTAAATTCAGTCTTGACAGAACCTCAAGGGAAACTTGCTGTGCTGGCACATATGACATTTGAACTTTTGGAGCAATCTCATGGCATAAATAACAGTCTTCTGTGTTTTGAATTCTTGGATTAGCAATGATTAAGTAGCCTGCACCGCCCTTCGAGCTCTAAAGCTGCTTCTAGAGCAGAGAGAAAACACACAGAAGACACAGTATCTAGATACACGACCTACTACTGCTTGCACTTCACAAACTTTGTTGTCTTGATGTTATTTTGTCATCCGTCACAACTTGGTTTTGAATGAAAGACTGAAAAAAATCAACCCAGCTCCACCATCCAACACCAGAAAACTATCCTCCCATCATGGTAACTCCATTTGATTTGAAACACTGTGCAGCATTGATCCAAAGTTGTGTCAAAATGCAGGAAGTGATGTATTCACCACTCCTACCCTTGCCAAACTGTAAGCCTACATTTCCACATCTCTGCCACATTTACAGTATCCACATAAAATATTTTACAGCAATTAGTTTTTTTTTGACTGGCTGAGTGTTTTGTCTTTCAACAACGTAAGACCACTTGCTTTTGGAAAACTGGTTTTCAGGGAAGCAGCCAGCAAGATTTTGAAGGTCCATGCTTGCCTCTTCTTATTCATGATGACTGTGAATGAATACCCTCCACTCTGCCAAACAGCCCTTCCCACAAAACCAGCTTAAAACTCCTCAGAATCCCTGAGGTGAAAGAAGTTGGGAGCCATGGGGATAGCCACTTCCAACAGGCTAACCTGATAATGCAAACTCTCCTCTTCACAAACATCTCTTCCTTATTTCCAACCCTCTTTAAAACAACACCATTTCCCTTTACCCAGCATGAGTTTATAACATCCATGTAAATCACTTACCACTTCCAGCCAACACCTCCAGTTGCCAAGCCAAAGGAACACAAAGAAAGCCTCCAAATCAGCTGCTTTCTGGCCAATACTTAGAATTACCTCCTTCAACTAGTCGGGCAAGCCCAGCCAGCAGAGCCTGGTAGCCCCACCCAGAGCGGGGTTGGCCCCTCAGCTGCACAGGGTCAAGTGCTGCTGTTAACCCTTCGTGGGTGGCACAGTGCCAGCCCAAAACCTTCTCCACCTAGGCTCAGAAGCAAATAAGTTTCATTCTGAATATGAAATGTGGTATGGGTCGTCCCAGAATTGTTCAGGCACTGCCACAGTGGACTGTCATTAATCTATTAACTAAAAGTTTACTGGAAAGAACCCTATTGTAAATTCAATGTCCTGCATTTATTTTTGTCAGCATAAGGATACCTCGCTAAGAAGTAGCAGTATGTTTTGATAGCCCAGTGACTTGTTACCTGATCAGAGCATTATGGTCAAAACTTTGAGTGAATGATTTTTGTATGTGGACTGATGTGCAGAGATGCTGAGCAGAAGTGGTGTCTCAGAAAACTCTTATGACATTGCACAAATCAGAACTTGCATAAGTGTAGGGAAATTCATGGATCAGAATCAGAGTTTAGCATGCCAGCACATTTTTGAAAGCTCTCTTTGCCCCAAACCTTCCTGTTCTCCAAGGAGTAAAAAATTTGGACGGTGCTTTCGGTAAGAAGTAGTAGATCAGTATTTTTACAGAACATGGTGCTTGCAAAAGCTACTCCAGACCCTGTGCTTTTACTCAGCTTGGAGGCAATGCTGCCGCAGTTTGTGTTGGTGAGAGCAGTGCAGCAGCAGCCCCCAGTGGGTTGCATGCCGTGTGTGCGTGCCAGCAACTCTCCACAGTCCACTCCTCACTAAGAATAAGGGGCTTGGTGACATTTGATGCAAATGCTCAGAGAAGCAGAGAAGTGTTATAGAATTCAAACCCAGCACAGTACACAAGTATCTCACAGCACCTCTGTGAGAAGTCAGGCTTGGTTCACTTTGACTAACTAATTAGCTCCAAAACAGGATGAGTTTTGCTGTATCAAAGCTGTCTCCTGCAGAGCTACTTGGTATACCTGCATTATGCTCTAAGCACCTGGTTTCATGGACTTTATTGTATTAAGGTCCAAAATAGCCCTTTGGAAATCTGACTGCTACCAAAAAAGTATTTCCACACACTCAGTTCAGTGGGTACAACCTGAGTGGACTTAGAAGACCCCAGCTGGATCTGATTGGCTTTGAGATAACTTATCTCTCCTCTACCCTCCTTCCATGGAAACACAGCCATACAAACCAGGAGGTGAGCACACACACAGCCATCGTAGATCTGGATGGTTTATTGGCTCGGGCCCTGTGTGACAGCAGACCAGCTGTACTTGCCTGCTCCTGAGAGCAGTGTCAGGGTTGCTGCACCTGAGCAGTTGGTCCTGAGCTGGCCCTACACCCATGGCACAAATAACTCAAATTTGGCTGACGGAAAGCTGACTGCATCAGCGTCCAAAAAGCCCCTTTCTCGTTATGTGAACAGAAAAAAGGCAGCAGCCAAAAGATAAAGGAATAATTTCCTGCAGGTCTCCTTTCTACTTGTTAACAGGCATTTATTGGTTGACAATGCAAATAGAATAATAGTATTTCTTACTTTTATGTTAATAGTGTTTAACTTAATAACGTCTTCTGAATGCGTTTGCTGCCAAGCACCAGGATATCTGATGAAGCCCATTGTATAAAATGAGTCTGACATGACTGCTTTTAAAAAAGCAGGCTTCCTAAAGATACACTATGGAATCAGTGGATGAATGTATAGATGTACATATGTGCACAAAGACAAGCTAGATTATCATCAAAGTGGTTCATCTGGTTTTAAAAAGTAAATATGAATTCACTAGTTATTTCTTCTTGGAATATAGTCCTACCTTACAACCTTCCACTCCCAGTTTAGAGACTTCTTTTACAAACTTTTTTACAAATCCTGAATTAATTATTGATCTGACAGAAGATAATGGCCATGGCAGCAGTGAGGAGTCCCAGGGCACAGCCCGTGCTGGCACAGCTCTGGGTGCCAGCTGCCGTGGGGTCCCGGATCAGGTGCCAGCCGTGCTCACACGCGGCTGCGCTCCAGCAAGCGCGCCCTGCCAGAGCCTGCCCAGAGCAGCAGCAAATCCTGCTTGGGCAGCGAAGGTGAGCCCTGCTCGGACAAGCTGCACAGCCTTGCGAGCTCCCACCTTCACCAGCTCATTCAGACTGTCACTGCACTCACTTCCACAGCACATTTTCTGTGGGTCAAAACCTGCCCTGACAGATGTCAGTCATTTTCTTTGTATCAATTAAACTCAGGGACTAATCTAGAAAATAGAACTCCCTGAGAAAGTGTTTGATGAGATTTTAGCCATATTAAACCATTAGTTCAACGCTTATGTTTAAGAAGTGATAGGGCAATTTTAGAAACCACTCAAACCCTTGGCACAGGCTGAGTCTTTCTCAGTTCCTTCATATTTCTCATGCAGTGTATATAGTAACTCCCTGATTTTAAAATACCATTTATGTGGTCAATATAATATTAGCTTTAAAGACATTCCACTGTAAGCTTGCTATCTACCTTTCATATGCTGCATTTATGTTCTCATTCGTAAACTATTAGCAACAATTTTTTCCAATAGGCTGGATTACATTTGGAAAATCACCCTGGTGATTAAGTTGCTCTTACTTATGTATTCAGAACCAAAACATGCTTATTATCATCATGGTAATTTTTTTTCTCTGTGCTGCTAATTTGTGACAGGATGGTGCTGATATTTGTTAACATTTATTAAAAATAACAATTACGTGAAAAAATCTGAATGTGGTTTGCCTGGAAAAATGAGGCTATAAAATTTTTTTATAGTAGATTTTAATATTTGATTTTTTTAATTCTATGTAGTTTGGGTCTACTTGGTAAAGCATGCTTGAGATTGTTATGGGACTTTAGATTATAAGCAGGACATCTATGATTAAAATATATTCTTTAAAAGGTTTTTTCTTTTAGTTATCTTTCACTTTCATCTGATGAAGGATAAGAGATAAAACAGGCTTTTGTTGTTTACTGTACATCTGGAGTATAAAAAAAGCGTTATATGAGGAAGGGATATTCCATGAAACACTATGTCAGACACGTTTGCAGTCAAAATTCCAGAAATAGCAAGATGTTAGATAATTAAAATGTCTTCCAGGTCTAAACCATAGGGAGCTGGAGTTTTAATCACGTACAGTATATTCATGAGAAGTTTCTTCTTTTATCTACATGATCAGATTCTGATGCTTTCTTTTAGGAAGAAATAAGATCCCACTCTGGAGCACAAACATTATTATATTCCCTTAGTATTGGCAGCGCTCACAGAATCAAACGTTTTTGTAGAAATCCGGTTTTTTGTTTACCTTTGCCTTAAGAAGGATGTGCAAAAAAAGTTCAAGCTCAGTTTGTCTTCAAAGTACACCCATCCCTTTGGGTTCAAACCACCTGGGAAGCAGCTGAGCAGGGAAACCCTTCTGCAAATGGCTGCTGTCCCTGCCAGAGCAGCACTGGAGAGCAGCAGCTGGGGACCAGAGCCTTGTTTTACTGGGCACCCCCGAGCCATCCTTAAAAGGCTTAATAAAGTGCCTGCTACGATGACAAGGTAAAAGTAAAGGGGACATTTCTGCTGTGAGGCCTTCACTGGGCTGTGGAAAAACTGGAATGAGCTTAGTGGAGGAAAAATAAGATTAGCCATTTTTTCATAGCTAGAAGATGGTTTCACAGCTAAAGCACTTTACTAATCTTATTTTCTAATTCCACCACATCTTTTATTAACTTATTTTTCATCTTGTGCCCCCCACACAACCATAACATTTAAATAATGATACACTGGTATCTGTACCATCTTAGTCTATGCCTAGTCAGATCTAGTTATTGAGCAGTATTTTAACAGCTACAGTAATTTTAAGGAATAATTTAGATCTAGGCTATGTTAAGAGAAAGGAAAACACATCAGTGCCAAATTAGGCTCTGATGAGGCTCTTGATCACTTTCCTTTCTCCTGACAAAAACAGAAGGTGCTAGTAAAGCTGAGAAGGTCTGTGTCCCTGATGAACAGATGTTAATAACAAAGAGAATCTTCCCCATGTTAAATAGCCAAAAGAAGGGATATTGCAGCCATTGATAATGATACCCATATATCATGCATGCTAAATCATGACTAAATAATTAAAATCTGTGCATGATACTTGTTTCAGGCAAGTAAAGCAGATCACCATTTCAGTGGTCAGAGGAAATGAAATGCAGCTTTGCAGAAATGATTGTCACTGAGCACACAAAGCATTAAAATACACAAAGAAAATTAAACTAGGAAAAAGGCAATTGACTGTGAGCAGCTTATTCAGGACTGAGGGCTGGCGATTCAGTGGTGGTTTGCCTTCTGGTTATTTTCATGAATTGTTTGAATATGCATTAACATGTGGAGAGAGTGAAAGGAGGGAGGTGATGAGCAGAAAGTTCTCCCAGGGTGAGGTTGGTGGCTGGGTGCTCCCTCTTGTTGGTGGCAGGGCCTCCTCTTGTCACTGCACAGGCTCTCCACCCTTCTTGGCTACGAGAAATCATGGATGGATAGACTGATGATATTTCCTGCAGTGGGGGAAATAGCTGAGTAGAGGCAACTCTAGCCCATTAACAAATGCTACGTGCGGTATTCTCCATGGTCTCCACTTTACCAGCTCTGCTTGCGTTGGCAGGAGCACTGGAATGATGATATTGCCCCAAATTCACCCAAGAACACATCACCCAGCTCCCACACTCCCTTTTTGTGCTGTGCCTGTGACCTGCAGGGCCCTCCCCAGCAGATATCTCCCCCTGCACACATCTGTGTGCAGAAGTGGGGGAAGGCTCCATTTCCTGAGCCCTGCCCATGTGCTGTGGCCAGCTGAACTCGTGGAGACCCATGCAGAGAGCAGCTTATCTCACGTCTCATAAAATGAGAGCTACAAAGCCAGTGCAGCTTTGTTAGCTGTCACACAGACCTTTCCTTCAAAGCACAGAGAAGAAAAAAATCCAAAACAACCTATTATTCACGACATGAAAGAAGAATTAGTTGAAATTAAATTTTTCCTCCTACCCATTTATAGAAACAGATTAAGTGACTTTTGAGGAATAAGAGAAAGTATCTGCTTCATGAAAGGTATATTTACTTGGAGTATTAAAATTGAAGTTAAAGTGGCTTTTTGCACAAATTAATTTAGAACAGATTTCACTCCATAAATTTGCATAAGCACATACACAAAACTTTGAGAACTATAGCAATTGGAATACTTTTGAGAATGAACTAGCAACTTAGCCAACAATAAATGGATATTCCCAAGGAGGACCATGTACTCAGCCACGCTGCTTTTCTAAGACTGGTGCTCTTTGACAATCCAAATTCAGAGGGGTGGAGGGAACCAAGCACATTTGTGTGTCATGATGCCGTGGCAATCTATCCCTGTTTTCAACCAGTTATAAATTTTATGTGCATCTACATTACATTATACTTTATTTTCAAATTTAAAAGTGTAGAAAAGTGCTTCCCTCCTTTTCCAATCAACTGCTGATATAGCAATACTGAGAAGAGTAAGCTGTCTTTTCCAGCTGCAGTTGTGGTGTCCCGATATTAATGGCAGAATAAACACAATTATACAAACAACTTACTTCCCATTATCCGAATTTTCATGTTGTATTTTTCTATTATACCCATTCTTTTAGTATTAAAGAACTGCAGTAGCAAACAACATACACACACCAACTTTAATTTTGATATCTTTAAGCATGGTACTCTTTTTTTTGCACATGCACCCCAAAGACTTTGTGCTGATTAATGTCAATGTATTTCAGCTAGAGAAGGAAAGTTTTAATTTTGCAATTGTTTTCATAAGTGTAGAATTTGTCTGAAGCACAGACAAGGCATTTGTTGGAGTCTTTTGGGGACTGTGCTCTTTATTCTGTTTCTTGCTCCATCTCCTGTAATCTTACATGGTTTGGGGTGCTGCAGGTTAAAGATGTAATTTAATCAAAGGTTATTCTTTCTACACAGCCATGGTAATAGTCTAAGATTATGGCAATGAAGTTGTTAAAAAGACTTGAAATAATGGCAAGAGATGAACATCACATCTTCGAAAGTGCTCCTACGTGTTCTGACTCTGAAAGTGGAGATCCACTGTTTGCATCTTTGTGAGAAGCCAAAAACGTTTTTAAAAAATTTGAATTGAAATACACCTGTGGCACACCAGGCATCCCTCTGTGTCAGGAGGTACAAATGGGACATGGTTTAGGTCTCTTTTATGTCCCTGGAAGGGTACCCTTTGGCTTGGAGAGCAATCCTAACCAAGTGACAGCACATGAGGAGTCTTCCAGCTAAAATGAAACAGAAATAATAGTCTGTTCTTTGTCTCTGGTTTTTTTTTTTTTTATCTTTTATTCCAAACTTGTGTTTTCCTTCATGCCGGTAGGTCTTCTTTTTTGTTTTAACAGCCACTAATTATTGTAAGTTTTAGTCAGTAGTACAAGATGGAGGCTCAGCTTTGTATTCTGGCCAAGATCTGAAGTTATTTCCTTTATATGTATCTATATATTTTCCTCTGTAAAATAAACACTTGAAAACTTAAGTATGTTAACTTTAGATTTCTTCTTAGAAGTCTAAAGAATGACTGTTGTGTTGGACTGACAGTTGAAGGTGAATCTGGAAAGCACAGAGGATAAAAGTAAACCAAAATCCATATATTTCATATTATAGTTTTAAGTGGTTATTTTTCTGTCCTAGAGGTTTCTGTATGTGAGTTAAAAGGGGGGAAAATGCACAAAAACCCCCTATAACACATTTGAGCATCATAAAGCAATTCTTTAGGGTACAGTAACAACCGTGAAATCTCCAAACACAGTAAGTAAAGTGGAGAAGAACATTTTAGCAAGAGGATATTTTAACAACTACGAAAATGCTCTAAATTGTAGGGAAAAGAATCTTTTAAACTAACATGACAAGGTACAGGCAAAAATTAATATTATACGCTAATGTTCTTTTTAGTGAGTAGCTTATGTTGATTTATTCATTTAGGTAATTATGTACCACAATATTAGCAATTCAGAGTAAAATTGAATTAGGAAACACAGAATAAATTGAAACCGTAGTCATATTTCTTTCTCACTGTGTAGGGAACAGAGATGTATTGATGTAAGTTCTAAGTGTACTACATAAGTTAAATTCCCTAGACTGCAATTTGATCAAAAAGCATTAGACATTTACTTAGGCTATAATAGGTCCTTGCCATTGGATGGCAGTAAAATTCTACATCAATCACCAGAAGCAAAGTGAACCTAGGAAAACAATGGGATTTTTCCTTTTTTATTTAAGAGTAGAAAGATTGAGGGGGGATGGTGATGCCTTAAATGCTGTGATAAGCACTAATATTAAAATATATTTCCTTTTTCTATGTTAGGAGCATTTTTGAAATAGTAAACTCGAATTTCTATTATGTGGAAAATCTTTTATTTCTTCTCAAAAAGACAAGCAAATCGGAGCATATTGCAAAGACAATGCAAATTTATTCTGTTTATTGTTACTTAGCTATCAGAGAGCTATCAGTTTATATATATATGTATTGTTTACTTTTTTACTCAACAAGATTATTGTATTTCACACTATATGGAAATTATCTTATAAATAATCAGCCTTCTGTGATAGCACTGCAGAAGATTAATTCTTTTCTTTTGCATCCATTATTACTGCAAATACTATGACCAAGAGAGTTCCCTTTTTAATAAGGAAATATTCCATCCTTTCTGTATGCACATGACCACAGTACATGTAATGAGAACACTCCCTGTACAGCCAGAGCCTTTTTGTCCAGCAGTTTCATATCCCAGGCCATGTTTTACCACCTTTGTTCAGACCCATACCAGGATCAACATGCATTCAGGTTTCTGGAAATCTGGCCTGTAAAGCAATTAAGTTTCTACAAGGGGATCAGCACTGAAGATTCTCAAGTCATTAAAACAAAAGGACTCAGTTTAGCTCTTGTCCTTGACTGGTAATGTCAAGATTTAGACCAACAATAAGTACATCTTTTTTTTTTTTACATTATAACCAACAAAGAATAAGGTGCAACTGCCCTGTTCTTAAAATAATGTTTATATAAACTGCGCATTAAGTAAAGAGAAAAAAACCAATATTATCAGACAAATTATCCTGCAACATTCATTTTCCACTTCCTATTTTGGGAAGCTTCACATGCAAATTAGTTTCATTTTTAAATGTGCAAGTCCTGATCAATGAAAATCAATAGGAATATTATGAACAAAATTACTATCACAGTAATTACACTAGTTTTTTATTGGACCCCTCTTATACCAAAAATAGATTTTATGTGTTTAGCAAGTATAGAGAATTATATTTTTACAGGACTGAACTAAATAGAGCAAGAAATGTGTTCAGCATATGGTCTCACATGAAAAAATACAAACTCTTATGTCTTCATTTAATGTTTTTTTTAAAAAAAATTGTTATAAATTTAGTAGCTTGAATTACAGTCTAAATAGCAATAAAATAAGTCAACTGTTTTTCACAATGTAGCCAGGGTGGTCTAAAAAACCCTAAAGGCTATTAATCAGGATTTCCTGGGATCAAACCACAGACTCCCTAGCAATTTATTCACTCACTTTATATTTAGAGTCTGTAAAAACTTTATAGCTTTTCGAAGATCATATTAGGCATTAAAATTTGGAAATCATTTAACAAAAGCTGTTATGGAAAAAAAAGAGAGAAAATAGCTTATCACAAACTTATTCTTAGGAAAGAATGTGTAAAATATACTCAGTGGACCCGTACTAATCTGGGGTTTATGACAGTGACTGTGGAGTGCAGCAATGCCATAAACCTGGTGATACAGTCTTAGTTTCACTCACAAGGACTTATAACTACAATGCTCCTGAACTGAAATAAGAAATCTCCCCCAGAAATATTTCTCCCCCATGTTAAGGCCATGATTCTACAACTATAATATCAACTTTGGGGTTTGAGCAGTACCAGCTAAGTCAGCTGAATTACTCAAGTATTTAAGATAATCATGTACTGGCAGGATCAAAAGTGAAAGATTTTGTTGTTGAAATCCCCTGAGACTTAGTGCTTGGGACTAAATCTTCTGAGGTCCAGACACTGTAAATTCAGTTATATTTAGTGAGCCTGAACAGCCAGAAACTGGTTGTTCATATTCTTCTCACATTTGTATTTAGTTCAAGAAGTGTCATTAAGACTCATAAGCAGAATTTCTTGAGGTGTTCGGAATTCTTAATGTATCAGAATTTGAGATTTTTGGCATCTCCCAGTGGGATTTGGGGAAATATAGGATCAGACTGCAGCTGAAATAAAATCTACAGTGGTGTGATATGTAAAATCTGTCAAAAGATCGTATTCTTCTAGAGGCATGTATTAAGCCTGCAATTCCTTATTAGCAAGAAACTAAACAAACTACTGCACTGTAACCACTCTTGGGGATTCAAATGAAGCCCATATAATATCAAAAAGCCTTTCTACTGCTACGCAGACACTGCTACCCACAATCTGACCTCACTTTGGTCATACACCAAACTAATTCTACTTTTGTTTTTAGCTCCTAACTTGCTATCATGTAAAAAAGCCTATGGTGTTAGTGTGAACATTCCTGGAAGCTTTAACCTAATCTTTGAAAGCATGCTTTAGGTTTTGCAATAGGAAATTACTCAATTTATCCTTTCATAAACTTTAAACAAAAATGGGATCACCAGATATGCACAAGTGTATTTAAAAAAAAAAAATCAGCACAAATTAAGAAAAAACAACTTCTAAGTTCAGTTTTTGTACGCAGTGAGCAACTGCACATAATCGTGCTGAAGTTGAGAACTGTACTCACTTTTTGGTGGAAACCTATACCATATATACTTCAATTTCAAAAATATAAGCATCTTTGTTAAAAATAAAGGCTCAAGTAACTCAAGAAACACTAAGATTAGACTCATGTTCAGACAGCAAGAGGCTTAAACTGGCTGTTGTTAATGACCAGGTGTGATGGCTTGTTGGTTAGTTATTATTCTGTTTTACAAGTATAAGAACTTGGGGTAATGTCCAGATATTCAAACCACTCTGTGTGTTCTGTGGACAGGACTGGGGAGGAGGGGAAGAAAAAAGGTGTTGGGAGAGCAGTAGAAGAGCAATAGTAAGACATCCTATAAAGCAAATGAAAGTTTCAGAGTCAGATGAGCTGTGAACATCTGTCTAATATAAGGTGGGTAGAATGGGGCTGGGGAAAGTGGGCAGAGAATAAAGCAGTAAGGCAGGAAGTTGGAGAGTCAATAAGGTGGACGAAGCAGAGTGTTGAAAGGTCAGTGAGTCATCCCGGTGCGGAGGCAGCTGGAATGCAGGTGCTGAGCTCAGAGAACTATGGCAACGCCAGCAGAAAAGTTTTCTGAATGCCGGAATTTAGTGCCATCATCAGAGGGCAGGGCTGGCATTAGGCAGGTGCTGAGTGCTTCTGTTAGCACTCCAGCTTCTGCCTGGTGCTGCCAGACCTTCCTTCCAGAGAAAGGAGGATAATAATCAGAGTTTTCACAAATTCTCGAAAATTGGTTTCCTACCATAAAAACAGCCTATCTATTACTCAAAATCCTTCTTACTATAAATAATTTTAGATTAAATTATGGCCTAACATAACTGTACCAACAGCAAACTTCAACTAAGGACATTAGATGTAAAGGAAAGACTTCAGTCGACTTTCAGAGAGGAAGTATGAAGGATCTGCACTTCCAAACGGGTTGCTCTGTGCTCATACAGGATGTACATTCCTTCAGTCAAGTAACAGGCAAAAAATTATGCTAAGAAGTCATTATCTGTAAAACAAGTAGCAGGAACGAGGTGCTAAAAATAGATTTTGAAGACAATCAAGTAATTTAGAAACTATGATACTTTTACTTGAAATACAACTAATTACAAATAGTGAAAAAAACTTGTCAAGAATCCAGTAGCTCAAGAATCAACAACTCTGCCCAGAAACAGCAAAATGCAAATTGTCTACAAGAGCACTCGCTAGAAGCATTCCTCCCAGCTATTTACTAGAATCAGCTACAGGTTGTCTCCAAAGGATGTCTCCAGTGGAGCAGGTGTGGTGGGGAGGACACACAGCTCAGCTCTTTGCCCTGCCAGGTTGCCCTCTGTCTCAGTGTGCCCCAAACCACCGGGTGTGGGACTGCAGGTACCTGCAGCCGCCACACAGCCATCCTGGCGGGGATTAAGCCCATCTATCAGACCTCTGGTTGCCAACGGATGTTTTAGTTTCCTGAGCACAGACTTTCATACATAGACAAGCCCCAAGTTAATTTCAAGTCATGATTAGTTTTTGACAACATTTAAGATCTCTGAATTGGTATTTATTTTGAGGCTCTTGATATGCAAATCACTTATGCTAAATTCTGCAGCTTTGACTCAGTTTAGATTATCAGCGTTTACCTGCAAACATTTGAATAAACACAAGTGAGACCATCCTTTTACAACCCTTTTAAGATCAAAGAGTCAGTATTCTGCCTTTGAGGCTTGTCAGTTTAAAACCTGCACTAACAATTAAAGGATTCCTCCCCCATCTCTCTGCTGTCTTCTTCCCTCCCAAAACCAGGAATGAAAAGATTCCACCCTGCAAGAAATGTCCAGTTTTATATGAGAACTTCTCATTAATGAGTAAACATGCACTGTTCTGCAATATTGTTTCACTGCTCTTCTGCTTAATGGGCTCCATCCTGCATGGCTAAAACCTCAGGATGAAAAAAGGGCTCTGATGAAATCTGAGCTTCTATTAAGAATTCGATGTACTTTGTGCTATTTCACTAGGAATACCCTAAGATTTTTTCCATCATAGTTAATGTCAGAATGCCATAGGAAAAACACTGTGAATAAGTATTAATATGCTTACTGCTTGTCATCCCTCAATCAATAAAATGGAGTTTTGTGCTTCTTGACCAGGTAGAATAATAGAGCATTGTATTTTTCATAGGCATACAAAATGTTTGAAAGTCTGTGGAATAATAATTTTTTTTTAAATTTCATGTGTTGAAACACATTTTTATTACTCAGCAGCGGCATTTCTGAGCTAACATCACTGTCCTCTCTAGGATGTAGAGACTGTAAAGAGAAAAAGAGTAGCCTTCTGCTCTGCAGGAGAAACTATCTTTTGGTTGTTTTCAAAAGTGAGATTACACTCAGCATTGGTTTTGAAGAATTTATGTTTTCTATTAAAAAAAAAATAGTTTTTCTATCTGAAAATATTCCAAAGCAGGGTAGGGTTATTGGCTGTTCCATGGTCTGACAGTGTCCTGTCAGGCATCTTTAGCCACATTTAGCAATTGGAATGGCTGCAGAACATTTCAGAGTATTCAGTCTGTCTTACAAAAACTGGAATGCTGTTTTTCTCTTCAAAAAGTAGCCACCCCCACACATGGGGTGGATGGAGCTATAAATGCTCCTGGTCCTGAGGCTTCAGCAGCAGCAGCAGCCTGTGGCCATCTGCACCACCAACCTCCTCTCATTCTGAAAGGGTAACTCTGAAGGATCAGGACTATACAATGATATATTTTTGTAACCACAAAGACAGAAAATAGCATTTTTTGTGTTATTTCCATGACTCTGGATAGGTGGGGTTAAGCATAAAAAAGAGGCCATCCTCTAGCTGACCTAAAGCAAAAACTATAAGTTTGCATGTAGAGAAGGATCTTAGAAGTATAAAAATGAGAAGTAGGATGTATGAATGAATACAACTTGAACCACAATGGATTCTGATTCACACTAGGTTTGAGTTATGGTTCACTGCTTTGCACAGAGTCCCATCACAGAACTTTTTGTAATCTTTTCCACTGTTCTGAGAATAGACAAAGCCAAAAATCTGTGTATAAATACGTTTTTTATGTATCTATGTTTTCTGACCATTTTTATGAGAACGTCAGTATTTCGACTAGTCACCATTATTTCCTGTACAGACGCAAAATAATTTTCATTAGAGGATGCGTTCCACAGTGATTGGTCACAAGCAGACAACAGTTAATGTCTTTGTTGTAATGGACAGCTAAGATAAAAGTCTGATAATTCGTTTTGGAAAACCAATGCATAAGTAGTTGCAAACTAAATTAAAATAAAAAAAAGAAAACATAGGAAGTGTATCTCCTGAATTAAGCATAGTTTGTTGTTGTCTGTCTGCTTCTCTTCCCCTGTTGCAGTAAGGTCTTTACACAGACTCTTTAGTGTACTCAGTAGTACTCTATGTGCTACTTCTGTGACTGTACTGGATTTCTTAAATATTGTGAGCTCAATTTGTGGGTTATACCAGCTACTGAAGTGTCATGAAGTAAATTAAAGCCCATGTTTAGTGAATACCACCTTAGCTGCCAAAAAGTACCTTGATATCTTAAGACCTCTGTGATGCTGAATGTTTGCAAATGAAACAGTTCTGACTGTCTTTGAAAGAGAAGTTACGTAGTCCAGTTGCTTCCACAGTTTGTGTTAGAGGAACTAAAAGCTACAAAGCAAATCTTCCTCCTGCAAAGTAAATATTTACTGATGTTTGAGAAAAAGTTGCAATTGCCTAAGTCATATCTTATCAAAATATCACAAAATAAGGGAAATAGAAAGATATTGGATATTATCAAAACACATCAAAATATTCCACCTGTGATCAAGAGTTCAAAACAGCCTCTATCTAAAAGATAACATTTTTTATGGGTACCATTCTGTAGACTGGAAAAGATAAGACTGTGAAATGGGTTGACATTCTTAAAAAAAAAAAAAAAAACAACAGAGGCAAAAATTCATGTCTTAGAAATAAAGCAGAAAGTCATATAATGCTCAAGCCGTCTTTGCAACCCTTGCCCAGAATGGCAGTGATAGACCCCTTCAGAGGGAATAATAGGAGTTGGGTCTTGGAGAGGCTTTATAACTCCTGTACTTCCCTGTTGCATAATGTTCTTTAGGACTTAACACATTTTCTAGAGAGGGCAGCTCAACCATTTTCTTCATTTTGGCTAAGGAAATAAGGAGTTGCTCAAGTGAACAAGAGCTACATTGGCATGGGATTCTTCAAATTTTGTTTTAATAGAATTGCCAAATAAATCAGGTGTTTCATGCCCTCACATGTTAAAGAGGACAAGATCTTAGTGCGAAGTAACATAAGCAAAAAGCAGAAGAAAAGCCAATAGGAATGGTCCAGAAAAAAAGAGGTCACAGTAATTCTTGTAGTTACCATGAGGCCTCTTTATTCCTGCCTTTACACATAGTTATTTACATGTGTGTTTATTCATACATGAGATACCATAAGTTATCCCAAGGACAAAGTTGAGGAAATGTGAAATTAGATCTGAAACAGATTGGTATGAAAGAAAGGGAAGCTGAAGACAAGATGCTCACACAAGAGAAATGACAGAGTGTGGGGAGGAGAAAGTGGAAGATCAGAGGGTTGAAGATAATCAGCCTAGTGACAAGGGACAGAGGAATCAGGTGTTTGCTCTTGCTGAGAGAGTTTAGTCACAGTCTGGAAAAGTTCCCTGAGAAGGCAGGGTGTAGGCCCAGGAAATCAAAAACTCCCGAATGGTTGGTAAAACACTGGTACTGAAGCTTTTGTGGAAACCTGAGGTTTGGACACATCAAGAAAGACACCTTGGGATTTTTCTTGGAAGACCTTCTGGGGAGATGGAGAAGGAAAAGGTAACATATTCTCTCAGGATGAAACTGTGGCGGTCTCAAACCTCACAGCAGCCAGAAGGAGTCATATTCTAATCATTCCATATACCCACTGCATCTGCAGCCCCATACAGGGTATCTACAGAGTTCTTAGAGATGGTCAAGAGAAACACTGTTTTATAAGCCATAGCCTTTTCTTTATTGGGCAGACCTAGAAATTAAGCTGTCTTTTTAAGATATAAATGGGACAGAATGGGAACAAAGGAAGTAATTATGACTCTTGCATTGTATTTTAATTTTTTTTCACAGCAAAAAAATATTATTTTAAATATATAGATGTTTATGTATGTATATAATAAAAATATTCTATTTTATAGCAAAATAAAATAGCTACTTCAAAAATTAGAATTAAAATATTAAAAGAATTAATACAATTATGTGGAAATTAATTCGCAGAATAATCTGCACAGTAAAAAATCCAAAATTTTATTTATAGAACTGGTATCTGACAACACCACTGTCTTTAGCCACAATTATTTTATGAAGTAAATCCCAGCATTTCTTAATGTGAAGAAGGGATTTAATATTAATCATTTTTAGACATCTAGGGCTAATCACGAGTCTTTTATATAGAACCACAGAACTGAGAAAGCTGCTCCCACTCTGGAGGAGCTTATTGACTGCACAAGCAGCCCAGCTAAATGGGTTAGAAATTCACTGGTTAAATCAGCTGCATAAACTCATAGGAAAGTCCTCTGGAGAGCCCTCAACTCAGCCAGCTCTCATGCCTCCTTTGCTAGGTTTGGTGACAGTCAGGGACACCCCTGCAGCTCCTGGTGTGGCATCTGCGCTCCCCCAGGGACACCCAGACGGGAGCCAGGCAGGAGCCAGGGCACTCCCCACCCCTGGGGCCACAGCCTGCAAGGAGGCAGAGCTGCTCCCACCCTGATGTGCCAGGCTAGGCAGGGCCATGAGGGTCTCTGCAGGCAATACCCCCAACCACCAGCACCCCCAAGGCTCTGCCAAACTGGAAAAAAACCCAGAAGGGAATCCAGGACAGAAAGGGTAACACATACCAAATACTGCCTAAAATCTGTTGAAATCTCTACTCTCCTAGCTTTGTCACTGGTTCTACTGACAAATGTTTACCATGATTAAGGAAAAAGTAATGAACTTATTTCCTCAATAAGATTTTTTTTGTAACACTGTAACAATACATATATCACAAATATAGAAATCATAATATTAGCACTGCCTTAGTATACAAAATAGGCTAATACTGCCCAGAAATCCCTTTTAGAACATTCAGTGGAGAAAACTTAAGTAGACATGAATGTGGATTGCCTAAGATGCTTTTGAGAACAAAAGACAGAACTTGTTCTTGTTTGTGTGTTTCTACTTGGAAAGCAGTTGGGAAAATCTTGCCATTATCTTGAAGGGAATACAAATGTGTCTGTTTTAATGTTTATAACTCTGTCTGCTTTATGAAACAAAGATGTCTATAGAGCAGCAAAGTGAGTTCCAAACAGAAAAGACAAACTTCTACTGAGAGCTGACATTAAAAAATAATGGATAGAAATATTTCCATGAAGCTTGGCAGGAATATGTACACTGTAGATGAACAACTGTTTTAACAAATGTTCAATAGAAGTATCCAGAATCCAAGGAGGAAATAGCATAACTACCGATGTCTGATTCCATTAGGATCAGAACCAATGCACTGCTGAATTATCACAGGATATTTCATGAACTGCTATTGATGATTTAGTGGCAGGCTAGGTTATGTAGCTTACAAGCTGTCACCTTTAAGGTGAGGCCAAAAGCCAGCCCAAGGATATATTCTAAAAGAAAATGTAACAATTATTATAGCATGTGTGTCAGCAAAGTTCATATGATTCATTGTCCTTCTGGTAATAGGAAAGCTGTCAGTGGGTGCTCTTGGGCATGGTTCAGCTAACTATATAAAGAATGTTCTCTTAAACATTCACCTACGGCTTGGGATTCAGAGGTTGCTTGTCTGATTAAATGGAAAGGAGGTAATTTAAAAGCATCTTCCTTTCCAAATATGTTACTGTCAATTGGCTTTGGTTCAGAGGTTTCCAATCTGAAGTACATGAGGCAGCTGCAGAAGAACTCTATTAATATTCCTGCGTAAAATGCTTTCTTAGCCCAGGTCAGCTCCCCTATGCACTTTTGATGTATTAGAACTTTAATGTTCAACTGAATTGACAAGTGATGGGTTTTACAATCAATGTGCACAAAGGACATGCCATTCCCAAGCAAGCTCAAGATTTATTAAATATAATGACAAAGAGGAGCATATCAGGTGGAGGTTACTGTGCAGTGTTTTGTTCCTCTATAGTTCACATATTGTGCAAGTTACACCTGTGATATCATCTGGTTTAAAACTGGGCTGCAGCTCAGCTCTGTTTCAGTATTAAGTAAATGAAAGCTTTGAATCTAGTTAAAATGCAGAGTGTCAACCTGATTGCTTAAGAGAGGGAAAAAATAAATCTGTGGCATATTTTCCTTAATGTTTTGCCACCAGTTGATTTCTGAACTCACAGCACAGATGTTTTAAATATGATACAACCTATTTGTTCTGATGTTCCATGCTAATTCTTTGGGAAATATGTACTAAATTAGGGGAGGTTATGTTTTCTTGTGATGAAGTAGCTCAGCTCCCACCAGTGTTTGCAGGAACTTTCTCACTACTTTGTGCCAGGGTTTTTTTCTTTAATGGGTAATGTTGGAATGAAGTGGCAGGGTCTTTCCGAGAAAGGCTAACTTACAGTAGTTTTTGTATAATGCTCTACAGATGTAGATGTCCCCCAGATGTGAACAGACTTAGAAAACTTAGTTTTGTCTCTGGGTATTCATTCACCATATAAATCTCCCAACACATTCTTATCTGCTATGTAAATAAGATGTGGAATTCCAATAGTGTCTCAGCCTTCTACAGCAGATGGTATAGTGAGATTTACCACACCATTACATTTAATGGGATTGAATTCATTTGGATTTCTTGATGTTCACTCTGTCCTTCTCTGAGCAGCAGTGTTGCCAATGTTCCTGATTATATATGATTTGAGAGAGTGCTTAAAGAAGAAAAAACCCTTTATCTTAGAAATACGAGTATTTTCTGTCAAATTTTAAAGTGTGTATGTATTGCATTTCAGAGGATTTATAAGCCCTATGAGAAAAGCATATTTAATGAATATTCAACAAAGAACTTGAAGTCATTACATTTGAAGATTTTTGTAAATATCAGCTATCCAGTTAACTGTTTTAGTACTAGCATCATTATATATTCATTTGGAAAGAAATGGGCTTTTTACCTCATCACATCAGTGAAGACAGAGTGAAAACAACAAGAAAAAATCAATGTTAAGAAAAAAAGAATCTTTTAAGAACATATTTGAAGTAGAAGTTTTTGATTTTCATTTCAAAGTAAAAATGGCTCGCCGTATGCAGTAATGACACTAAATTAATAAATAATATTTTCAAAATTCAAGTGCAAACTGACACTGCTAAAACATAATTAAAAATGACAGTGTGAAACACTGTCAAATTCTTCTAGTGAATTTTCTTTTCAAAAAATGCTATTGCAAATGCCTTGATCTGCTTGTTCTGCAAACTGCTGTGTACCCAAGATGATATTTAAATGTATACAGATATCATATGTAGTCAGCCATTAGACGATACTTTAATTTATTTTGTCTGCTTAACATTCTATCATTTCTGCAATATCTTCTGTGGCTTAAAAATTTACTCAAACCAGTCTTATGAATTTTGTCATGCTATTGCTGTCAGTCCTCACAATAGTCATAGACCAACAAAATACTCTCACAGGGCAGGTGAATGAGAAGAAATGTTTCTTTTTATAATGAAACTTAATGAGGATTTCAGAGCTTTTCTAGCTCAAAAGCACCCAGCTTTTCTAGTTAAGTTAAAGTTATTTCTAACGCCAGGCTTCAGTCTCAAGAGATCTGAACTGTTTCATAAATTATTTTATGAATTGTAAACCAGTCATCTGATCAGCAATAACACACTCTGTACTACAGTGCCAAGCAAGGATAGCAATCATGCTGAATCTACATGCATGAATGAAAAAGCTTTAATTAGCAGAGTGAATGGAAAACATCTCACTTTTCTCAATAGCCTATAGAGGCAATACCAGCTCTACAGCTGATCTGATCTACACCCAGAATTCCTATTCCATTGGGCATTCCAACTTTGACTTTTATTTAGAAGATAGATGAAAAATGCAGTGACAAACTTCTGAAACTATTGGACCACTGTGGAAAACCCTGACATATTGATTTTTTGATCTAAATAGTATAGAATCATGGGAGAAAGAGGTGTTTCCACCAAGTCACCAAGCTAAAAGTGAACAGAGCTATAACCACACCAGGAGCTCTGGGCTGGACTTCCCAGGAAGGGGCTGGAGGGGACTAGAGGTTTCTTCGCCCAGCTCCCCTCATCCTGCACACTCAGAGACAAAGCCAAAGTGCAAAATCCAAACTGTCCTGTTAAAAATGTTGGGTTACGAGAGACAGATTTTCAGTGGAGAAATATTCTGCTGGAAAGTGAAGCAAGCTGCAGTTTATGGCAGGTCACCCTTGCCCAACATCCCCACATGGGTGAGCAGGGTTTGCCAGTGAGTGGGTTTTGCTGGCAGTCGTGGGGAAGGAGCAGCAAGAGAAGTTCCAGCTGTTGCACAGGGATCACACATTGCTTGCTGACTCTGAACACTAACAAAACCTAATCATTAGGAAATAATTTTGCTTTACTGTGATTTCCTGTACAAAAAAAAAAAAAGAAGAATCGAAAAGAAGATCGTGGAAGAGGCAGTATGGCATCTCTGATTCAACTCTGCCATAGTTTATAATTGGAGTAAAAGTAAGAGCTCCATAGATCTTTCACTTCAGTGAGACTTCACTGACAAACCTTTCCCCCTTCAAAGACAATACCTTCTGATACAGCAGCCCTACCTTTCCACACAGTCTGTGAATTGCTCCTTCACTGCCTGGCTTTGATGGCAATTAGATCAGACTGTCAGTGTACCTCATTTTTCTATTGCTTACCCATAGCTCTTGTTGCTTCTATCAAGGCTATTAACGTTAGACAATATATTAATGATAGATCTATATTGGTGTTCGGGAAATGACCTACAGGAGGTTGCTGTAGGCCCCGAGGAGTTTTCCTACTTTCTTTGATTTATTAACGGTAAAGAGTGGCTTTAAGGCTGGTTATGTTTGTGAGAAAAACAAAAAAAACAAACTCACAAAAGGTCTTGTGGTTGGTTTATCATGATTCAAAAATCAAACAAAAAAAAAACCCCGAAAATGCTCAAGCACCTGTTATTTTTCAAGTATTTATGTTGTCAAGGTGAAAAAGTTAAGGGGAGAAGCAATTGCTGTGCAAAACCACCAAACTCATCCATACACTAATCCTGTTATCTGCATGTGTATGAACTCCAAAGACTTTTGAAGCATTTTTAAGACTTTTTAGACAGAAAAGTCCCCAAAAAGAAAAACAAACTGCCCCAAGTTTATTCAGTTTTGCTTTAATATTGAGCTTATAATGACTCAAGCTAGTTTAAACTGAGACTCCCCATGAGATGGACCAAGGAAGCATTGTTTCATTCTGAATAAATACTCATTATTTAAACATGTATTTAGATCAGGTTATTTGAAAACCTGTAAGAATAAATTTTCTGTAAGATACTGATGGTGCTTTTGGACTATCAGAGGACCTCCATTATTTAATGTGTCCTTTCCAGCCCTAGTAACATGAAAAGCACAGGAGAGAAAAGTTCATGATGTGTTCACACATCAAAGAATTTGGGTTCTGACTTTTAGTAAAAGAGTAACAAATTCCAAATTCATCTGAGTCAAAGGTCTGCTCTGCTTTTT
>VXBT01012844.1:34252-246126 GCA_013400235.1 Oriolus oriolus | reverse complement strand
TTTTTTTTTTTTAATATTTGGTTTGGAATCTCCCAAGCAGGGGTGAGGCAACAACTGCAGCAGACAATTAAAGTGTAAACTTAGGTAAAGAAGTGATAAATCGGAATTCCATTTCTGTCTAGTCCATGCATCAGTTACCCACTTAGATGCACTACATAGAGGAATGTGTCCACTTTTTTTGTAAAGCACTGCAGGATATATGCATAAGCCAGTGCAGGACAAACACTACATGAAAAATACTGATACTCAGGTGAATTATGAAATAGTAAATGAAATGGCTTTCATTTACTTGCTGGGGGGCTGTTCCTAGAGAAGTAAACAAAAAAAGAGATCTGTCTACACAGCCAGCAAAACCAGCCCAAAGAGCAGAAGGGAATTCACCAGTGGGATACACCAGATATAGCACAAGAGTTATTCTCCCTTCTCTGTGCAATCCCAGGATAAAATAAACATTTCCAGGCTTCCAAAAGTGGCTTGCTGACTCCCCACCACTGGTTATTCATACTAACCAAGTCACCTTTGTAACTTTGAGCTGTCTAGACAACTTTTTATTGAAAAAAAATCCATCCAAAATGAAAATTTAATCTCCATTTTCCATGTTCTCTATTTCCTTTAAAGATTGGCATGAATTTTCACTGAAATTATTCTGAAAAAAGAGAACACAGTATTTAATTTAGCATTTAAAGGTGGGTATTGTCTCTATCTTTTAAGTTTCTCGTTTAGGTTATTCTAGAAATGTATAGGTTTTGGCTGTAATAAGATGATGCCATTGACTTAAGTCAGTGTATTACCCACTGGGCACGTCTTCAACAGCCATCACAGAACGGCTACCCCAGACCAGCTTCACTATTATACAAGACTTGAAGGCTCCCCACTTTGGATAGGAAAAACAACCAGAGTCTTCCACTAGAGAACTTATGGTAGCAACTCCAGAGGGGAAAACATTTTGAAATTATGGAGAGCTTGTTTCTATATCTTTAATCACACTGAGTAACTTCTTGCTCTACCGATGGTGCCACTGACATGAGCACTTCCTGCTGAAGAGTCAGGTGCTAGACAATATAAAATTGAGATTTAAACCTGGTCCTAAATACAGCTCTACCACCTGAAGAAGACTATTCTCTTATGAAACAAAAGGAAACACTTTTATTATTCCTTTTTTATTTGATAGTCACCATTTTTATATTTGTTTTAATGTTATCACTAAAGGGAAAATTTCAGCTACTTCTTCTATTATACATTTGTGATAGCAACTCTAAATTTCACATTGCTCATGCAGTTATGAACAAGATAAATTTGAGTCTTGGACCAAACCTAGAAAGCTGTAAATCAAAAGGCACCACAGGTACTCTGTGTTCTTGTTAGTCAGTCCCTAGGATTTAGATAGGAAAAAATTTTTAAAACATGAAAATAATATACTGTTAAAGTTGATTAGCTGGCTGTAGTCTCCTAGATACAGAAGATTTCCTCCTTTTGCACAGCTGGTGTATGCATGACTTATGCAGGCAAAGCTCAATTTTGTAAAGGTTAAATTTGATCAAATTGATTAAACACAGATCTTTCTTCCATTCTATCAGTATCACGTTTATGCTTACTGGTTAGAAACCTGTTTCCCAAAAGCCATAGTCATTTCCTTACTTTACTGGTTCTGATTGTTAAGTATCTAAAATTTCAAATAGAGAAACAATCCTTTTACTTGTACCTTGAAAGTGCCTTAAGTAACCCCCTGCAAAAATGTTCCTGTTCATCTGTGACAAAGAAAATAAGTAAACATTTCTTCCAGCCCTCTGTGTTTGGCACATTGGTGCTCAGGCCAGATGAAATGATCACTTCAAGTAAAAGTACTTTTTCTTTTGTCAAGTCAGAACGAAGTTTCTAAAATCATCACACACTGGGAGGAATAAATTTCTTTATTCCTTTTGGCCGAAACTGAAAACACAAGTCTGGATCTGGCAAAAGTTTAAAAATCAAGCTAAGAACTATGTATATGATTAGAAATGTTGATTTTTACAGGGATTCTTATAAAGCTGGAAAATGTGTAAAAATCCTGCTAAGCACACATTCATGAGTGTTGCATAGGGCTGGGGGAAAACTAATCCTGTTTCTGGGAGAATGAATGGATTAAATTCCCATTTCAAGTATCTGGTAGTGAATAATGTTCAACACCTTGTGGCAGTTACTTGGTCTAGGGGCAAGATTTCTCGTTTACACCTGGACTGATGGCTGGTGGTGGGCAGGATTTCAGTTCCTCACCATGAAAAACCTTTGCATCATCCAGGAATTATAATGGAATTTATTCAGGGTCATTAACTACGCAGAGACAGCTGTGAGCACCAGTAAGATTTACTTAGCATGAGGATATAAAAATTAACCAATCTCCTAGATTATAGATACAAATCTGTGCTGTTAATCTGTACAGATCAATGCTAAATGAATCATTAATATTCTGTATGAAGCACAAAAAAGGAGTCATTGAAAGCTGATCCTGCTACCTTGTCATTATACTCTCTATCACCACAAGTTCATCCAAAATTGCAAATCATTACAGCTTCTCCAGCATCTGCCACACTCCACTACTGTCCCTGGAGCACTCAGAGAGTCAAATATGTTTACTAAAGCATAAAACTACTAGCACCACTCATCCATGGTTACACAGACACATCTGAACATTACTTTAAAAGTGTCATAGACCTTATATTTATTGTTCTGAATAAACATTAGTCTCATGAGCAGAGAAGCACCAAAGACTGGAGCCTGGTAATTACTCGCAGGATAGGTACACTGCCATTAGCTGCAATGAAAGCCTCTCTGTCTTTCCATGTCAGTGGATTTCGGTGCTAGGAAACACTTTCTTACATCAGACAGGAGAATTTAACTCCCTGCTTCTTCAGTCTTATGTACTTAGGCAATAAGACCATAATGTTGCTGGATGTTTGACTGGCTTTTGACACAAATTGCACCAGACACAGTACGTGGATAATTAGCAGTGCACACAGGCTCTGTTTTTAATCCAAGCCTTTTAATATAAGTCTCAAAACCCAATATTTGGACTACATGAAATATTTAATGATATTTTCGTTTTTGCAAAAACTGCAACCTCTCCTACAATGCGGATAAAATATTGATTTTTTTCAATAAAATTTTGGGAGTTTGACCTGTTTTTATAGTTATTTTGATTTTAAGCTAAATATTTTAACTGTTTCAAAATAAATATATCTTCTGTGAACCATTTTAATGAAAACTGAGCACATTTTTAAAGTCAACAAGCAGAAAAAAACAGACACTGAGCTCTAGAAGTGTAATTTTCTGTCAATAAAGATTCAGCTGTGCATTTGATATCAACACACTATAAACATCAAGACAATATAAAACTGTTATTTATACATCATATTTCTAATTAGAGGAGACAGGAATATTTTCAAAGGGATTTTCATGGTATAAGGTAAATATGGCATCAGCAGCAGCACAAGGTCAAGGAAATCAGAGTCAAGTCCGACACCAATGTGTTTCTGTGAAATGCTATTTGAAGGACTGGGACCCCGGGAGAAGGGCACGTGTTCACCCAAGACACTGAAATGTGCTCTTGCTCCCTGTACTCACCAGACAGCAGAGGGGTTAGTTCTGTAATGCAGCTCCCAACAGCTTCTTAACACACAGCATCTATGAGTACCAAAAATTGGAGCTACTTCTACTGCTATTTAAAATTTAAGTGTTGAACTCATTCCAGTCTTTCATTGATGTGCTACAGTAAATCAAGAGAGAGAAGAAGAAAAGCAAAACAAGCAATACCAGAATTTTCCACTATTTTTCTGGCAGCCCCAGATCCAAAAGCCAATGTGTGTTTTGGCAGAGTACAACTTTCAGGCTGACAGGAACTGGGATTATTCTGGTTTACATCAGCTACTGGCCTGACCCAGGGCCTTTGGCACTGTCCTCCAAGGGATGGGTTTGACAGGCTGAGAGGCTGGAGAGCAGCCCTCATCCCACTGCACTGTGCTGCAGAGCGCTCTGGGATGGAAAGTGGGGCTGGAGGCTCCGCACGCTGACAGAAATCGAGGCAATGTGCCATAAGGCTTTTTATAACTCGTCTCTCAGCCTCACAGAAGGCAATAGCCAGCCTTTTTTTTCTTCAGTAAAAATCTGCCTTTATGCATTGCTCATCTTCAGCTCACAATCAGATGCTATGCAGATCAGTGCCCAAAATATCAATGCAGCCAAATGTTTGCCAGAGCTTTAGGGAAACCTTACGGTCTCAGAACTATTTGCATTCTGAGTTGAATGTGCTTTAATTTCTATCTACTAGCATCTGCTATTGTTTTCACAATCTTTTCGATGGGTTACTTGGATTATTAGCAAGTAATAACTGTGGTTTGACTTTTTTTTTCCACTTTTCCCTCCCCCAGTATGGAAAGGCCGCAGACTATGTATGAAACTCTGCTACAAATTGGTCCATCCTGTTCATTTGATTTGACATTTTTAGTTTGAGGTTTGCTTTCCAGTGTCTACCCATGCCTCAGAACAATACAATCTAAGTGTCACAGAGGTAATACCTCTTAAGGTATATTCCATTTGTATTTGATGTTAGCCTGTGTTGACACATTTCCTCCCCAGTCTGTGTTCACGTCCTTAGTCACTTATTGCCTTTTCTCCCCAGCCCACAAGCACATTATTCTGTAAAGGACCTTTCACTGATATATCCTCCTTTTTCACTGATATATCCTCCCTGCTCTACAACTTTTATTCCCGGAGCCTTTCATTAGCAGATGCCAATCTCTCCTATTTATCAACTGGCACCAGAGAAATTGCTAGATTTTCTCTTTTTCTTTCCAGACCTGTGCTTCAGATCTTCCTGGGCAGACCAAGCTGGGAAGAGAGGTGATGGCAAAAACAGTCATGGGGAATTGCATTCAACTATGAAAGCAGCAGGCAACAGCTGTGCTCCTTGAACAATAAAAAGCTTAGAACATTCACCTTTTTAATTTATCTAATAAAAATGGATGATACTGGTGTGGGACGGATTCTAGCTGCTTTAGGCTGGTGTTTGGATGAGCAACAACTCAAAGATCCTCAGGAGTCCTTGCTTAAGAGAGTGCTGATTCTCCCTCTGGTTTGCTTTCCAATACTTGGGAAGCACTAATGAGTGTTTTAAATCAAAGAGCATCTCAAATATTAATGACGTTTCAATGTGCCTCCTATTTAACGTAAAGCAGCACATAGCTCTTTTCAGCTGATTCGATTTTTTTAAATAGATTTTGCTCTCTAACTGGCATTAGCAGGAGACCTCCGAGTGGCATTAACATATTAAGGGCGCTTAGTTCCCTGCCTGTCTGCATCCCAGCCACCCAAACAGTAACAGTTATGGCTGAGCTTGTGGAAATTCCTTTCAGGAACAGACTCGTATGCAAACACCTTTTATGCCCTTTGGTTTGGCGGATCTTTGTATTTTATATTTTTATAGGGATTGGCTGTCAGAAGAGACACATCACATCACATTGTTTATATATAACACCATTACAAAGACTTCATGTTTAGCTGCAGCTCACTAGGCCTGTTTTCCTTTTGGGGGGTAGTTTGTGCCAAAATGAGAGGAAATAGCATTTCCTCTGAGAGTAATGAGCAGCTGGTGCTTTTGCCCTGGTGTTTATGGGATGTAATAGGCACAGTGGCACATTTGGAACTGGTTGGAGAGAAAACTAAATGCTGCTTTCTTTTATCTTTATCACCCCCTCTCCCAAGAAGGCTTTTCGGTGTCTATGGTTTATACCAATTTTAGAAAATGTAATAAAAATAAAACCGCAGCACTTTGCCTCAACGTAGTCAGATATTACAATGTACTCTTTGTAAAGATGGACTGTTTTTATCTACTGGAACCAGAAAAACTAAGACAATAAAATATTTTTAAAACTTCTCCAAATAGCTCTTGGAAAAATTAAAGCAAAGGGAGTACATCTGGAAATCATACTTGCAGAAGAACCAGTGAAATTGCCAAAAACTGTACATCTGCTCTTCTGGCCATTGTCTGACCTTAACTTGCATATTCATGGCTGACATTCTCATACCAGGAAACTTTAAGCCATTGTCAGCACAACAGTAGAAGAACTTTGAAAGTACTGATTTCTCCTGCATTACATTTACCAGTTCTTCAACCAGTGTAAATTGGTATAGCTCCATTGACTGTGACAGTGCTGTGCAACTCTCTGAAAACAATACGAACCCATTGAAACAGAACCAGGATCTGCTCCTTTATTCACAGCTCTTCAGACTGACTGATTAGACCATTATGGATTGTGAATAGGGGTGGCAAACACTGTTCCACAGATAATGTCCTCTTCATCAGCCGTACTAATTGGTATTTGTGGTGATCTCATAAACGCTGCATAAACTAATGATCCGCTCTTGATAGCATTTCAGTAGCCAAAAAGTATTTGTTTGTGTTGATATAATGCAATGAAACACATAATTATCTACACTTCTGCTAACAGTGTTTTTTACGTGGATCACCATTAATCCAAAGACTTATATCATTCTCAAGCAGTGATGTCACACTAGTGATTTTAGCAATGAGGTTATGGGCAAGCAAGGAGCAGTGCTCTTCCAAGAAGGTAACGTAAAGAGACTTTAGAAGAGTGTAACTTAGGTATTATTTGGCTAATAAGTCTAAACATATGCTTTGGGAACTATCTTTTTAAACAGCTCAAGTTTACATAAGTTTTAATAGCGCTTATTTACTCAGCATTGCCTAAAACTTGCCACCTAAATACAGATTTAGGCTGCTTATTTGGTTAACTTTAGTTTTTCTCAAATTACAACCTTCCACAAAAGCAAGTTAGAAGTAGGATATGTATCTAGGGCACTCAGATGTGAATTTAAAATCCTACTGTAAGAACATAGTTTGAAAAAACAAGTTTTAGCTTTTCTCAGGAGAAATACATCACAGTCAGATCCATGGTCATGGAAACCTCCAAATGGGTTACAGTTCCTCTGAATGTTCACAGCATCCATGAGACAAGAAAACTCTACACAAGCCAGAAAGTTATTTACTTGGGTCATAATAAACTCTGACAGGCATTAAACTTGGTTCCAGGCTGTGCTGCCAACTGAAGGTTCAGACTGGGGATACTGGATTCAAAACATATGAAACATTTTAGGCACAGACCAACACAGCACTTCTGACATGCTTCTAAAATGAAAGAAATGATGTGAGGGGGTGCCTTGGACGTGCCATGGAACACCAAACTGCTTTCTCAGTGACACACAAGAGAAGAGCTCCTCACTGTAACTTGGATCCCTGTCAGCATCACTGCAGGCCAGCTCAGTCAGCTCACAAGGCAGTACTGGTATTTTCCTCACATTTCCTTACCTCTCCCACACATTCCTCTTTTGGACACAGCCTTCAGGATAAAAGACTACCTGACCATGAAATAGCACTGCCTTTTTTCCTTTTTTTTCTCATACTGCTCTGACACCAGATTTCCCATATTATCCAGAAGTTACTATGACTTGCCTTGCCGTCACCAATATCCTTCTTGGACATCTGCTTAACCTCATACTCGATTTACCTCGGCTCTTTCATTGCAGGATGTGACAGTCTGCCTTCAAAAAGTTCTGCATCTGGAGGGCTGTGGGAAAAACCTCATTCAATGCATAAAGATTATACAGAACCATATTTACAGCCAGATATCTCAACTATATTCTGATGGCACAGGCATATATTGTGCCCACTTTGCTGAAAAGGGAATTTATCTTGCTTATCAGCATGAGACTAAGTACATTACAACCTTTCTTTTCCTTTTTCCTTTCCTTTGCATTTGAATGTTTTTAAGTAAACTAAAATAAAATTCAAATTAAGCCTGGATCACGAAACCCAGTCCTGAAAAACTCTGCATACTGCAAAACTGGGTCCATTTTGAAATCATCTGCTATCTTACCATCAACTTTAGCAGCAATCTGGACTGTACTTACTCCTCAAAAAGTCCTTTACATGACCTCTCCAGAGAAAAAGGGGCTACAGGATTATTTTCATTTTTTCATCTGAGTTATGACCATTACACAAACTTCCAGAAGAGACTAGGTGTGCTCCAGCCTGATCTCTTCTACTTTACACTGTTCTAGGAGTAAAGCAGCTCCAGAGCTCTTCTTCCTTGCAGCAAGAAAAGCATCTTTGGAAAAGCATCCCAGAGAAAAATGCAGCACATAAGGCTTCTAGTCCCCAGACTGCGTGGTTAAATAGCGTTTAGGAATCAAAACAGACAAGCAACTAGTACAAACATTTGTACAATCCCTCTGAGACTGCAGAGAGGTTTTCTAACATTAGCAACCTCCTTAGGAGAGTTTCTGCTTCATAAATGCTTTTCACACAGTTCTGCCCCTTCCCTTAAGCTCTTTCCATTTAGTGAGTCCTTGTTCTCTCGTTCAGAAGCTCTAAGATGGTCACAAGGTTACCATTACCTGACACAGGACCAAGAGCATGTGACAGCAGATTTAAAACTGCTCGTAATTCATACTAAATATTATTCAGTTGAGCTGATGGAAACTGTCAAATTCCCGCTTCTCGTCACTAAAATCTACATCTTATAGCATAATTAGTGGTTTGGGGTTTCTTGTTCCACCCCATCATTAGTCTATGTTTGACATAGCTTCAGTGGGGTAAGATGGGAAAGGGGCTTATTAAACTACTGAGAAAAACTACTGAGTAAATCTTGCCACCAGTAACCTGTGCAATTTCTCCCTGGTCAGGAATGGATTACTGACATCTTACAGCAAAGGCATAGGAATTCATCTTCTTGTTGGAGTGAGAATACGGCACACCTCACAACCACTGCCACTTTGCTCCATTTAAGGTAGAATTTTTTTTTTTTTACAGTAGTAAATCTGGAGCTTTATTGTATGTATAATAAATCATCTTGACCTGCTGCATCAACCACCCAGCAGGTGGTAGACCCAGCAGGTTCTCCTGGGAGAACTCAGCACATGCCTCAGTGCTCTCATGAATACAGCATGGTCAGTTTGAGCTCTGGGCCCAGGATTAAAATGTGCAGCCATATTTCAAGCTCCACCTTTGGGCTGCCCTGGCCTGTGTGCCTGCCCTGCTGCAGTCCCCTCTCTGGTTCAGACCAGCTGCTGAGCCTTTCCCTGCCTACTTAGCAGGGACTCTCTTATGTCATATAGCAAGCATTGAGAAAACTCATTTTCAGCCTGGTAGGTTGTTGATCCTGACTATCTTTTGTGTGTCTTCTGCACTTATGTTTATCCTGCTAGTGGAGTTTCCATGCTCATGGAAAAGTGTGTTCAAAGCAACCACCAGAGGAGGCTCACACAGCCACCAGATTGCTGTGAGGTGAACATCAGATTTGTCCCAAAACCCCAGAGGCCATTTCAGCTACCTGGGATTAGTGGAGTACAGGAGCATCTCACCAGCTTGGCCACAGCCTTGGTGCAACAGCTGAAGAGGAAGGCACATAAGCTAAAGTTGTTCAAAAGTTGATCTTTTTCTTGATGTATGGAGAGAACTATGAAAGACTTGCCACTGTGGTGTATATGGAAAGGCTACTCAGATAGAAATTGTGTTTATTATATGCAAAGTTCTCCAGATGGCTGGCAGTGAGTTGGCTGCAGCCCCACAGCACAGGTCTCTGTCCTCAGCAACACTTGGGTAACAATCTGTGCTGGTTGTACATATGGTTTCACATACAATGACAAGCCAAGCCCCAGTAACTCCCAAGAAGACTCCCAAAAGGTGCATGCTTATCTTATCAGCTCATTCCTGTTTAATTTCTACTCTTTTTAAAACCAAAAATAACTTTTCCCCTGATTCACCAGTCATAAACCCACTGGAATATTCTACAGTGAGTCAATCAGTTTGTCATGCCAAGAGCAGTAAGAAGTGATATTTTGTAATTGCACATAAAAGGACTGGAATGATCTTTCGCATCTTTATTTACTTCTATTAGAAAATGTCTTGGCAGACTTAGCCATTAACATTTTCTGCTTTCTCAAGGAAAAGATAATTTATCCTCTTAAGGATATTAGACTCCTGTGTATTGTTTTTCCCCATTTGGTATCCTTGATTCCCCCTTCTGAACACTTGAGTGCTTGCAATCAGCACACAATGACACTTACTAATAACAACTGAACTACAACACCCCACCATAATGTTGTTCTAATACCATATATAACACCATATAACGCCAGCAATGTGGAGCAGCTTCACTGTGCAGAGATTTGAGTCTCTCCATCCCTACATCTGTTTTCTTTTCCCTCTGGTACATCTGCTGTGGAGCGTGACCCCTGCTGAGCACAATGAGACCCAAAATCATGTCTTTTGCTGTAGTTCTGAGCCCCAGTTCAAAATCTGGTGTTTGGCTTTAATTTCTCAGAAACTGACAGATGCTGGATCCACACAACGGCGTGCAGAAAGCTGTGTGTCATGTACTGCTGTCTTTGTTATGCTTATTATATTCTACTGGAGGTGGCCAACAAACAAATTCTGTAGCTCACCTTCTTGTTACGTTATGTGCCACATTACCAGCAACAAGGGAAATATATGAGTCACATATGGGAAAAGGGAGAAGAAATGTTATATGGCTAATATGTCTAACAGACCTCTAAATTTCAGTGCTGCTTTACTTGCTTCAGACAGCAATAGATAGAAAAATATTCACTGATGAAATTATCTTTTTTTTTTCCTGCTATATTTTGTCCTTATTAGTAACAGACATACATAAATATAGTCACAGGCTGGAGCAGTTGCTTCATCAGTTACAAGACTGCAAGTCTTGGGTATTCCTGGGGTCCCTGAGCTCTGCACTTCCTTCTGCACCTTCCCAGAGCACAAGAAAGTCCAAGCAAATTTAACTTGCAGCCCTCTCTTTCCCCAGGAGGAAGAAGAGAAATATATATAAATCCTTATCCCTCAGAGAGAGGATATCTTGCATTCATGCCAGTTTTTTTTCCTCTATATAATTCTACAGGCCTACTTAATAAGGCTTGAAGTCCTCTGTTGGCATCTTCCTTTTAAAGTTCTGTAGGCTGTTCCATAAGGGACTGCTGATGCAATCCTCAGGGTGCTTCTTTCTCCTCAGATTGTTTATGAGTAGCCT
This sequence comes from Oriolus oriolus, assembly GCA_013400235.1. Lineage (NCBI taxonomy): Eukaryota > Metazoa > Chordata > Aves > Passeriformes > Corvidae > Oriolus > Oriolus oriolus. The sequence goes on along the minus strand of VXBT01012844.1, from coordinate 235,027 downwards.
ATACAACAGCTGATCAACATCTCCATAACCAAAAGTGAAAGAAATCTATTCCTATTGCTGGGAAAAATAAGGATTATTGGCATATGCATGCATGTTCCTTCAGATCCCACCTCTAACACTGTCCACTAGTGTTAAAGATACATTATTGAGCTAAACAAAATTTAACACCCTGAATGACTGGGCCATATATCTCCAGAGGGATGCAAGAAATGTTTTACAAGTATTGGACCTTCCCAGCCAGGTACCTGAAGAGTAAATCCTCAGTGATGGGGTTTACTGGTCCTTCCCTGTGCATGGAGGTGGCTGAGCACTTTACCAAGATAAGCACTCAAGGCACCTCAGACCTTCACTCTTTCATTAGTGGACTTCAGATTCCTGAGGCAGGGGAGCAGAGCAATTGCTGGGCATGAGGAAAGCCCTCCCCTGAGCCTTGTTCTGTGCTCCATTCCCCAGATCTCAATCCTTCCTTACTTAATAGGAAACTATTTGCTTTTTGGGCAGGTTGTCTTCCTAAAGGGCAGGCTGGGCAAAAGACCTGGGGAAAGCCTAAAAGGTCTTTGATATATTTAGCTAAATGCCCCTCATAAGAGCAAATCAATATTGTTAAAATTATAACTAACAGTAGTCACCTTATGTGCAATGTGCAATCACGTTATATGCAATGAAAAACTATGCTAAGGTGATATGTAAGAGGTTTATTCCGTTTCTTTAGAAAAACAGGAAAATTCCATGAATAATAGTAAAAAAACTTCTGCTCTCTTTATTTTCTAAAGAGTTTGATTATCTGACTTCTTCCCAATCTTTTTAAATGAGAACTTTTACTTTTCTTGTGTGGTAACTTTCCGCGCTTTTTCTCAACTCCACCCTTTCCTCCCAACATTCTTTGCTTCTGAAGAAGTTTAGAAAGGAAATAAAACCTGAACAGTAACTGTTTCTACTTTGTTTGGGGAAAGAAAAATTCGGAAAAAAAAGATTGTATTAAGGTAATTTTTGATTATAAATGTCCAAAATGTTTTGACAGCTCCATTTTTATTTATGTAGCATGGGATAGATTTATGATCTTTTCAATGCTATTTTACAGTATAAGCATTTGGGGGAAAATGCCCATAGAGCATGCTCATGTTTCAACCATTGCTATATCCACAGGGGACAGAGCAGTCCAACACACAGCTCTGCAGTGGTAAACAAATGACAGCCCAACTGTGTTTCCCTGTAATATTTCATCCATCAGAAAACCACATACGAAAATACAATGATTAGGAAACTAGCATGTTCCTGGATTTCTGGGCTAACAGAAGCTCATCCCAGCAGCTTTCACATCTACAAGGCACTGGCAAGTTATCAAAATAGCACCAGCGAAGCAGCTCAGCACCATGCAAAGCAGACTTCCTAACTGCACTTCTGCCTACTGTTCTGCAAAGACCTTGCGTTATACCCACCATTTCTCTCTCATTGGTTTAGATTTGACCATAATATTTTTATGATGTGGGATTTGACAACCCTGGTTAAGCAGCCCCAACTGCTTCCAGCCTACACAGTCTGATAGCTGTCCTAATACTTGCTAACACTCACAAGAAACTACGTGCAAACATGATATAGTAAAAATGAGGCTGAGGTTTTGCTAATGCTAAACATACCAAGGTGTTTCAGAGTACTTTAAGGTGCCCAGTGCACAATTACAAATAAGGGTTGGTAATTCATCTCTGTTTTTATGTCCTAGGACATGACATCATTTATTCTAGACAGGCTTTCCATTTCTGTATATTTGTTACTTTCTTATCTAAAATAAAATTGCAGAGAAATAATCATATTTGAGCAACTAATAGGTTCCCACTGACACAGCAACATAAAGCATTATTTATTGGACAAAGGACAGTTCAGAAATTCAATGGCACTCAGGCAGAGGTTAAGGCAGTCATTGTCAGCCACTGTAGCAGAGAGCCTGGTTTTCTGAGACATCATAGCTTCAGGAACGATTTAGACTCATTTATATTGTGTATAAAATAAGTATCATCTGTGTGAATGGTGAGTGTGAAATGTTAGAGATTTACACCTACTTCATATTTATGCTGTACTCCTTTAAGTAATTATAGAGACCAACAAAACTGGCTAGATGGTATTCTTATGGTTAGCATTTGTAGAGAGGAAGCCTTGAAGCTTGCATTTCCCTCGCCTTCACAACGCTGAGAAGTAATTCAAAGCAAAAAATAAAATACTGCCAACATCATCTGAAACTGATGTAAGAGGCAACTTTGCTCTGATGTAAATGAGATTAAGCCCAAAGGAGCAGACAACTCACAGAGAATTTACGGATCTCACCTGTTTTCTTCTTTTTATTTCTGAAAATGAGGTTGCAGTGATAACTGAGCCTACAGCAGTCTCACAGCTTTCTCTTTAGTCCCTTGTATATACATAATTGTTAACAGCTCTGTGTCAGCTCCTCTCCATGAGAGTTTCAAAGGAAATTGCAGAGTTCCACCCTCGACCTGCTCTTGCACTGATTTTAGACAGTGAGGATTCAAGTGTGCTTCAGCTTTCCCTCCTGCAGCCACAGATTTCATGACTGAGCAGGTCACCTGCTTAGTGCTACTCCAAAGTCCAAAATAAAAAGAAAATGTTTGGACTTGCAGTTCCAGCTTATGTGCCTAATGTATTCTTGTTCAGTTAATTTCTTTAATCTTGATCTGATCATCACCCTCCACCTGTAGTCATCCATCCACTAGTCACCTAAAACAGAGATAAATCCATTTTTCTTTCAAGCTGAGTTTTCCAATCTTTTAATTGGTGTCCAATTTAGGTCACAGTGAACAGGGAGGATAATGAATAAATCATTATTCTTCCTCCATGCTTCGTCTGGTCTCCCCTGCTGGTGACTGCTTCCTTCACTGTACTACTGGAGCATGTACTTCGACTTTGTGTCGATGTCAGAGAAGACGACCCACATGTGCTGTAGCTAGCGTGTGTGTAGCATGTTGTCACCAAAGCAACATCTGTCTGATGACTCAGAGTAAAAGTGGTTCTGTTTGTTCTGTGTCAAAAAGAGAGAAATGCTACTTTGATGTTCTAGCGTGCATCAGAGTACCAGACATATGCACAACAGAGACAACAGCGAGCAGCACAATCTGGTTTCACCCCATACATTTTAGGTATTTTCCAAGGTTAAAAAACAAAACAAAACAAAACCAAAACAACAAAACAAACAAAAAACCCCCCCAGTTTAATTCTCTGAACAGTGAACTTCATTGTGACACTTCTAAAAACAAAGCAATAGTCGTCCCCCTTTCTTCAAAGCACGGACCACCCATATATTATATCATCTAATCTTGCCAAAAAGGATGATGGCAGGATCTGCCCATTTACGCACAGGAAGCAAACTGTTGAAATTTGTTCTTTCTAAACACATGATTTTCAAATTATCACAAGTGAGCTTTTCATAATATATAGCAAAATAATCAGCAGATTGCTAAGAGCTACAAGAGGATTTTATTTTTGTTTTGTGAAAGTTCTTCATATGGCATTCACAGCCGACTAGTGAAATCACTATTCTCAGTTGCCAGCTTCACACACTTTTAAGAAACAATTTTCTGCAGCTGGTTGAACATAGCATTCTTCGAAAATTAGGAGCCTTTCAGGTGTTTCAACATGAGCCTCCAGAGATTGAAGCATCAAATTATATTTGTCACTCTACAAAGTATAAAGCTAAAGGTCCAGCTAAAAGAATCCATGATCCAGATGAGCTGCAAAGCTCCTGCCAATCATTCTGGACAGCAGCAAGCTCAGGATGCCAGAGAATGTGGGGACTTGGGGACAGATGACAAAGTGAATACTTTTGGGTCCATGCCCAAGTAGATTAGGGGAAATAAGAGCCTCCTGCTACTTAAGGATGGAGATACAGTTTCCAGGGAGGAGACAGGATCCGCCAGGAGCAAAGCTTGCCAAAGATGGTTTCTAACAGCCAGCTCAGAAATCATCTTGTGATTTTAACAACCAGTTTTGCTGAAATGTGCTCCAGCAGAGTCCTGCAGCTAGTTATGTTATAATGGAAAGGGCCTGTAGCCAGTTTGTAATCCAACTGCCTAAGAAGATCATGAAATTAGAGGGGATACTGCCATTACACCCAATGTGCCAGCTCAGACTCACCACGCATGAAGGCAGAGCTCAGAGCCACTCTCTTCAGATGAAACAGCAGACAAGGTCTCCTGCCACAGAGAGGAGCAGTTCAGCAACAGGCAAAATCTAACCCTCCAGACTGCTAAGTCAGCTAAATTAAAATGTCATCCTCATGCGACAGAGTATTACTGCAGTCAGTCTGCTCATCATCTCTATGAAGAGTTTTTACTGCTGTTTGTGCAATAACATCCCATCTTGAAATGTTGTTTGTTAAACTTGTACCATATTTCATTAACTCCTGCCATTTCCCATCACAATCTCTTTGAATTGCAGAATGTTATTCAATTCAGTTACTATTTGGATTTCTTCCAGAGCTGTATGGCTCTGAGAACAGCACACAAAATAACAACATTGGCTTGTATTATTTTCAACAGCTCCCTTTGTTGTTTTCTGATGATGATAAATGTGTGGTGAAATAGCTGAGAATGTAATCAACAGTGCTGATTTTGTATTCACCTATATTACAGTCTATTATATCTTTTGCAGTTTTAGCAGTCTATGACCTTTTATATTCTTAACACTGCAGTTGTTGCTATTATAAGGGTAATTTTTTTCCTCACCAAAACCAAAATGAAACTAGAAAACTTCCGTGGAAGTCTCTTGTGGAACAGAGAACAAAATTTAGTCCCCATTTTTCCCCAAAAGTTTTAACAGTTCCTAAAAAACACCAAAGATATGAAAGGCAAGATAAAAAGACAACGTACTCAACTACTTTCCACTGTGAATGATTGATTTCTTAGCAGACAAAACACTGTGAACCTCAAAAATTGAAGCTTACTTTGTATACCTATAATATTGTAGCTTAGGCTGAGCAACCATGACAGCTCTAGCTTATCATTAGAAGTTTAAAGGAAACCTCATCACTTGAATCTATACTCTGAAGTTTCTGTGTGATTCACCCATACAAGAACACACCTGACCACTTTGCAAGGTCATGATGCATAGAACCAGCCAAAGAGTTTACATGGAGTTATCAGAGGGTTTGACACTGCAGTAAAATTTCTCCCTGGCCTTAAATGCAGTTAATCAGGATCCTTATATTTCTTTCATTCATGTAAGCAAGTATCTGACAAAACCTTATCCTGGTTCTACAGCAGGCATAAGACTAAAATCCTGCCCTTAATTAGTGTTAACTACATAAATTTATTTTCATTTTTGTCTCAGCTTGTCTTCCTTTTTCCGCCTGTAGGTTTGAGAGTCAAATCTGTTACTGTGAAATTAAACCATTCAGAGACAGAAGTTACAAATTTTTATTTCCAAATTTAATATAAGGAGGGACATTTAAAAGCACCCTGTCTCATGGCAGTTTTGATAGGACTGAGCCTGTTATCTGGGGCTGGTTTCTGCACAATGCCATGCTGCAGTAGCGTGGGCTGTGAGGGCTGTATTTTATAGTAACTTCTCTAGACCAGCTGCAGAGAAAAAAATCAGCAATAAAATTCAAATGATGTTTGTCATAAGCTTCTGCTCTTGCATTGCTACATTTGTGTACATGAAATGCAATATACTAGTGAGAATGTCCCCTGACATGGAGCTGATTTTTATATCCTTTAAATTTACCACGAGCTTTACAGATGCTGCAATCTCTTTTATTCCAGTTCTAGCAATTATAACGTAATCTGTGCTAACACTGCAGATTACTAGGGCAATTTTGAAGATAAATGATCACATCTCCATTTCCATCTGCTGGTCCAATCAGGAAAATGGTGAGAATAAAACCTACCCCTTATATTGGTGTATCTTGGTGCTTGTCTGGCAGTCTATTCAGTCAACCTTATTGGGCCATGAAGATGGAAAGAGGGCACCCAATTCTCCCCACCTCATGTCTCCATTTCCCAACTCTGCAGAGGTTCAAGCTTTAATCTTTCTCTCAGTGGGCATAGTCCAGGACATGAGTGATGTACAGCTCTTTGTGACCAATAGAAGATTTTTCTAGATGTAAACTTGGCACATTTCTGTGCCTACAGCTGCCATAATGACAAGCTCTGGTCAGAGTTCTTAGCCAAAGCCACAGCCAGTCTTTCTCATCTGAGCGCTGGGATACAACCAGAGCACTCCTATTTCATCTGGTTTTGTTGGTCTAAACTATATCCAGGTACCAGTTTGCAATAGATGGGCACCGATTAAAGAAAAAACAAAAAAAACCACCTTCAGAACATGCTTAGATGTCGGTTGATTTTAGACCACCAACTAAACAGCCAAAACAAAGCAAACACTTCTCGCTGCCAAAGCAAACAGACTTGTCTCTCCTTTTCTCCTCCCCCTCTGCCTCTAAAAAGCCTGTCTGAAGAAGATTTTTCAAGAAAATTAGGTTTGCAAATCTCCTGAATATTATAGTATCAGGTTGTGCATAACTGCTCAGACATTTCTTGTATCATCAGGTACAAGGTTTCATACCCTTGGAACGTGTTTCAAATCAGTGATTAGAAAACAAAAATATTTGGGGGATAGGAAACTAGAAGAACAATGCAACTGTATTTTCAAGGGAATTATTTGCAGCACATTTCTACTAGTAATTATTTTTTGTTCTGGTTTGCAGCGCTTCTGCTTCTGGCATCTCATCTCCTTCACAGCAGCCAGCAATTGAATTAGAATCGTTGCTGAACAGCAAGAAAAATCTGTCATAGAAGTCATGTTGACAGACAACTTTGTTCTCTTCTCATTGCTATTTTCTCTTTATTGTATTTAGATCTGAAAGTCCACACCTAGAAGTGAGCAGAAACAGACACAAATCATATTTGTCTAGCCTCTTCCTCCTTTGTCCTGCTTTTGTCTTTAACAGAGCTCTCATTCAGCTGCTCGCGTCGGGGGGAGATAACCAGCCAATCTTTACTACCCACGGTGCCTGGCAGCATGTTAAATCCTACCTTTTCTCCAGCACACCGTGCTAGCGCTGCCTGTCTCCCATTATCATCCTGAATGACTAACAGGAGTAAAAGGGGATCGAATTCCTCCTTTATAAATAGTGGATGTCACTGGTTTTGTGTGTGGCGCTGTGCTTCTCAGTACGATGTCACAGCGCCAACAGCACCGGGTCCATGGACCCAACACTTAAAGGCCAATCCATCAAAGCTGCCTTTTTCATAAACCACTGCAGATTATGTGTGGTGGGGGGTTTGGGTTGTGTTTTGGTGAGGGTTTTTTCCCCTTGGACAAGCCCAGTGTTTTACTATATAACTCATTGTTTATAGGCTGTGCCTTTACAGACACAAGCAGGCACTGAGCCCTCTGTACTGGTGATTGATAATAAAAGCTGATAAAAAGGGGTTCCACCCCCATGACATTGCATTCTCTAAGGTTATAAAAACCCTGAAAATCCTAAGAGTGAGAGAAATTAAGACAGAAGTAGTGAAATAAGTGCATCTCCTCCACTTTTAAACTACAAACTATAAATACCACCAAAGATTGCTTCCAGAAAGATACATCCTTCAGAAATCAATTGGCAGAAGAAAACTGCACGCAGCAAGTTTGATGCAGCTCATATTTCCAGTGACAGAATACTTATAGATAAAATACCTCTCTCCAAAAATTAAAGAGGTAAAAAATTCTCCTAAGAGCTGTTTCTGCAGAAATTGACACACCCTCTTTGCTCTATAAAGCACAAGTGTGGAGGACCACTCTGCAACCTCCCTGACTGAAGCCAACCCATAACCAATTCACCAATGTCTTTGAGCCTGTGGCACCTCAGATAAAAACACTGCTGTGGAATGAGCTACAAGTCCTGCTGCAGCAAAAATGGGTCTGACTCAGGATAACATCCCATGGGTTCTTCCAGGGAAGCAAACCCTTGAGGGCTGGTGCCTTGCTTTGCCATGCAGTGGGCACAGATCATAGGGTGGCCCCAACTTCACAGCCTTGCACGTGTGAATAATGCAGAGCTACACTGACAGAGACAGGAATGAACTCTGCTTTCACTGGTGCCAAAGATGAGCACCGCCATGCCAAAACACCACCTGTGTGTTGTGGCTGCTTTTGGGAAGTTTCCTTCCCCTTTCTGACGCCTCCACAGAACAAAAACTACTGCCACATATTTATGTTAGGAAACGAAGGAACACAATATACTTCCTGCTCTTACATACCCATAGAAACCACTTCTAAACCTGGTTTATTAAACAAAACAATAAAGAGATCTGAAAGTCGAGCCAAAATGCTAAAAAGACTTGTTTTGCCAAATAAGCCTAGGCAGTCATTGTGAGTGAAGCCCATCCTCATGGGTCTATGGTGACAATTCTTTGACAAGTTCATTAAGATTAGTTTTTTCTGCAGCATCCCATGTCTTTCAGCTCTCTGAATTGTTTGCACAAGCTCTGCCTACATAGGACCTGAACAGTACCACTAAAAGCAAACATTTGTTCATAAAGCAGAAGCTATGTTCTCTGCCTCCAGAACAAACTTTACCATTTGTAGATATTCGTGATAATTTTGCAGTCATATTTATATTTGTATAGTCAGAAGTCAAAAAAGATATAAAAGATGACAGTGAAACACAACCCATAATTTATCCTCTTGCATGAACACAACGAAAGACCAGATGTTGAAAACTGGAAAATCCCATTTGATATTTCACTCCTTTGTGTAGCATGTGTTCTCTCCTATGTGTAAAGTAAAATCCATTGTGGAGGGGAATATTTTTTCCTTTAGGACAAATACTCAAATGCAGACACATTTTCTTTCTTGTGACATTGACAGCTCCTCAACACACTGTACATTATCTTTGAATAGATGTACATAGTTTTTACATACTCCCATGATTTAACATGTATCAGGCCTGTTAGTGACACAGTTACTGTTACCACGGGCAGCTTTAGGCTAAATTGCAGCACTAAGACAACCACTAGTCTTATCTGTAGGCCAGATCACATGGAAAAAGGAGTGACATGGGCTTTGAATATGTGGTCCAGCTTGATCACATTAATGTCAACTGTTAGGATCAGCTTTAAAGCCATAACTCTCTGATAACTGGAATTTTTCTACTTTACGCAGTGTCCATTTACACACATCTGCACACACAGATCACCCCAAGTTAAGCAGAAACAAGACACACGCAGAATTTCATGGGTTCGTAGATCTATTCATGCACGCATACAAATAGTCTAGATTGCACAGAAGTGATTTTAAAGAAGTTGTATGTTTTAGTGTGAAATTACTTCAAAACAACAAAACTGAAATAATGTTGTTTATGTTTTCTATCCCTCAACAAAATGCTTGGCATGAAGAGTGGTTGTAGAAAGCCATGCTGATAATTAATTTAGTGTCTGATAAAAGTGAAATTATGAATAATTGTATTCATTGAAATCTCAACAAGAACCAAGTGAAAATATTTTTTGCTTTTCAACTAACCTTAACATTCAGATCACATGTAAAACTAAAAAGGGTTTGTATATATGCATGGGTGCATACCATCACTTGAAATATTATTGCTATGAGGAGAAATTATCTATTACTACAGAAAATAAACCTCATTACCTTGTCAAAGCCTTTCAACTGGATGTTTCTACCTTGTAACTTCACAAATGACTATGTGGAAGAAGAAATATAATTCACCTCTAAAATCCCAAGACATCAGTATGCCACACAAATTTTAATAATACTAAAGTGATCTGTCCTTTTCCCTTTTAAGTCACAACATTGAAAAGTATTGCCAGATGAGTATTAAGGAGATTTGCATTCACACGCCATTTTTTCCATTTGGTTTTGTTTAACACACGTCGATGCCTTTAAAACGCAGAGAAACCACTGCTAAGGAATAGCTGGCCCGTGCGACTGGAAAGGTGATCTGAAGGTTTGCCCTGCTGGGTCACTTGCTGTGTATCCGGCTCATGCCTCTGGTTGTCAGTAAATTAAAATTACTGCCATTTGACAGGTGTGCAGCAGCCTATGTAAAATGAGTCAGTGTGTCAAGCACTGCTGGTGGTGGGCAGGTGTCTGCACACTCAGGGCCAGGCTCCCCTCGGGACAGAGCTCAGGAATGGCCCAGACACAGAGCACGGGCTGCACCTTCCCTCTTCCAGGTGGTCCATCTACTTCACGGTCAAAGCACGTGGGCAGGATCACAGAGGAAAGCTCAGGACTTCTCCCCATGTGTGGTACTCCTAAACAAGCACTTCTGCTTTCCCTGACAGCAGCTGGCTATGTGCTACCAGTTAAGAATTTAGCATCTGAAGTAAAAAAATAAATAAATAAAAATAAAAATAAAAAAAATCATTGAGCCATTATATAAATATCACACGCCATCCTGATAATCTTAACATAGAAATATGTATAAAAAACCTAGATTGGTAATTACTTGTGGGACACCATCATGCCTGGTTTCTTTCAGTACTGGAGTGGCAAACAGCTCCTCACTGTAAGGAGCCCAGAGACAGCTTTTAACACACTCCCTGTGGGAAGCTGGATGCCTTCAGAGGAGTCAGAAGGGAAAAACATGGGAGGCATTCTGGCTCTGCTTCTCTCTGTGCTGTGGCCAGCAGCACCAGGAGGACTTGTTTGTAAGAAAAGAAAAGTAATCCCTAAGCGATCAGGTGAAATGCTGCACAAAAATGCAACTGAAAAAAGATCAGTTAGAAAAGGGAAAACTCTTGACTTCTTCAAATTCCCAGAAATCTACACCTGATCTTATGACATCCTTGGAGAAATAAGTGATGTTTCCTCACTTGAAACTATTTGCTTTATCCTCATTTATTTTTATTAGAAATATAGAAAACATTTGCCTATATGTAAGACCCAGGGGACATTAAATCACTGCAAAATAAGAAATTTTCTACGAACTCAGAGCTGACATTATGAAAAAGACTGTGATAGAAATCCAGAGAAGTAAGTATGGGTAATGATACCACTTTTAGGTGCATGAGAAAATAAGGATTAAAAAAGGGAATCAAGCTAATGCTTCAGAAAAAATCTAGAGCTAACTGGAAAGCAACAGTATTTCACAATGGGCGGGTCTCAAGTGGTTATTGAGAAAGGTCAGAAAACATTGGCATAGAAATCATTTTCATTAAATGCTCATAAAGTAGGGAAAAAAATAATATCTACTTTATGCCAAAATGATATGTCTTTTTTTACTTGATCTATTTTGTTTCAAGACTGTTCTTACATTTGTGGGTTTTTTTCAACTTCCTTTGGTTTAATTTAGTTTCTAATAATCAGTGAAAACAGCTACATTAAGAGTCAAATTAAGCCATATGCAAAGAACCCAATCAGCCTACAGCAGTCAGGATTTAAGGAGCTTCTCTCACCTTGGTCTGAAATATCTCTGCCTTGCTCAAAATAATTATTTGATTATTTAGAATGTAAGTCAATCCTGATAGAGAAGTCATATGTTTGCAAACATGTCATTTTTAGAAAATTACAGGTGCAAGACTACAGAGGATTACTGAGGTTCATTTGTCTTGTCCACTGTGTCAGTGCCTATTTTTTTTTTTTTTGTTAATGATAGTCTTGCTGGAATTCCTAAACATATCTATTGTTTTAGCAGCTTGTGCTTTCTTAAAAGTATTTTCTTCCTGCATTTTTATGCCTTCACACTTTAGCAGCATGCAAGGGAGCTAAACAAGGTCAATTGCTGTGTTGAGAGTTTCAATAATCTTACTTCCCAAAGCAGCATCTTTCTTAAACTCTAATCTTTACCGTTCCACTACTCAGACAGTTGCCACTGAGCACTACAAGAAGAATTAGGTAATCGTATCTAATTGTGTTCTTCCTGACTGTTGTTTAAACAAGGAAAGCCTTTCAGTTGTTGTGGAAAGTATTAAGAGCAGACCTTTGCTGACCTTCTCGAGCCATTGGGGAAAACTTGACATTACACAGAAGCTTACTCAAACAAGCTGTAATTAAGTTGAGAGTGGAGTGACACCACTTACAAGAGAAAACAAAGTATAGCCATTTAATCCAAAAATTACTTAAGGACTCCCGAGAGCACAAAAGTTTATCTCTACTGAAATAATTATGTTTTGCCATTAGATGAAGAGAGGATACAAATGGAATATGCATGTTCTTTTCAACATCACTACCCTTTGCTGCTCCACCAAAAATGGAAGGGGCAATGGAAAGACCTTTCAAACTAATGTTTTGCATTCAATTAGGTAGAAGCATCTGCTTTGCCTTTAAATAACCTGCCAATCATTTACAAGGTAAAGGACAAATTCTGAGTGCTGCTGCCTACCCAAAAGGCCCAAGCACTGACTGAAATACAGAGCCTTGGCCTTCTGGTGTTCAGGAGTGTTTTACCTCTGGCTTCCCACAGGAATCTCTTCTTTAGTCCCTTCTTTGTCCATCTCTCCCACAATCTTACTTTCACCTTTCACAGCAAATATTTATTGTTAGTTTTCATCTGGAGTTAAAATGTACATTGCATAAAAATGCAGGATATGTGTCAAAAATAAGAATGGTGTCAAAGTTAGAACAGCCCTGCCTAAAATATTAAGCATCTATGATTTCAGGAAGGTTATTTAGAAAATGCCTTGCACTGACCTCCTTTTACACAATTCCTACTTTAATATTCTCAAAACTCAAATATAAAATTGTTCCCAAAATGCATGCTGCAATCTGTGTATATGTTCTAGCTCTCTCTGAAATATTAAATGAGGTGTTTCTTGGAAAGGAACAGGCAGCCAAAATCAGACAGCCAAAATCATCCCCTTCAGTTACAGATGCAATGGTATCAGCTCCTCGGGTGGTTTCCTTGGGCCAGACTCAATCCCTCCACTCAGGGCAGCAGAACCAGCCATTCTACACAACTGTCCTGCTCTTCTTTTACATTCTTCTCATGCTTTCTGCTTTGCCAGTCATGCCAGCTCTCATGCCCCTTTCATCTCCTTCCCAAAGGCCTCCTTCTGTGAATCTTCATGCATTAAAATTATTTCAAATATATTTGGCTTCAACGTATTTAAATTCTTCCTAGAAAAACTCACTCCTTCACCATTGTCCGTAAAATCCTAGAGTGCACTCTTAAAATATTTTTAATTATGTACTCCTTTTCTCTAAATATTCATCCACAACCAGACCTCCAGAAACAGTAACTAAAGTCTGATATGTATTTAACCAATGGGAGTAGATAAACTGCTGTAATTTAGGACTATTTTAATGCCCATGTACATGATTTGACTCATACCTCTTTTCAATTATTTGTATAATACATGCCCCAAACATCACTATTATTCATTGATATTTGGACTATGATTAGAGAAATCTCTCTTCCCTGTTTACTCAGGGAGGTACTTGCATGTGCTAAGCACAAAGCAGTTACTAACAAAACCCCATTTGCTGAATACCTACAGGTCAACAGCCAAAGTTATTTCTTCTGGTCCTACTGTTCCTGCATTTTGCAACCACCCCTAAACACATAGTGTTTGTCTGAAAGCACAGAAAAACTAGAGGGACACCGAAAGCCCAGAGATGATTTGTGAAAAGTTTTTAATTTCGTAGTAGTGCCCCTGCCATGGCTCTTGTACCACCAGTGTAAGACATCCTCTTGAATGATTCATCCACATAATTTGGGTGCCTGAAATCATATAAAAACTAATTCCCTAATTTACATCCTATTTTTCCTCCAGTAACTAGAAAAATGTAGCATATTTTAGAGGACTATGAAGAATAAGGTATTTTTGTTTTCTCCTTACAAGAACTTTTCTCCCTCAAATGCCTCTTTAAAAAGACCAAAAAGCCAAGTCAGCTAGTTTAATTATCCAAATCAAGTCTTTAAATTCTGCTTTAAAACTACTGTTTTCAAGAATGAAGTATTTGAGAAGGCAATAAAAGGGGTTAGATTGATTTTGGGGAGAGAAAATTGGTTTCTTTTCATCCAAACTTTGTTAGAAAGCTTTTGCAATCACATTCAAACAAAACAGTTTGGAAGAAAAATAATTTAATTTTTTTTTTTAAAGATGCAATGACAGAGTATGAAATGCTTTCAAATTCTTGCCAACCAAACAAAAAGAGAATGGCATTATTTTAGTGTATCCAGAACAATCTTTTCTCTCTCTTACCAAAAAATTACATAGTAACCTAGAAAATCAATAAAAAATCTTTTTATGGTGGATCTGATCGTGGGTGATTCTTTAATGTTATCTTTTTGATACACAGTAGGAGCAGAGGCTTAGAGGTAACTTCTCCACAGAATTATTCTGCTAGTGACCTAGATGAAAGAATTTTCATTGGAATGAAAATTATACAATACAGTAGAAAAGGAATCCAGAACAGAGCTCCCCAAAGTACTTCTGTTGTTGAAAAAATCTGTCTCTCAACATTAGAACATTCACAAGTTTTCATTGCATTCAGGAAAAAAAGGTTGGTAAAGAAGATGATGAAGAAAGCAAGATAACACATAATACATGACCCTTGCACAAACCATAGGCTGTTAACAGGGCTCGCCAGAGATGCAGAACAGGACTTCATGCAGAAGGGAATTGAATCCAGCTTTTCCGTATTCCATGAAAATGTCCAGAACTGCAGCCTTCATAGCCAGCCCTGTCAATTATCCAAGTCTTGTCCCAATTTTCTCCCATGTTAGATTAATTTCTGTTCTTGGGAGATGGAGACTGGCTCAATAGTAGAACAATTAAATTCAGGTTCCTCTATTGAATATCAGATCATTTGGGACATAAACCAGAATAGACAGTATCCTAGTGGTTAGACATTCTGGCTTTAGGTATTCAAGTTGGAAAAGACTTGAATGTTGTTGTTCCACATCCTGACTGAATTTCTAGAGAAATGAGTCTGCCTTAGGTTTTTTCACAACATGATTTCTACAGCACTTACTTTATATCCATTCTGTGCAAAAAATTGTGAAATCTCAAAATTATTTATGATACCCACAAATTTATTTCATTTGGGATTTCAGTTTTATCACAGTGTCATGAAACCTCTGGAGGTATCTATAAAGATACTGAGATAAAGAATCAACTCACAAATATACTTTCATTGTGCTCTCAAAATAACACAGAATTAACTGGATTGGTACTTTGATGTGGAAATGAGAGGAAAGCTTTTAAGAGCTCTAACCTTTACTAAGTTCAGATGAAATCTACTTTCAGTGCTAAAATAAGATGCCAGTACCTAAAGAAAGCCAAATTCATTTCCTGATAAACACTTTTCAAACTCCTAAATTTGCTTTTATCCAAAACAATGCAAAAAGCATTTTACTCTCTTTCCTTTCCTATAATGAAATATTGTTTGGCACATTAGAGAAAAATACCATAAACATATTCCCGGTCTTATTCCTTTGATTATTTTATTCCCTAAAAAGCACCCAAATACTCAGTCCTCAGTTTAGTAATACCTTTAATAATTTTTAAAAAGCATTTATAAAAAATAAAACAACTAAACTAACCATAAATGACAAATAAGCCTATCTGACACCCTATCTGTGAACTAGAAGGGGAGTAGAAAAAAATCCTTGGTTCTAAACCACAGATTATTATGTAGATATTTTGTTTGTTGTTTGTTTTATAAAAGAGCCTGATGGATGAAAATTTTATGTGCCGCCTTTGTGTAGGGAAAGAGAATTAAAGATCACAATAAATGCCTCTCTCAATGCTTCTGCCAGCAGTCAAATTAAGAAAACAGTTTTGAAGCTGTAAAAGTTGTGGCACAGCTGCCCTTTGCTGTTTTGCTTCATGCCAGAGATCTTGAGAAAACAGGGTAACCTTTGGTGCAATATCAATTACACCCAAAAGGAAAGAGGGAACCCAAATCAGGGAATGGGGTGAAAGCAAAGAGCTCTGCTATGCATTTTACCTTCACAGTTCCCAACTCTCAGGTGCTACCTACTGCTCAAGATGAGTTGACACAGAGGAGCATTAGCTCCAGGAGAACAAGGACACACTGAGGTGTTGTCCGCCAGAGGGATTTTCCTCACTTGCGGAAATTTCCTACTAGGTTTTTGGGAACATTTTATCTTGCCAAACAGCCACTGGGGACATGCACAGAGCAGGCTTCTGGGGACTGTCACCTGCCCTTTAGCAAAGGGCAGCTCTGGGCAGGAGTGGCCAAGTGCACCTTTCCTCTTCAGGTGGCCCACAGCGCCTGCATGTTGTATTCACCAGGGACTAACCCTAAACCTTCAGAGCTGCCAACCAAAAAACAATTTGCCATATATGCTGGGTTTGGCTGGGATAGAGTTAGTTTTTTCCATAGTAGCTAGTGTGAGGCTGTGTTTCAGATTTGCTGGAAACAGCATTGATAATTCAGGGATATTTCAGTTACTGCTGAGCAGCGATTACACAGAGCCAAGGCCTTTTCTGCTCCACACCCCACCAGCCAGGGGAATGGGGGTGCACAAGAAGCTGGGAGGAGACACAGCCAGGACAGCTGATCCAAGCTGATCCAAGGAATATTCCATTCCATATGGCATCATGATCAGCATGTGAAGCTGGGGGAAGAAGGAGGAAGGGAAGGACATTTGTACTTATGGCATTTGTCTTCCCAAGTCACTGTTACTTGTCATGGAGCCCTGCTGTCCAAACACTATCTGGAAAAAAACCAAACCCTCAATGCTTCTGATAAGAAGTAGTTTGTTAGGAAAAATATCCAAGTATTTCTGTAATTTTTATTGATTCCTCCATTTACATTTATTTTCCTTTCTCTGGTATACTGAAGGGGAAGAGTAGAACGAGGTTTACCTTTCTATATAGGATCTATTGGAGCTGAATGGTGGCCAGCTTCCTACTGAGTCACTGAACTGATATTTCCATATTTCAACTAACTTCATTTTTTCAAAAAAAAATAATTGCATCAATTAATTTATGAAACCTCTATATTTTTCTCTTATATTGTAAAGGACATAGTTACATGGCATGAAATCATGTCTTGCTAAAATTAGGCAATTTATGATAAAAAGCATTGTATAGTCTAACCATCCAAAGTTAAATTAAACATATTCCTAAAATACGGTTATTTTGTGTAAAATATTGTGACCTTCCATTTAAAAGTGGTGCCAAAACAGTTGTTCTGTGTTGTGTAAGAAATATTACTACATGTCTCCATGTAACTCACGCCACTCTAAATATTTGATACAATATTTTACAGTTTGGGGTTTAACATTAGTTTCAAATTCCCTGAACTAATAAGGGAATCCTTAAAACTCACAAAACAAAACAGTCACCCAAGTGGAAAACATCTTAAAAGCTCTCTGAAGTTGGGAATAAAGCTTTATTAAATACAACTGTTCTGACACGATGGATGTACTTACTGTAACACCTATGGGCTTACACTATTACTGCTCTCTTGAACAATCCCTGAGTGGAAATATATAATTTAGGACACCAAGGCCACTCAAAATATACCATCTTAAAAGTTTGTCAGTGTCTATCAGTTCTAGCTAAGTTTTTAGTGGGAAACATCTCTGTCTGTGTTTAACAGAACCAGTATAATTGAATTTAAAAGGGTCGTTAAATAGTTCATATAGACATACTAAAGACAAAGATTAATGTCTGGAAAATTCTGTTACTGACTTCTACATATCAATGCCATCAACAAACTGAACCAAGAGATGTGGTGGGGAATGGCAGAGAGGTCTGAACAATTTCCTAATAAGTTTGAGCTGAGTTTCTTAGGTCATGTGTTACCTCCACTGGTGCATCAGAAAAATTTGCTTGAAGAAAGCTTTGATTAGGGAGATATCAAAGAAAAATATGTTCAGACAGAGAATTTTCTCAAAGTAAAATAAAATTTCATTTACATACATGTTGTTTAGCTGTAAGAGGAGCTAATCAACAAGAAAAATACCAAATTCTGCATTCAGGAAAAATACAAGTCATCAAATGGCCTAGGCAATACTGCATGCTGAATCCAAGAGCAAATTAATTCTTTGTTGTGAGCAGTCTTCCCAGCTACAGTTAAAAGAATCTATAGCTGCTTTATGTAAGAAGAAGGCTTCCTTGTAATATCATGAATCCATCCTCACTGACAGCACGAAATTTTCCTGGTAACTTCAGTCAGCTTTGACTTAGGTTCTAAACAAGAATTGCAGTGGTACAACATATTTTTTTTAAGTTGCATGACACCATTCTGTGACACTACCTCTAATGTTTCAACCCTTACCAAGGAAACGGTATCTGAAAAACCTAAGGGGATACAGAAGATGTAGATAGATATATATGAAATCAAATTATTTGTCTTTCAAACAGTGGTCCTTACTGCTCTGTTTTTTTAACAACAAGAAAAGGATCTTTTCAGAAGTGTTTGTAAAAATAAAGACATAAGTAGTTTCCTATATAGTATAAATCCCTGTGGTCCCCTGCAGAACACACTCCTACCTTTTCCCATTTAGTCTCGCATGGTGATGAACAAAGTAGTTACTTTTTGTTTTAACATAAAATTGAAAATAATCATGCTTGTATTTCACACATTTCTTCAGTCCTTCTACATTTCTGTTTCTAGTTTCCCTAAAAATGGAAACGGTGAAGATATACTACTTCCTGTTTCAGGCCTGACACATTTTGATACGGTTGCAGTATTATATTGTTTTGTTATTCTATGTGTAGAAAAGGAAATTCAAGTCCACTCTAAAAGCAGCAGGAGAGGGAAAATACTTCACATGAGCAAGTCATAAAAAAGTATTTGCCATGGTTAAAATAAAACTTTTTCCATGACCATGTATTTCTTATTTCAACATACTGTGGCCCAGAACGTAAGAATTTTAGGCATGAGTACTTGTTTTGCTTCCCTTGCAATGTGAAGGTGCCTTAATTTGAAAGAAAACAACCTCCCAAGTGCCTCTCAGTCTTTAAAGAAAAAATTCGGTCTGCAGAGCTTGTTAAACATAATCTACACCACACCACAGGTGAGGCTTGGCAGGCTCTGACAGGCATTAGAAAACAATAGGCATTGCCTCCTGCTAAAACAGAGGGTGACCACTCCTGTCCTTTGTGTTATACAACTCGGAGCCTGCAGTCACCTGCATCTCACAGGAGCTGTTATTAATTATTCATTACGAATAACTGTCTTTTGGGAACCTAGGATCTAAGACTGGACCAAACACTGTTCTCACAGATGACGGAATGCAGCGCCCACTCCAGCTCTTGTGCCTCAAAGCAGCTGTGGGACGAGGGATATTAACTTTGGGCCAGCAGCACGAGCTCTGCCGAGTCACCAGGGTTTGCCATTGCCTCCTTCTGCCTTTCCCCTTTTCAGCCAGCCCTCTTTAGGAGGGCTGTGGATTACAAGGGATCCTGAGCTGACTGAAATGCAGTATGCACTTGCATCTTAGCTGCTTTTAGGAGAGAGACAATTTTTGTTTTACTGTCAGAAGTATCCTTGTGGAACCTTTTACATCTTTCCTTTCCTTTCTTTCAGAAGCATCTCCAAACACCATCCACCCCACGTAGTGGTAGGTACCACTTTGTGTTTGCTGGTATAGTGCACTTGATCCATAATCAGCCAAAACAGCTCAGGATGGTGAGAAAGGGGTGTGTGTCTGCGCCAGAGCCACGCTGCCTCTCCCTGCTCCCTTTCCCACAGGGATGGGAAGCATCCCCGAGTAGAAGGCACTTGGGCTCTCAGCAGCAGTTCTGGGACCATTTAAGGGCTGGGAAGAAGGACCTCCCTCGTGCAGGACAGATTGTGGAAGTACGCTTGTCTTAAACGAACAAGTTGGATTCTCAGAGATGTTAAGTTAACACATATGCAGCCTGGTTAAACCACACTCTTAAATCTTGTCAGTCTTTCTTCACCATCTGTGACAAGGTTTTTCTCTTTGAAACGATTAAGTTGACCTTTAGTGCTTACATGTATTTCCTCTGCTGAGTTTTCAGACTCATCATCCTACTGTGTCACTGCTTTCCTGAGGAGGACTGTGGTATATAAATAGCCAAGCTCAAAAGAAGATCCTTCTGATCTGTTTGACTTCTTTGATTGTATGAGGAGACAGTAACTTGTAAATTTTCTCCTCAGAACTTAACAGAGTTGAAGGTACTGAGTTATGTTGTTTAATGATTTCTAAAGAAGGTCTGATTTAAAGACTAGAATAACAGCAAAGTTTGAAAACATCTGGTACTAATCTAATTCCTACTCCAATCTAAAAATACTGATTAAACACTCTAGTAACAGGTGGTGCAAACACTGCTAAGTCAGTTTTAATAAGAGAGGTCAACACCTTCATCTCCTCGTTTTTCTTTCCATAAGTACCAATAAATTCCTCTCAACAGGTGTGTCTAGGATGTGTAATTACATTGTTCTCAAACTAAGGTCTAGCAGCACTATGTCAAAGATCTCTTAAAAAAGAAGAGGAAAAGCTTCCAGTGTTTGGAATGTCATCCCTGACTTCCTCCATTATTCTCTTTTCATGTATATTTTTCATGTCATGACTGCTTATGTGTATCAGACTGGAATACTACACACTGCTCAGTACTTCTCCAGGAAAAAAAGAATTTTCTGGATATACTGCTGATTCTTGTCCAGCATTTTCTAAACCTGTCTTAACTAGCACAAAAATTCAAATCCTTCTTGCATTTGATGGATGCCTATCCCTTTTCCTACAAGAAGGCTTTATTTAATCGCTGGTGGCTCGCATAAGTACTCAGGAAGGGGGAATATATAGAGTCATGTTTGGGGTTTTTGTATTCTTTGTTTGGCATTCTTAATGTTCTTTGAAACATTGCAATGCTGGGACAAACATTTCTTGGCACCTGAACTGAAAATCACACTTCAGAGTTCAATGATCCGGTTTGAGCACAACCCAGGTGAAAGAGGAAAAAGATATTCTAAAGAAAGCAAGATCTTCAGGCCAAAAGGTGTGTTGCTTCACTAAAGGGTTCCTATATCTTTTATTGTCTACAAGGGCTATTTTTTTGCCTGCTACATGGGCGATTTTTATAGAAATCCCAAGGGCTTATTTATTGTGGAAATAAGTAGTAACAAAGTGAAGAATATCAAGGGAATGTTCAATATAACAATCCAAAAAAGAAAACAGTAGTGTCTGAATCAATAAAGAAAACCTTAGTTCTCCACCGTGCTGTGTAGGGGTTGGAAGGTCCAGTACAGCAGCAAATAAGCTAACAGTTATTATTCTGCAGGGACAGGAGTCTGAATAATCCCTTATTCCAGTTGTTTGGCAACACTGAGGTGATTACAGCGGAGAAGGGGTTCTGCAAACAAAACAGGGCACATTTACAGCAAATCATGAGAATACACAGAAAATCTGGGCTCCCTGGAGGGCCTGTTGGAAGAGGACAGGCAGCCTGAGCCAGCCACAGCTCCGGAGAGAGGGGGAACCTGTGAGCTGTACTGCAATAGGGATGCCCCAAGAACGGGCAGCGTCTCGCAGGGAGAGCATAAGACCATTTTCCACATATTGCAGTGACACACTTCCAGCCACAGTAAGTAAAGAAGAAAGCTTTTTCTTGGCATTACAACCCATCAACAGAAGGAAAGATAGGTTTGCTCTCCTGCCTCCCATGGAGGCTGCATTTGTCCCACAGTGCCAAGCGATGCAGCGGACTCTGCGCGCCTTGGCCTGTGGTCCCTGGCCACCTTCGTCTGCATTTTGTCAAGTCCTCTCTGAAAATCTAACTGAAAAAAATACCCAGTGAATTCCTCCAGCCTAAACTGCTACCCACAGCTCCAGCCTGATCTCTTCTGCCCCAAACCACAAGGGCTGCTATTAATCAAAGCCTACACCGAGACATGTTCCACTCGATGCCCTGAAATCAGGAGCTTCACCTTAAAAGTTCAGGATCAACTCGGACTCCTTAGGTGAAACTCTGTGTGCTTCAAACCACTTAAAAGGTGATGTTCCAGTCCTAAACGATCTGTCTTGAACTCAAACACCAAAAAAAAGCTCTGTAGAAATTCCTCTGGATTCAGCCCTACATTCTTTTAGCACAGCTGGATATCTGCTTTCTGACCAGGAAGTCTTTTTAGTTCTAAGAGTCTTTTAATAACTACTTGATGTAGAACTACACAGCTCTTTGTTTATTTATTAATTATGAATAATTAGAGAGGATACTCCCGAGAGAGAGAGAGAGCTTTTGCTTTTTTTTTCCTCCAAGGTGGATATTTTAAGAACATTCATTTTTATATAAGACTCACTGAGTAATCCTCACTTAATCCATTATAACCCAGGGCTCGAGGGTGTTTGTAAATGGCTACATGGCCATGTTTAGAAAGACAACATAAAACAAATTACAAGACAAAAAAATATAGGGTTCGATAAAAGTCTCATTGGCATTTCTTTTTCCTAATTCATATACACTGCTTGTGGCCTCAAGAAAACAGAGGTTTTTCTCCCTTTTAATTGCATGGATTTTAGAAAGCTATTATTAAAACAGGACCTTTATGGTTTTTTCAGTTACGTTGGTATAATGGTGTTAGCACAGATTTAGCTTACTTCCCTGAGTTTATGTCACAAATGGCCTCCTCATCTACACTTCCTCAAGAAAAAGGAAAGAAAACAAAATCAAAAAAAGTGCCACACAATTCTATATAGAACTCAGACTTTGCAACAAGGATTTTTTTTTCCTATCATACGGCCAGAAGGAAAGGGAGAAAAAAGAGAGAGAAAAGGTATTAGCACAGGGAGTTAAAAACCACTTCATTACCAGGAAAACATCATCTTTTCTGGATACACATCAGTAAATTTTCAGCATCAATAAAGAAAATTAGTAGTAAAAATATTTGCAAGCAAACATCTTTTTTCTTTAACATATGTGGTCAGCCAGGCTATATGAGCTGTCAGCATGACTAATGGGATGGCACAATAGCTGACATAATAGCAGAAGACATCACTCTTCCACTTTGAACACCTGGCAGTCTGCAAGATCAGTATCTTGTCTGTAAGATTACTAAACGTTTCTTCTAACAAAGGCATTTATAAATATTCTGTTGAGTCAAAATAAAAATTAGTTTTGTTGTGAAAGCCAAACGCACTTGAAACAACCCATATTTTCACACAGTAAATTTTAGAAATGTTGTGGAGGATGCTTCATTGACTGTAGAACAACCAGTTCAATGTCACAAATCAGAAAGACATGCCACCAGCATTGTACCTTTGCCATATAAAAGATCCATTTAGACTGATATTTCCATCTGGTTAATTGCATAGAACCAGTTTTCGGATAGACTTGCTCAAAGTGGGGTTGCCAAAGATATTGTTAGGAATACCTTATTTGGGGAATTGATTAAATCACCCTATTCCATGCTGCACTGTACCCCATATGCCAGAAGTTTTTGTGTCTCTAAGAAGGAATTTAAACAAAATTAAATCAAGAAAAAATAATAATATACCATTAAAGATAAACTTCTGGCTCAGCAAATTTATGAAAGCTAAGGGGAAAAAATACATACTTTCCATGATCTTCCAGTTTAGCAGAAGCTTTTAGGCATCTGTGTGTTTTCAGAAAGATGAAGGTTTGTTTATAAAGTAGGACCTGAAGCACTTACCCACTGATATCAACTATTATACTTGTTATTTACTATTTAAATTCAATCTGATATGTAATTGCACACTTCACTGTATTGCTCAGCAAATATCTGAAAGCCAAGTACTTTTTGTGAGACTGTAAAGGTATAAGAGAAGCCAAATAAATTTGTTTTTAAAGGTAAACGTATAAATCCAAAGACAGGGTGGAGCCCCTATCTCTACACAGCCTAACTTTTGATGGTCAAGACAGCTGCAAAATCCCTCAGGGAGGGATTAAATTAATTTTACTTTAATTGTCTAATTACTTAGGTGTTTAACCTCAAACATTTCTCTAGGTTCTCTCTGTGGTCAATGCAGGGAGCAAGGCAACCTTGGAAGGAGCTTGTCTGGAAAGGAAGCTGAAAGATCAGCTGCTGCAGGTACCTGATTACATGGGTGCTTAAAGGATCACAGAATCCGACAAGAATTCAGCAAATAGACCCTGCCCATTGTGTCTCCTTTCACGTTAGTGTTTCTGATCTGCTCAAGGGAGGGCTGCCTGCAGGTACTGCTGCAGGATCTGACCCAACCCTTAATGACGCCGTGGGAGTCTTGAAGCACTGGGTGAGACTGACAGTGAGGTAGGGTCCATGCCTGAGTGGCTGCAGCTCCCTAATGTAAAAAGGAAATCTTAGTCATTATTCCTTATGGGAGCGATACACAGCCTCTTACAAACTGAAAAGCCAGTGCACATTTCTAATGCAGTCTCAAAAGTAGATCATTATGTATATCATTTGGTATAAACATAGTCATCAGGGGAATTTGGAATAGATTTATACCAACATTTTAATAAGTTTCATAAGAAAGTGGTTCATCAAATAAAAATAATGAATGATGGAATTAAAGAACCACTGAAAATTGCTAATGTGTTTAATCATCTCAACATCTATATTTATATATGACAAATTTGGCTGATATAGTGGGTGTAATTCCATTTCAAATCTCCAAGCAGGGATTGCATTCCAAGATACTCAACAAAAGAAAAACCAGAGCTTGCCTGTAAGCTCTGAAAGTAGGACCCTGTGACCATTTGTGTGAGGGCACTTGGAAGCCTCCCTGACATCCAGCTATTCCGTTAATCAACAAAAATCACATGTGAGGCAAAGGAAAAATAACAAGACCAGGGCTGAGCAGAAAATAAAGAGACTGCACAAAAAAGCTGTAAAGTTTAATAAACCTTGACAGTTTTCTATAACCTAGAACCCCACCTGCATGTCCTGCCCATTAAGCTGGTCACTTAGCTGTGCTCACAGGTGCCAAATCCACCAGCTCTCACACAAAGGACTGAGGCAATGCAGTTAACTCGATCTGTGCTGCAGTCCTGGAAACACCTACTCATCTGCCTCGCAGCGCTGAGTTGCTAAGGACAAAAGATCATAATTTCTGACCTTTGTGTTTACTACATCATTATAATTATCTTTTCTGTAGCTTTCACTCACAATACCTCACCTCTCCATCTTAAGCAGGACTACAATACCTTGGAAAAAAAAACCAGTAATGCCAGGGAAAGCACATGGAAGGTGCAGCTGCCAGGAGCAGACTTCCCTGGCTGGGAACATCACCTTGCACCCTGGCATTAGCCCTGTCTCTGGGTCCCCAAGCCTGTGTGATGGTGTGACTCACACCTCTTCCCTCCAAACCACTTGCCCAAACACAACTGTTGTATTTTTTCAGACAGAAACACAGCTGAAGACACAAATGCCCAGCTAGACTGCTACAACCCTGGCTTGGCAACCATATGTCCAATAGGAAAGGATTTCTAGAAGTAAAAAGATGACACCTCTAAAGAAATATGGCCTTTCTGGGGGACTCTGCCCTAAGACCTCCATCCCTTTTTTCAGGTGGTGGTCCTCTCCTGCCCTGTCCCACCAGCAGCTTATTTCTCCTTGCTGTCAGCAGCTCACTGTTACTCCCAGCAGAACAGAAGTGGCTAGTTCCAGAACCTCCAACAAAACCTCTTCCTGCTCTGCCTAAAAGAACTGTCTGAGGCAAGCAAAAGTAAGAAAGTCTGCAAACAGAAACCTTGAGCAGAGAACCTGGACCTGTCAAAGGCAACGAGGCTGTGTGATGGCCCTATTTATAACTGGCCATATGGCAACTGATTTCCTGTTGCTCACACAGGACATCTCTGTGACTCCAGCCTCTGCTCTTCCCACTTTGCTCTTCTGCCAGGTTTATTTATATTTTTCCCCAGCTCTGAAGGCAAATCAAGTTAATTGACTATTACATGAGATTAAACAAAATAACTAAAAGAATAAAGAAAGTGAGAATATAATGCTCTGATTACTCTCCATGGGAGCTCTGGAACAACAGGGTAGTTATTCCTGCACAAAGCAAGAGGTGCTCTAAATTTTGTGCTGTGTGCAGGGCTGAACAACTGGGCACATTTATACCTGTGTTACTATTCAAATGCTCACTCTTACCTAAAGTTCCACATAACTTTTCATTAAAGCTGACATCTCAATTTGAGATGCACTTAGCACCCCCAAATCTAAAGAATCATCTTAAAAGCCTGCCAATTTTGCAACTACATGATGAAAGAAATAACAAATTCGATTATTTTTTTTATTGAACACTGTACAATATTAGTCCATTTGGAATAGAGATAAGGAACTAAAGAGCCAAAAAGGCCTTTCCAGTCAATGAGTTAAGATGAAGAGATGCCTGGGGGAAAGAGACAAATTTGGAGTGTAGGAAATGAAAAACAATTAGAAGAATTAAAATAATTGTATTTTCCATGAGGGGAAAATAGAGATATGGGATAAATTACTAAGATGGGTTTCTAGAACAAACAGTGCAGCATTCAAAATGGCAATAATGGGGTTTCAAGTAGAGCTATGAGAAAACCTGCTTAGTGAGCATAAGCCCAACTTAAAAAAATTTCTAATCACAAATTTGGTGAACCTAGGGAGAGGTTAATTAAGGCTAGCAGAAACAAAGAGGGCAAGGGCAAGGCCTACTGCAGCAGGTCCCTCCACCCTTTCAAATTTCCAACAACTGGAAACAAAAGGCTGCAGCGAGAGAGGTAATGACTGCGGAAGAGGGGGGAAAGCAATGTTACCGTGTTCCCTTGTCCGACACTTAACCCATCTCCTGAGCAGACTGAGTGATGCAATCTGCACAGGGCATCTGTGGAGGCAAGCGTTTTTATGAGCTACAATTCCTTTCAAAACGTGGTGTTGCTTTGCTAATTAGTGAGAAGATAAACATTTCTGACAGATGAAATATATTGTTATCTTGTTAATTGAGTTGCACGGAATCTTTTGGATGAAGTAGTATATTCTCTCTTCCTCTCTGGGGTTGGAGTTCAATCTTTCCATTTTTTGCTTCCCTAAACACTAATAATGAGCTGAGAAACAAAGAACAACCTCCTACAGAGTGAGTGGGGTCCTAGTGCTTAAACTGGTTTCCTTCAAAACTCCAATTCGTTTACCTGCAGACCAAAAGTATGTGCTACTTGTGTCTTTCGCCATCTGCAATTAAAAAGTAAATAAATAAGCCCTTGAAGGGATTGGGAAAACAAATGTTCCAGAGAATG
The DNA here is from genome assembly GCA_013400235.1 of Oriolus oriolus. Classification (NCBI taxonomy): domain Eukaryota; kingdom Metazoa; phylum Chordata; class Aves; order Passeriformes; family Corvidae; genus Oriolus; species Oriolus oriolus. The sequence continues at coordinate 207,926 of VXBT01012844.1, read as the reverse complement.
ATCCATCACTGCCCAATGAAGGTTGTCCTCTTCAAAAAGTACTGTGTTCCCTGTTTTTAAAAGATGGGATGTTGTACTACTATACAGAGTAGACCTCAACCAGATATCAATTTCTCAATTCCTTCTCTACAAGGATACCAGTCAGAATAATATGAAATATTATGTACAGCAGTACTCGTAGAAATAGCCAAGACTCTGTCTTGAAGACAAAATAGCCCGAGTCCCCACAAGTTTGCCAAGATTAAATTCTTTCAGCTAACAGTAGCTGTGGCTGAGCCACCAAATATCAAAACACACCCACGTCCCACCTTTAGCCCACACCAGTCAGTGCTAGGAGCACAGTCTCAGCACTGCCTTAAAAGGGGCTGCTTTGGACTGCACCTCCAGATGCCAGGGAAGAGGGGAACGCCAATCCCACCAGCTTTCCCATCTGCACAGGCTGCCAGGAGCTCTCATAAGGCATCAACCTTAAGTTTCATTCTCATATTTACATTACTGCAAATTTTATCACTTATTAGTCTTTCCCTGTGAGCTCATTATTATCAAAATTAAGGGGAAGATCAGAGGACTTAATTGGTTGAGTCACCACTGCTCTGGCATTGCCAACTTTGTGGCTTCAGTTTATTAATCACCAGTTTGTGATGGCAAGATTAGCACCCACTTATAAGTTATATTTATAAAGTCCAAAACAGACACAGCAAGGGAATCATATATCACTTATTCTTACTTCAAGATTTCAGAGCCACTTTTAAAGTTTTGGGAGACTGGGCTCATTTTCCTCCTACTTGTCAGGAAAAAAACCAGGATAAAGTGTCTTGATCCACAGTAGCAAAGCAGAAATTGAAAACAGAAGGCTCTGCTGTCCTTTTTCAGTGTTAAGATTAATTGCATTTTCATAAAGATTTTTATGCTCCATTCACCTTATGTCCCTTTGCCTTACCTCCTCTTCCTGAGAGTTTTAATAAATGACTCATCCTTACTAATTCAGCCCTGCCAGCTTTCTTCTGGTACATAATATTTCAGTACTTAATGCAGTATAATAGTCTCCACTAGCCAATTTGATTAGTCATAGCCTCTTCTTTGCTTACCACGCTATTTTTCATTTTTTTAGTCATCTGGAATGTATTCCCTGCTCTGGTTCATGCTGTGTTGCTTTGTGTTAGAAATCCTAAACAAGACATAGTTTATTTGTGAAATGCTGCAAGCACCAAGCTTTACACTTTATTTGAACTTTGCTAACAACTTTAAACCAGCTGCTCCAACTCCCTGAGCCATTCCTCTCAGTCAGGTACATTTCTGAGAGTGCAGACCCACTCCAGCAGCTCACACAGGACCACAACAAGAGAAGCTTCACTGTAACTCTCCAGATCTTCACTGCAACGTCCCCTTCCAACTTAGGCCTTGTGTTCCCTCAGATCCCCCCATTTATTTCAGAAAAAGTGCTCCTTAGGATTCCTCTCCTCCCTGAGTACTCCATACCTGTTTCAGACCACCTGTGGGTTCTTTATGATGAAGTTTTGTCATTGTAAGAGAAGTCTTGATTTTTTTGTAGGCTTACTTGACATTTTCGTGAAAAGGTTGCATGGTTATTCTTCCTAGTCACTACTGAAGATGTAAATGAAGGTGAAAACACAATATTGATGCCTGCAGTACAACATTACTCCTTTTCACCGCATTAAAAAAATAAATCTAACAATGTTGCCCTATATAAAGAAAGAGCCACATACCATTTATCTACATCCAGTCACTGCATCCCTTCTGTGTTTCAAGGTTTCTGAAAAAAGGCTGCAAGGATGGGAAGATCTCATTACACTTGTCAGGTGGCCAAGTGTCACCTCCCAAAGATAGTTTCACCTGTTTTAATTGCTTGTTAGTTAAGTCAAGCTGCCTTCAGCTGTAAGATTTTTATTGTAATTAAGATAGGCATGGTTACTTAATGCCAAAAAAATGTATCTTATCAGCCTACCACTTTCATTTACAGTATGTGCTATCTCCTCAGTTATAATAGACCAGAGAGATTTTATAATAATTAACCTAAAAAGGCTATTCATAGAAAAGGGCCCAGCTGTGATCTGATTAAAGTAGTCTAAAATCCTTGGGCCAAATTAGAACATCTTGTAAAGTATCAATTGACTTAGTATACTTTTTATATTTCTCCCTATCCTCCACTGTTTTTTGTACTCCAACATACTGCTTTTAAAATAATTTTATCTTGTTTTTCCCCTGCAAAAAGAGAAAATATCATTGAATAATACATTTACATACTAAAGCACTAAACATAGACTTTTGGAAAATGTCTGTGAACTGACAGTAAATTTTGTAGAGTCACTATTAAGTGAGCGCAGACTACAAATCTTGGCACATTCAGTTCTAAGTTGACTTTCACTCTGTATCCCAGTGAAATTGAGGGGGTTGTATTTGCCATTCAGATGAAGCTTGGCCCCAGAGAAGTAAAGAATAAGGATTAAATCTTGATCTCACTGAAATTAAGGGCAAGGCTCGTCTTACTTCAGTCGGTTCAGGATTTCACCCTAGGTCATACGGCAGAATTTTAGCCTCTGTTTGAGGAGAAAATGAATTAACTGTCACATGCCAGACAGATGAACATAAAGCAAATTAATCTGTAACCAGAAAACAAGCCACAGGGAACATCAGCATCACACACAGCTCCATACATCACGAGACCTTCTGTTCAACATGGAAGCTATGAAGGTGCCTCTTTCTCTCTCTGGTTCCATTATCCAGGAGCCTCCTTTCAACCAGCTTCAGGAGGCATCTCTGCTGCCGACTCGTTTTCCATGAAGGAAGTCTGAGTGCAACACCTCCCTGATTCTTGATTAATTAGCAGGCTATTCTGCATACTCACAATATGTATTACATATAGAAGTGGGTTCTGGCATTGGTCCAACCCAAAGTGTAGGAAGCTGAGTGAAAAATTCTCACCAGTGATAAAAACAGTTAGGGTAATGGAGCTTTTCAAAAAAGAAAAACATTTTGTTTTCACTTTACATTTTTCTTCAAACCAGATGGATATTTTGAATGTGAATAAATACTAAGATGGGTTGAAAAATGAGCATATCTTACTAAGAAACTTCAAAAAATTTTGCACTATTCAGATTAAGTCTAAAATTTGTCAATCCACCTTGGATGACACTAAAATGTTTTCAAAGAGCTAACTCATATTTCTCAGAATAGTCTGCCCCAGAATACTATAAATCAGAAACTACTTCCAATACTGTTAACAAAAAAGAGAATCACTCTAAACCTGTATGCCACTCCGGTAAGGCAATACACTTGTAAGAGCAGGGTGAATGCCACAGAATTAGGCAACTGGCCATAAAGTATCAGTGAAATCTATTAATGACGAGCACGTTGCAAGGCTGTGGAGCAGGCAGTGTTCCACAAGGCTTCATTTTGCTTGGTTTCCACCTCTCTCTTTCCTCTCCATGTGCATCAAAACTTGTCTGTACTAAGCATTATTTAAATAGATCAAATTCTGTTTTCTCTCTGTTGGCCTTAACATTCCTGCAAGCTAAGGAAAATAAATGTGGAACCTGGGAGATTATATGACAACTCCGAGACTCCATTAAATCCTCTCAGGAAACCATGAAGTGTGATGAGACAAACGGACTGAAGAAAATGGTCTGAACCCATAAAGCAGCTGAGAGGAAGTGGCAGAGCAAATAGGCAGCCTACAAATCCCATCAGGGTTTGTGGGACCGCCCAGCCCACGCAGGAGCAAGGGCACAGGGTGCAGTTACACATTGCTGACCCTCCGTGTTTCAGCCCTTGTACAGTGCAGGCAGCCAGCGGGGAAGGCAAGAGGGGATTTGGTCAGCAGAAACCCGCCTTGCTCTCTCCACGGCTGGGAACAGGACTCAGCTCCATCCCTCTGTCCTGTCTGAGACCTCCCCACCTCCGGAGGATCCTCCACCGAGCAGCTGTAAACAGACACCAGCTCCTTTGCACCTCACAGGCAACACAAAGGGGATCAAACGTGGAGCAGGAAATCTGGCTGGGGCTCTTGTTCACACTTAACATGCCCTTTTCTTTCTGCCTCTTTTTTTTTCCTTTAACAATGACAGGATTTTTAGCACTGGAGACACATCCAAATAATGTCAAAAAAAGGAAAGATTTTGGTTATAGTTAGTTATCTGGCACTATCTATTTAGAAATGTCTGAACAAATAACGCCAATGTCAGATGTTCTAGTTCTGGCAGAGAAAAGAAATACGATTAGATCTGGCTGCCCAGATGTCCCAACATTGAGAATAATATTTTTAAGCACGAACTCATGTACTGCTGCTGTCATGTACTTCAACAGACTTATTTTGTTCTCATGGGCTATAAATTGTAGTAAAATCGAACCAGATTAATGGTTATAACTGGCCTTTCTTCTGTCAAACATTATTTCAATAGAAAACAAGGGTCTTTATGTGTGCAGACTCAAGTTCCTCTTCCTTTGGTAACGTGCAGGTCCTTGTCATCGTACCCTTGCTGAACTATCCAGAAATAAGAGCTTCTAGCTGCTATTTCTTTTCTCTTATTTGGTGGCACATTTCCTACTGCCATATGGTGTTTTCGACTTATGTTTATATAAACACAGTTTATATATAAATATACAATCCTATGTGTTTCTTCATATTGTCATTTTCATTTATTTTCACCTGCTTTCATTCATTTTCATTTCTAGGATCACTGAGATGGTAACAACTCCTATCACGCAGTTTTGTCTCTTTTTCAGTTATTTTTGTGCTGGTAGTTTTTTGCACCCAAAGCTCTGTGTGCTGGTTATGTTGGTGTTGCTGTGTTTATGAAATTCTCACTTTTATTTACAAAAGAAAATGCTTGAGCATCAGTGTCAAAGTACATCATTTCCTTTCTTCTGATTTAAAGAAGATAGCTTTATTTGAAAAAGCACTTGAGGATATTTGTTTTTCTGAACAGTTATCTATACTTTTTATTCACTAAAAACAGAGACAAGCTCAAGACACAGAAGTGGGGTGTCTCATTTTTTGCCTAAATCTTGTGCTATTTAAACCTGTTTAGAGTTTCAGCTTTATGCACCCATCAGAAGTGGCCATCAAGAAATCAGTTTTGACAGTAGGGGAGGGAGACTCTCCAGTAAAAAGTTCCAACCAGATTGCCTTTCCCTGAAATGAATACGCAAAAAGCTGCTTTTGCTCTCTTTAAAATTGTTCACAGGGGCCTCATTATTTGCACATAGATTTATATAATTGCACCCACTCACATGATTTCAAAAGCTGAGTGTATAAAAAAAGAAGAAAATAAATATTTTAATATTTTATTTCTTCTTAATGTCTAGCAAGAAAGTTCAATTACAGTGTCTCTACTTATAAAAATCACACAAAGGTTTCAAGTCTCAGCATGTTCCGGCAGTAAAGTGCAAACAATCTTGTGGTTACAAAGGCTACTTTGCTGAACCTCATTCCTTCTTCTTTCTCTCCCACCAGCTGAATAAATGAGAGACATATTTAGCAGCTTCAGAAGAAACTATTTTCTCATGCTCCCACTAACAAATCAGGGCAAGAAATGACAGTAAGTCACAGGATAGGAGCAAAGGATGTAGAGAAAGGAGTAAATTGGAATTGATAAGGGAGGACGAGATAAACAGAGGAAAAAACCCAAGCCCAAACCCTAAATCCTGACCGCAGATGAAAACGGAGCAGCATATATGGAGGAAACAACACAGTAAAGCATAAAAAATGAATACATTACAATCTCTTGAAATCAGATTGTTTTCATTCATAATCATATTAGAAGAACATAAATTAGTTGCAATAACATATTTGCTTTTTAATTGGCTTTTTCCTTATTATTGCAGATTGTTTATCCAGTACATGGTGACACAGCATAGACAGAAACCTTCAAAATAAGAAAGAAAGCCACAATACTCTAACCCAGGCACTGACTTGATTAGGAAAACTCACTTGTCATGACAAAAAGCTCCTAAAATCTCACACTAGAGAAATTTCACACCTAAGCAAGGTAAAATCTTTGCAGACTCTCAGCGGCAGTCTGTGCCAGTGGCACCTGCAGCATCAGGAGGGTGACTGGGGCCTCCTCATCCAGCAAAGCCTTCACTGAGCCCTGTGGCAACTGCTTCAAGGACTGCAGTTTCTGGAAGTCATTGCTTAGCTTCCTATCAAAGAGTTTTACACATTTGCAAGAATAAAAAGTTAGTCAAAACTAACAGCCCCCCATGAGAGCCCCCAGGCAAGTGCTCTCCAGATGGATGCTGCTGTTCCCTGTGTGGCCCAAGGAGCCTCCCCAGCCCCTCCCAAGCAGCAGATTGCTTTCTGGTACTTGCTCTTTCTGCTGGCAAGGAAGAAAATGACATCTAACATGTTTTTAATAGGAATGACTACAGATTTCCCCCAAAACAGTGCACTTATTTTAGAGAGAGATCTCATCCTAAAATGATAAAATTCTGGTTTGATTTCTATGACCTTTACCACAGGCGAAAAACTTCAGACAGAAGACAGGGGGAGGTAGACTGTCCTAATTGCTCCACATACCCACAATTAATCTATAGCCTCACTATCTGGTTTTAATTTGTGGCAGAAGCTGCCTCACCACATCAAAGATAGTGATTCACCTCTCCACTAATCAAAATTTGAACAGCTACTACCAATAGTAATTAGAGAGCTAAGGCCAGCCATCATGCAATTCAGCATTAATTAAACAATATTACAGCAGTTTTCATTCAGCTCACAGAGTGCACCAGAAACAGGCAGAATAGGCATCATAGATTTTATCTGCTTTTCCAGAAATCTTTTGCTCCTTTTGATTAAGGCCCTCAGTTCCCCACTAACCACAAAATTCAACCTACTTTTATTGCTACAAGACAAAGACCAGTGAATATTCATAGTCACTGGGATGGTTCCTCCTTTTAATAATTATTAACAAAAAGTAACAGTCCACTTTTTCGCATTTCAGTAATTAAATAGGTACTTAAAGGAAAGGTGGCATAACAGACAATATATGAATAGATACTATAAATCAGTGTCCATCTATTCAGCCAGTTTGGAATTAAGAAAACTTCTTGAAAGCAGATATACAAGTACTGCTCTTCAGAGATGCTTTCCACTCTCTAGCATTTAAATAGGGTCTTATTTTAACTTTGGCCTGTCTGTAGCTGGAAAAAACAGTGGTAACCTGGGGTCCAGTAGCTTTTCATATTCTTGTGAAATAGGCTTGGGTAAAAGAAAGACCAAATCCTCAGGTTTAATAAACTGACCAAAGTTTACTGTGGGACACAGCACCTTAAAAACTGGCTCTGGGGATGGATAAGGCTAAGATTAAAAAAGCATATAAAAAGTATATGAAAAGAAGTAACAAAAATTTTGATGGTGAAAAAACCCCAGCATACTAAAAGTAGCAAAGAACTCAACATGATAAAATGAGATCCTATTTAATCTTTGTTTGCAACCAAAAATTAGCATATAATTTGGCAAGAAATGATATCTTAACTCCATCTCCTCAGGACCAAGCCTGCTGCAATGGTGCTAGCCAAGAGCGAGACACAAGGCTGGTTTCATGTGGGAATGCTCATCCCTGCAGGTATCCACAAGGGACTAGTTTGTGAATCACACGCAGGCAAGTGGGGCAACGCATTCATCTCAGACAAAAGTCAAAAAGCAAACCCCACAGGATTTCTGCTTGGAGCATCTTCCTGCAGACTGAGTCCTGGAGGTGCTGCTGCATGGCATCCCGGCTGGCTGAACAAACTGAGTACACTGCCAACAACCACCTAAGGCAAAATGATTGTATGATTAACACATCAGTACTTCAGGACACCAGAGCAGCCATACTTCAAACCCATGTTAAGCTCATTTTGGACCTAAGACTACTTTAATAACACACTGAATTGATCTGCCAAACGTGTAGCTATAGCTGCAGCTCCATGAATGAAAAACGTTCAGCTGTACGTGTCCATGTTCCACACAATTTCTTCCTTTTACCACCCTCTTGAAGTACCCTTGGTACTTCATTTGCCTTAAAAATTGTATGAATGATGTGCATCGGGGCTCCAGGGCATCTGGGAATGGTCCTGGTCCTAAAAGGAAGCTTTGCAAAAACAGGATAGAGAGGGGACAAGACGTCATGAAATACGAGTTTCCAAGTCAACCTACATATGATGGTTTGTTTCCTAAGGAAAGAAAAAAACAATTACAGTGCACAGCTTCAAATCAAAATATTTTATTGGCATGCCATACAGTACAAACACTGTCAATGTGCAGAAAAAGCAGAAACCTTGGGTAACTGTCAGCAATAGATACAACACATCGTGCATCTGCCCAAGATAACTCTTCACAGTGTGTTTGGGGTTTTATCCCCTGTGTCCATTTGTCATTATTGTCCATTTCTAAGCTGGTGGCAGGTTGCTACATAGCATGATGCTATCCCTGCCGTTTCTTTCCTTTCTCCTAGGGTATGCACAGTTTTTCCTCATCGTTTTTTAATGGAAAGTCTTTTATCATTTCTGGTAATGTAAGCAAATATCTTCCTAACACTGTCTTGCACTATTCACACTGGAACAGTAAGTGCCTTTTATCCAGTGTTTTCTGTCACATGGGCTGCACAGCCTCTCTTCTTCCAGCTCTCCTTTACAGAAAATTAGTCTGGAATTAATTAGGATCTACCTCAGTTTTGCATTCTGATGTAATTGATAGTCATAAATAATCTGCGGATTTCTTCGTTTGTCTCAGATAAGTACTCCTTGATTTCTTGCATGCTGTCCAGAATGGTTAGATATTATAGAAAAGACTGATGTTTATAAGACTTGGGAGAAACATTCTGTTGGAACATTTATTAGAAGATTACTGTCAATTTTGCTCATTAACTTTGTAAAATACTGACTTGAGCTCAAAGTTCAAGAGTCACAAGCAGCACTAGGATTAGGATCCCAACCCAGCAGTTATCTTTTTCTTGTCAAGAAGATTACACAACACTCAGCTTCTTCTACATACAGCACCCAGCTTCCTCTCTACATCCATCACAAAGATGAACTAAAGGCACCCACAGTATGAATCAGCAGTATCCATACCCAAAGTGAGGCATTTTTGATTCCTGGCTAGCAGGGATACCAGAATGGCCATAGAAAAGCAAATGATAATATATATTTACATTTTTATCCTGCTCACAGTCACTGAGCTATGTCTCACAAACTTCTGAACGTGCCCTGGGAGACCACAAACCAAGCCAAGGCTATACAGCAAACAAACATGGGGACGTGATTCTCAGTTCTGCTGGATTATTTGCCCCCATAGAGAGATCTACAGAGATACATAACCACATTCTCCATTCCTTTCAAAAGGGACTGCCTGGTGGACACCTATATTTCTGACTGTCAAAAGGGTACTTGTTTCCTGGGTACAGCTGAGAGCTTTTTTCTCTCCCATGTGTGATTGCATTGGGCAAGGAACTCTCATCTCCTTCTCCCATGAGCTTCCTCTAATAAAAATGACTCAAATTTGTGTCTTTTCAGGCCTGGCGTGGACATGAAAGAATGCACATGTTAAAAACTAAAAAATAATGGACACCATTGCAAAGCTACATTTTAATTTGCTAAACAGATTAAAACTGAAGAGAAGGCTTAAATATAAAGAAACTTTGAAGTGTGTGGATTGCCATTTGTTACATAAATAGGTTTTTCAAAATAAGTCATTCTCCATTATAACTATACAGCAGAGCTAACCCTCATTTCACAACACTCCATATGTTTTTTTATTCTTTTTGTGTCTATGTTTTATTTCTTGAATCAACGAGTCATAAGATGCAAGGAATTAATTTGAATCTTGGAAGCTAAAAGGAAGAGAAGCCGATATGTGTAGTACTGTAGACTCAGATTCTTGTATCTAACTACATAACATATTTTCTTTCCACAGGAGGTAGTTATGACAAATTAGAAGTCTGAAAATTTTCTGATGGTGTAAAGGCTCCAGCTGTCACTAGGGAGATAGTGATCAGATTTCATAGCTGCATGGTCCCATGGCACCACTAAGAGTTCCATATGGTCATCCAAATGTTTCAACTAAACCCACAAAAAAAATCCACCATGGCTTTTGCTTTTAGAAAAATAAAATTCTTCTTTGTAGGAATTTTTTCATAACGTGCCACCAATAAACAAAACTTTCTTGATTCGGTTGTCTGAATAGAAAATAATTGTTGGCATCGTTTTCTTTGTTTCAGGTTGAAGTGGATAGAAATAGCAGCAGTGCAGCACACATGCCTGACCTCTAACTTTTTAATCTAGCACAACTTACATAACATGAAGTAGGTTGGTAAGTGGACATGCAATGAATAATTAAGGTGTGTATATGTACATGGTGATAAACAGTAATTTCTTCAAACCACTTCTCTTTTGGTATAAAACCACCTCTGTTAAATTGTTAATGCTGTTACTGTGGACAGAGACTCTTCCATTCGTGTCAAAGATGTCAGCATAAGCCTCACACAATAACAAATGACAAATGCATAATTTATTGATTCTTAAATGGCTATGTCCTTGGATGTATTTCTTATAACTAATTTGCTTGGAGACACATCTGGCTCCTGAAGATAGCATCTGTTTTAAAGAAGGTCAGTGCTATATTTTAAAGGCAGAAGAACATAATCTTTTATCTGCTGTGCTCCTCTGCTCTTTTAGCCTACAAATTCAGCTCTCGCTCTGTCTACTAATTTTCATATCAAATCAAAAATTGAGCAATCTGTTGCTGAGTTTTGAAACGATAGACACACACACAGACACTGTGAATATGCAAGGAGAGAATGTATAGTTTTCAAGCGTACTGCGTGAACTGAATTATTTAAAAATGAAATTAAATTCAATTATGTTAATATTGCTTTTCATTAATACTTCTTTTTTACAAAGTTCAATCCATCTGTTTCAATAAATGGTGCTTGCATGTCCAGAGCTGGTTTTGTTTAGATGTGCTGCTTCTGAATGTGAGGTTAAGATCTTCTTGCATAAAATCTGCAAACACAGAATGCTGCAGTGTTTATTCTGCTATTGGGCCATGAACCATGACTTATCCCCCAGTTATTATTGTACATGCAAAACCTGATCCCTCACATCTTTGTTTTTTCTGCATGATGTTTATGCACATATATATTCCATGTGACTCCAATCAATATATCTTTGTTATTTCATCAACTTTCCATTGAATTTTAGGAGTATTTCTTTTTATCTACGTCATGGCTGGAACATTAAAATATAAACAAATTCCTAAAATCAGCTTGAAGTTTACATTAAAATAGGCAGACACAAATACAAACGATTCAGAAACTGCCATTTTAACCCTGTGATGAACAGCTAGACACCTTTTGCTTTTATATTTCACCTTGCACCATACACAAAATGTTTAATTATTTGAGGATTAATGGAGGTAGTTTATAATTAAGCTGAAGTATGAACTGATGTCATCATCTCAGTATGATGATATACAGTTTTATGCCAAAGCACCTGTTGTTTTGGAAGGAAGCAGCTGATATCATTATCTACCCAGCCAGATAGCCTAGTTTCCTGCTGCTTAAAAAATTATCCTAAGGGTTACCTAAGTTGGGGTAATACAGCATTTACTTTTTCATGCCCAAGATAGGAGAGAATGCATAAAATTACTTTATTCTCAAAGGTAGAGGGGGGAGTTGGGGAGGGTAGGGGGAGGGTCACTATGCTAAAACAGTTAATGTTTATTTGTGTGGAATACAAACCTTGCCAATTTTTTTCATGCATGAATATACATGCAAAAAGATTTATAACAGGTATGTAAATAAATTTGTGATTGGACAAGAGTCCTTTATATAGCACAAAGGATAAGATCCTCTGCTTTGCTGGGGACATTTTTCACCATGTGATTGACTCTGACCACTGAACAGCGAAGGTTAACCCCAGCTGGGGATTTCTCCTGTGTAGAGGTACTCAGCTGCCACCCTGTCCTTTGTCCTTGATGTTATGAGAAAAAGAGGTTGCCAGGGCAATTTGGGAAGGGGGAAGCTCTGTTATGGTGGGCATTTGACAGCCATGAGGTCATTGCAGCATCTCATGCCAATACAGTGAATTAAAGCCACATGTATGAAGCACTGAATCCTGGATCCACAACCAGCCTGGCGAAACCCACGCCTCCATCCGTCCGAGTGCTCTTCTGACAGAGTGTGGAAGCAAGCCCAGTGTTTTTAGCGTGCCTCCAACTATCAGGCTTTCCTCTGAATTGTGGCGTTATGCCAGAGCTGTTCATTTGGGTTGTCATCAACCTGCACTGCTATCAGGAGAGCTAAAATGCAACACTAGCAAACACATCTCAAGAATTTTTGGCTTTCTCCTGTCTCCTGATGAGAATATTTTGCCTTTCTCAGCCACATGATGCCACATCCACCAAGTTTTCCTTTTGTAATAATGTCTGGTGTGTATTCTGAGCAGGTGCAATATCATATATTTCCTAGGACTGGTCCTCTACATACACACAATATTTGAAGAAGCCTAATAAATAACATGGTTTCCTGTTTTGCTTCCTTCAGTCCTTTTTCATATTTTTTTCCTTTTTTCTCTTTTTACTTCCTCTTATGAACTACCTTTTTCCCCACTCCGTTCTTAAATGCAGTGAATAGAATATCTCTTCACTCTTCTTTTAGGTTCTTTCCAAGAGTACTCCTACAGCTTCTCTTTCCATAGATCTGATACCATTTTAAAAGCAAACAGTGACTAGTAGGAGGTACATTTGCCACCTCTCCCCAGCTTCCCAGACCTCCTGTCACTTGTCAGATCATACCACTTAATAATATGAATAAAGCAACTTTTGACAGAGCAAGAAGTTGTGATGGAAAGAATCCTGCAGTCTTATTCCCACATCTTGCATTCGGTTTTCCTTGGGATGTGTTTTCTGTTGGTTCCTCCACAGTCATCTTACAGAAATAATACTTCTTGAATGTAACTATTTGGGTTTTGCTGGGAAGGAGAGACTGCAGGTTTCTCCACTGTGTTTTTTCCCTCTCTACTTTGAAGTTGTCTTATTTCATTTTCATCAGCATTTCTGGGTGTTCTTTCCTTTCTTCTAACTATTGTGGTGCCAATAAGTGTGCTATGCATATTGAGGATAAGTAAAAAGAACACTTAAGTGATCTTCCATAGATAAAAATACAGATATACTTACTCATTTTATTTCCTGACACCTCACCAGTGTTAACATGGCTTTCTTAGCAGTAACAAACATTATGAAATTAGCACTACTTTGGGGCTTATATCTGTATTACAAACTGTTTTATATGCAATAGATTAATGAATGTTTTTAAGGGATTTTTACTGAGCTTCACATCAGATGGGGAAAAAAGGAGTAGAAGCTTCTTGACAGAGGAATACTCATTGTGGTGGTTATAATAAGGGTGTGCCAGAGATCAAATTAGTGCCCTAATAGGCTGAAGTTCAGCATCGTGACCATCATGACACTGTGCACATTAACCGTGGGCGTGTGCAGAGGCGGAAGGCTCTTGTCTAGATATTTATGGGTATTGGAAACCACAGCCACCAGTGTTGAATGAAGCTAAGTTTTATCCTAACCTTCTTCCTCTCCCTTTCACATCATAAAACTGCCCTGCAAATTAGGTTTTCAGAAAGTTATTTAATAATACAGAAAGCTATCCTGCCACTCTGAATGTGCAGCAATTGCCTGTGGGTATGCGCTGTGTTTACAGCTGGTGCATTCTAAGCCTTGGATGCTATTTCTCTATTTGCTAGACTTCAAAGGAAGTATTGCTTGCTATTTTTCATGATACCTAGCATTGGTATCTGACCAGCATAATGAAATGCTGACCAAAGGTAACAGTATAAATTTCTTTTCTTTACTTTCCTTTGCAAAATGTAACACACAGTTTCTCTAGAATTACTTAGGGTAAAAAGAAAAGTGAAAATTTTGCATACATTTATGGAAATGAGACACCTGTCCTAAAGAAATTCATAAAGAGTGACTGTGTACATTTCTAAGGTAATAAAAAGTTGGAAATTGTCCTGTATTTCCAAAAATAATAAAACTAGTTATCCAAAACATAATAGTGATTAATTACAAATTTGTATCAAATCCTTTAAATCTACAAGTTTCATTTCCCGCAAAATTCATTTGCCAAAAATGCCTTATTTTTAAAGAAAGAACTTTAAAGACAAAACAAAATTAGAACTGAACGTTCACATCGAGCTAGAGGGAGAAAACCATGGATATATTTTTAAAACAGTTTGATCTTGGAATTATATGGATATTTCTTTTGCAAACTTGGCTTCCACCATTGACAGTTTTTTACTTCAGGATCATTAGCTGCATCAATAGTAATTAATTAAGAAATATCATGGACTTGAACATTTTCTGAAGAGCTGACACTGCCATTTCAGGAATATTTTGTGTGAACTAATCTATAGCTCATAATCTTTGACAGAATTTCCAAAGTCTCCTCAAAAAACTGTGACAAGCAATAATCCAAATCTTTAATATTTCCTAGCTGTTTGCTTCTGTAGATCCTCAGTTCATTGAATCAATGTCAGCTTTGTTCAAAATCTGCCAAGGAGCCTCCTCAATTTAACACAAAACTGAGCAACTTTAGAGTGGTAAAAGTCTTATATAAAAATCAGTCTTAATCAACTTCTTTAAATTTATTGTGTTCAAAATTTTCCTTCAATACATTAAAAAGGGATTGTAGAGTAACCAAAATCTGTCCACTGACTTCTACTTCACTCTGATCCATCACCAGAGGCTGAAGACACTGGAACAGCTGCATCAACACAAAAGCATCCAATATGATGCTGGATCAAGCACAGCAATTGCCCTTTTGTTTTCTCTTTTGAGGATGTTTGGTTTGTGTTTTACTTTTTGAAGACAAAAAGATAGCTTTTGGATCTCTGGGAATGTCTGTACAAACATGCAATTCTGTCTGTACAAACATTTCTCTTCTGAACTAAAAATAAAATTATTTTACATTGGACCTTGGGAAAAATGTGAACCAAAGTGAATCATGTGCCATATTGCTCCTTGGAATATTAAGGCTAAATTCCCTGCTGGCATACACTGACGTAGGTCTGCTGGGTTCGATGGAGTTATTCTATCCCATACTAGCAGGGAATTATGAAGTAGCTTGGTTTTGTTACATAAATTAGACTGATGTGAACTAGATAATTAAGACTACCAATTAAGGTATGGAGTTTAGACGATCTGATTCCTGAGAATACATGGGTTAAAGACTCGTGGTCAGAATCTGCTTTTATATTTTGTATTATAATATTCTGGAGAGGCAAATAACTCCTTGATTCTTTGCAGCTATGGAGAAAAGTAGGAAGTTTCTTATGGGGTGACAAAAATTGCAATGATGACACCCTTAACTTTTGTGCTTCTCATACACCACAAATCAGACTCAGCTAAATCAGTGTAACACTTTACTGACATGAAAATTCCATTTTTCAGCTCTAGTTATGGTGTTTAACATATTATTAAATATCTCAAATACTAAATCAGTAAACATGGACTAAACTAGTAATATTCTGGTCAGGTCTCAGCAGTTTTACCTACACCTTTCTTGTTTCACAACCAGGAAGTTGGACCTCTTCCCTGCTGTGAAAGGGGACAAAAAAGGAGTCCTGGAAAGCAGAACCCGAGCTTGATAGACATACATACCATTATGAATAGGAATCTAGGTAGGTGTCTGCAGGGAGAGGAAGTACCTCTAGAGGAGCTGCTGCTCCCAGCAGTCTGTTGGATCTTCAATCATTGAAGTCCCGTCAGGGAGAACAGCAGATGGAAATACAGCATCATCTTTGAGAAAGTATGTGTGCATCGTCTTCTCATCTTTCCACAAAACCCCCTCCAAATATTTTAAGCTACCACAGAAAAGGAGTTTCCACTTGGAAGGACAAGGAGCTTCCAGCACCACTATATCTACTACAGAGTGGGCTTCCAGAGTACAACCAGGGTGTGTCTGGATGGAATATGAGCCAGTTATAACTGATTTATTAGCAGCAATGAGTCTCCTGAAGCTGTAGGGCTGCACTGTTAGTGAGGCATTGATATTACAATCATGCAAGTCTGCACTTCAGCCTGGGAGTTGTTTTCCAGGCTATCCAGAATAGAGAAGGAAGGTCCCTCCAGGTCTTCAACTACTGCTAAGACTCTGCTTCTGGCTTACTTTTTCATTACATGTAGGTAAGCAATAACAAATATAAGCAATGTAGCTTTTGGAACAAAAATGGTCCTGGCCACCTCTTCTGGTCCAAAGCAGCCACTAACACTGAGATCAGAGCACAAATAATGAAGGATTGCCACATGTTGGCCATCCAGTTTCAGCTGTGTTTACTGTTCTGCATAGTCACATCTTTTCAGCTTTCTCTTAGGTAGGAGAGAGGAAAAATATTAATTATAATAAAAGAATGATCCATGTGCAAGTGAAGGAGAGGTGAGCTCACTAAAGTAGTGAGTGCTCACTCCCTTAGTGAGGAACACGGCAGCCTGGTAGGAGCCAACAGGCAGATGAGAGACTGGGATCCCATACAGATCCACACCAAGAGGTCTCAGGAAAGAATCTGATACACAGGCAGACCATAGAGGAGATGCACTTTCTCTAGGTTTATTCTGTCTCCTGAAGCTGCTGAGAATTTTCGGAGTGAGAGCTAGGTTAGAGAAAAGGATCCAACCTGTAAAGACATTGTGGGCAGGACAAACAACTGTTTTTCAGTCTGTTGTTTTAACTTCAGACATCTGATCTGAATTCCTCTGGTTTAAAAGTTCATTTCCTCTACCCTGTGTTCAAAAAAATCCAGCTTTACAGGCTGAAAACCCTTTGGTTTCTCACTATAAATATATATAGAATCTGCCTTAACTTCACAGCTACACTTGATTTGCCACCTATCCCAGTAAACACTTGGAGAGCAAAGAAAAAGGATCTTTCTCTTCCTGTCTTCAGCTTTCTCTGTTGTACAAAGCTGAATCCTTCAGTCTCCTGATTGATAACTGTGCCTTTCCATGGCTATTTGAGATAATCATGTGGAAAATCAGTGCAAATGATGCATGTTTAATTGGGGCACTTCAAGAAATCCTGCGTATCTGTTGACCTCTCTGAGAGAAATCTGGATCCACTTTGAAAGTCAACCAACAATTTCTGGCAGAGCCAAAGGCAGTCAAATCTGATACAGTAAATAATTGACAAATTCAATGGCCAGAGAAAATGTGAGCCATTCAAATTGCTTCAGCCATGGCAAAGAAAATATTAAATTACATTTAGTTCAGCCACCAATTGGTAAAATTCATTCTTTCTTGTAAATATATTTGCAAGGATCACATAACAATCACAGCCTAAATCCCCTGCTGGCATAGATTTTCCTCATTCTGCTGCTCAGTGAGAAACTGGCTCCACAAACTCTTTGTGTCCTTCTTTGTGAACACCACCATCATGAGCACGGGCCAGGACTTTACACTTTCTTGGTTTTAAACTTAGAGCCAGAGTCAGAGGAGAGAGAAAAAACAAAGCTCCATAGAAAACCTTACTGAGCATCTTGTATCTGCTCAGGTTGGAAAAAAATTAGTAGCTATTTACAATATTAATTAACTGTAGAGAGAGCTCTTTAAAGCAATCACGTTGTTTCAAATACCAGTAAAATATCAGGCAGACAAAGCAAATATTATATAATTAATCTCAAACAGTATTTTGTGTTATGATCATGAACTGTCAAGTGCTTCAGCAAAAAGACATAGTGATACCTTTTGTGCTACAAAAGCTCTCAGAAGCTACACCAAGAAGGTATTTGCTATGTCCCCACCAGAGTGTATTTCATCCTTGAAACATTTGTGTGCCCATTAAAAATACATTTCTGTTTCTAGACTACTTGTGGCAACAGGTAAAGACTAGGCAGCTAGGAGAAGTTACTTGTTTGCTGAGCCTGTCAGAACACTTCTGTGTCAGTACAGAAAATGTATGTGCACAGCTCTAATGGGATCCCTCTACTGTAGTACCTTGTCATTTTCAGAGCGTCTTGCCCTCCCTGCCCTGTGAGCATTTTTTACAGTCAGAATCAACATGCCTGAGTTCTTGTTTCCAACTTTCAGTAATGTTTATTATTGTTTGTCAGCAACTCAGCTCTGCTGGAAAAACCTCCTTCGGTGAATAATGAAGTCATTCCCACAGTGACTGCTGGGCTCCAAAATTTTCAGTGCTCTACCTATGGCTATTTAGCTGTACATGAGAAGCACAGAAAATCTTACTTTTCATGGCCCATAAATAAACACCCAATCCAACACTTCAGCACATTTCTAATTGTAATGCAGCGTATAATGTTTCAGTGCACAATACAGATGTTTTCAGTTATTATATGAAGAGGAGACAATGATGGTTAAGTATGTGTTTGCATTATAGTCACGGCATGAAATCATTATGTTCAACTTTCCTGATCATTTTCTTCATATAAAAAAGAAAATTCTGTTCAGCCATTATTCTTTCCCACATGGAACAAGTTGCAGAAAAGTCCAAGACATCCATTTATAAACCACTAACTTATGGTAAAACAAAGGGTAAAATTTCTGTTTAAATACTGGACTCTTTCCATCCTGTTTCTCTGCTGTTAATCATATATCACCAGTTAACTGAAATGAGCCCAGGGGGTACAAGGACATGAGCAAGAGCAGAGTTGTCCTGTGGGACCTTTATGCTCAGTGATAACAGCCCAATGAGCCATCGCCCTGGGTCTGTCCCCACTGGGAGTTTTACAGGTGACTGTCCTCAGTGGAGCCCCAAAGTGTTCCCTCACTAACACCAGGGTACTACCATTTCTTTGATACTGGTTCTCAATAGCTTTTCTCTGCCTTCAGTTCTCTCTTTCCTTCTCCCCCATTTTCCTGTCCATCCATCTTGAGAGTCTTCTGGAAAGTTAAAACTCTACACAACAGAACCTTCTGCTGTCATTTCCTTACCCGCTCCAGAGCTATCTCCCTTCCAATCTGCCTAACTACAGTAAATTATTACTTGATGAGAATAACTCACTAGTTCACTTATAAAAAGGCCTGACTTCACAAAGATATTTTTATGAGTTCTATTTGTGAAGGCACAAATAACTATTTTGGTTATGTGAACAAGCTACATGGATATACATGGGCAGTAAATATCTAGGCAACTCCAGACCACAACTTGAGACAATTTTAATTTTAGAAAAATCAAACCTTAAATGGCAAAAAAGTTTTGCATTCCTAGACTGGAAGGGCTGGATTTATCTCTTCAAGAGAACTTATCGTTTGAGATCATTTTTGATGCACAGATTCAGATGAAGTAACAGAAGAAAGAGTTATGACACTATTTACCAAAGTACTGAAATCAAAACAAACTAGAAGTGCTCCAAAGCCATCACTACAGAAATTCATACAACTGGTTGAAGCAAACTTTAAATCTTGTTATGTCTCTCTTTGCCCAAAGGACAGAACAGACGTGAGATGCCAAGTCAGACAAAATAAGAGAAATCAGTGTC
Source organism: Oriolus oriolus (assembly GCA_013400235.1). Classification (NCBI taxonomy): domain Eukaryota; kingdom Metazoa; phylum Chordata; class Aves; order Passeriformes; family Corvidae; genus Oriolus; species Oriolus oriolus. The sequence continues at coordinate 188,426 of VXBT01012844.1, read as the reverse complement.
ATGGTACAGCACAAGTTTGATTTTAAGTTCAGCAAACCTGAAAATTCTTCAGCCAGGTAGAGAATAAAAGACAGCAGGCTGCAATGACATTGTATCCATTAAATGAAATATTTCAAAAGAAAATGTACGGCCAAAGCTATCAGAGACAGAGACTTCAAAGAAAAGTTCTAATATTAGATCAGTGCTGCTGATGAGAACATTATCAAAACCTCAGATTTCTTAATTAATCACATTTAAGATCTAGCAAATTTTAACATTTCATTTAAAAAATTGTTTTACTTCAAACAAAGATTAAAAGGTCAAAGATGAATTTGACCCTGACTGAATGTGAAAACTTACACATAGGGTTTAAATTCACATGCCAGAAAAACTCCAGAAAAATAAGTTGCAGCAGTTGAATGACGTGAATTAAGACTGCAGTTAAACGTTCTGATCACAACAGATAATGTTTTTCAAAAGATTCAGTCAGATTCTAAATTCTGATTTCTGATTATAAATTATTCACAAACAAATGACTTTAAAAATTGAGTGTATTTGTAATAATTGAACAAACTAAATATGGAAACTTATTTCAGTCTATTTAAAGTCCCAAGCCATGCTTCTCACACCTCTGTACCATGCATTGCCTCAGCTGGATGATTGATCATGTGAAAATAAAAATCTCCATGACAAACTTTAGCCCAATCCTTTCTTCTTTCAAGTGGCACCTGAGAGCACTTGCAGCTAGTGGTCTAAATACTGCAAATGAGAAACAAAATTTAATGCATTCATTACCCATGTCTAAACCAATTTGCAAGTTGTTTAAGCCAGCCTCCAATGTTTCTTGGAGTCATTGCCCACAAAATACTGTACATAAGTAACACACTCATTTCAAAAATTCAGCACAATTTTTCAATGGATATGGCTGAGTGCTAAGCAGTAAAGAGAGTGACTTTAGCCCTTTTCTTGGTTCAGCAATCACGTTTGAATTGTTTTAATTTTTTCTTTCACTAGTGTTCAAAAATAAATAGCTTTTGTGAACAAACATCATGTAATGTAGAATGTTTATTCATCAAAGTTTCACTTTATGTTGATGGTCTTTATTTTGTGCTCTATGTCAACTAACTTTCATTATAGTCTTCTTGTCACCTGACATAATGACAGAAGAAAGTAGAACAAGAAGTATGTCATTATCAACATGCTTGTTTATTTAATTCATGTGTGAATGACATCTTTTTAGAGACCAAAATTAGCACAAGTGAGGCGAAAAGATGCAGTAAAGGATAGATCAAGAATTTGAAGAATGGTATGTAAGCAAAGTTGTGCGGTATGGGACTATTTCTCTGGGTATCAGTAAATATTTAAATCTTGCTGTCCTCTATTCCACACAGCTACATTAGTCCCACAGTCTTTGAATCCTTTTCCTCTGATTGCCTGTAAACCTTGAAAATAATATTTTAAAGAAACTCCTAGGAGCTGTTCTTTATCATGCTTCACAAACTTTATGCTGTACCCTGCATTTTAATTTTTATATTTAGTAAAAGTGGCTGTAAGCTATTTTGACAACTAACACATTGTGGGATGCTACCTGATACCACACTGAGGTATAACAATTATCTAAATTAAGCCTTTCAGCAAGGCAGGCAAGTCTCTTTATAACACTAAGATTCCAAAGCAAAAAGGGAACAGACTTGCACTAATTAGTCATTTGGTCTAACACATTAAATCCTATTTGGGAATTTACCTTATTTACTTTCAGGACTGAATGTGGTGACAAAATGAATGCGACAGGAAAAAACACTTGGGGATATGTTGATCATCTCTACAGCCCTCTAGAAATTTCCCTGTATTACAGGTACAGACCAGTAAGACAGCCAAGAAGGTCGTGCCCACCACTAACTTTTAGGCAGCAAGGCAACACCTTTCTCAGAAGTAAACCACTGGAGAACAACAAATAGTTTTATATCTAATGCTAACACATCTAACCAAAACATGCTAGTGGTCAGGTTTCAAAATGCTTTAATTTTAAATGAGGTGTCTTTTTACTTAAACATGCAAATTGTCAGTGAATTGAGCATATATTGCAGAGTATGAATTCCTCACCATCAACAGCTAATAATAAAAATTTTTAAAAACCAAACAAAGAAAAAAATTAGAAAAACCTGGAGAAAAGCAGCCAAACCATCTGACAAAGCCTAGGGCACATGTAACCCCATCACTACAAATGACTGCAGAGCTTACAAATCGAGCCAGATGCTGCTTCTGGAAGGATTTCATCTATAATACCCGAACCACATGACAGCCTATCACAACTCATGTGTGGCCTAAAGGTGTGCAACACTGGTGGAACGGGCAAATAATGAGAGGGAACAGGAGCAGAGCCTTAATCCTAACTAAAGAGGGTTTTTTTTTATTATGGTTTATTGTGTGGTGGGGCTTTTTTTAAATTTGAAAATTGAATTTGTTCTACCTGCAAACACAGGCACAGATGGTGCTTCTATAATATGCTGTTATAATGGACTGATTTGTTTGCAGTGTTGCATTCACGCCCAAATTCTTGTCCAAATGCATTGGGTCTTCTGTAGTGTTGCTCAGAACTGGGTCAAATGTAGAGAAGATGAGTATCTCCTCGGTGTATAATGAAGAAATTTGCCCATAGCCCCTCTGTCAGGTGCAGCATCTGTGTTCTGAACTCCCTTCCCCAGCTAGGCATGTGGCTGGATAATAATTGCTGAATGAATAGACTTTATGAAACGGCTGAAAATATGCATGAGAGGGCTGCATTTCAAAGACTGGGATACAGGTAAGGGTTACACAATCTGGTTACACCATTCTGGCTTCATTTTATGATTTCTGATTTCTTCTGAAAAAGATTGCTAAGTAAGGTGTGAGACAGAGGGACCAAATCCTGACCCCTGGTACTGAGGTTTTAAGTAGAGACAATCACTAGCACTCAGTTTCCTCCCATTTTGCTTCTGTTTGACTACTTTGAAGTTATCTTTATGAAAAACCTTCCTTGCTGGGCAGCGATGCCTGTGTTTACCTTCAGTGTAACCTTTCCACCAACTTGCACCACATTTCTCAATCTGCATTAAATGATACTTAGGAGGATTATTTGCATTCTGTTTAATTATTTTTCTGGTTTATAACTGTAATTTTCTCTAATAAAAAAATAATTGTAACTTCTAAAGACAAAGAAAACCACCCCCTCTTTGTGACTTTTAGGAAAGTTCCTTTGCCACAAAATTAATAGCAATACACCAGTATAAGTTCATCAACATTGGGGCATATGCCTAAAAACATGTTTGTTTTACTTCTTGATAAATCATGAAGGAGATTTAAGTCGAGAAACACCACAGCCAGGAGACGGCAGAGAAACCATCATTCACTGTAAATTTAGTCTGTTCTGAGGCCTGATTCTCACATGCACACTTTTCTTTCTTTTTATGCTTCTTTTGGTTTGGGCTTTTATTTTGGTAGCCAAGAGAGATGTAAGTCCTCCATGAAGGATCAGTGTCCTACTCGGTAGCACTCTGTCAGTTCACAGCAGCACACATATGCCCAGGTCTCTTAAGCACTCCTGTGAAAGATTTCAAAGTTGCAGGTACACACAACAAGGGGTTCTTTCAAACAGAACATTCCTGTCTTAACTTTGCTGATTAGGAACATGGGAGGGACACCAAGTGTCAGTGCGAGACACTTTTACAGTGATAGTTTAATCCAACTAGGCAAGTCATAAATTAGAGAAGGTATAAACTCCCCATTATAAAATGCATTCCACTTGCTTCTACCCCAAAATAGACAATGCCTAAAATGACTGGTGCTATTCCCACTGAATCAGTCTTGGGATAAATGCAAACCTTGATGGAGAGTGGGAATACCATTATGGTGATGCTGTGTTTGGATAAGGAGATAACAAGTAAGCATTGTATGATATTCAGACAATGGAAAAATCAAGGCCTTAAGCAGCTGGAATCTGTGTCCTGCTGCACTTGGTAAACATTTTTTTTGTTATTCTCCTTTTTAGATAGGACTTTAAACCCTCAAGGGTCGCTCAGTGCAGTGGCCAAGAAAGGAAGAGGAGAGCTCTCTTGTCAAAAGTGGATCTCAGCTGGCAACCTGCACTCGATTTTGGAGGTATCAGCAGTAGTCAGTTGTTGTAGGAAAACCCAGAAGCCCAGCCCTTATTAGTCCTCCCTTTATACAGTCCTGACAGTGCAGTTGCACAGAGAGATCTTCACACTGTGATCCAGCTCCAATCACAAATGTTACCTTTCTAAAGCCAGGATGCCTCAACAGGCTGCACATGGGTGTCACAGCCAGGCTCACCACAAACCCACTGTACAAATGCTTTCTTGTTCCTCTTTTAGGGATCAGTTAGGACAATTTCAGTGCATACTGCTAAAACCTTTCTTAATGGTTCCCACACCACTCGTATTCTTTCTGTGATCAGATATAAGACACCGTATAATCACCATCTTTGTAAACACAGTGTTTGCTGAAGAGACTGCCTTGTACAACCCATAGCCATGGTGGCCAAAATAAGCAAAAAGGGTAGTGAGTGGCAGTGGCACATTAATGAAGTTCTATAGTTTGTCTATGACCCCATGGGTAACAATGGAAGATAGGATGAAAGTTTTCTAAAACCTGTGTTATGGTTCCTCATCCTCATTATATATAGTGCAAGTGACTTTCTGCTATCCCTAAATTTGGAGAATAATTTGGGTTGCGGGGGACTTCTGGATGGAGATTTTTATGTGTTTGCTTCTGTTGACCTTGTAGCAGATTCTACACCCTTTAGTGCCAGTAGCCACAGAAGAACTATTGATGAGCACTAACTGCCAGGTAACTGTGTAGCTGCTACTCAGCTGTGCATAACCTGGGGTTTGTGAGCATCATGTTGCCTGTTAGATGTTACTCAGAGATACAGAAGATTAGAGAGTTAAACCAAAATTTCCATAGAGCATAAAGATGATATAGAATATGTGGCTGCTCCTCTTCCCTGTGGAGCAGCCAGGGATAGGGATCACTCAGTTCCTGTGTATCTTCTATTCTGCAGATTGTCTACAAATAAAGACCTCAGTGTACGTGAAAAGAAGGGAGGAAATCACCTAAATTTGGATTTTGTGATGCTCAAACTGTTTAAGGAATTCTTGCCATTTGAAAACCAAGTACAGGCAGAGTTAAGATAACAAATATGCCCTGACTTCATCTCACCTGTTCTCCTGAAACAGAGCACCCGTAATTCATGCACACATGTTATCACAAGGTTGTTATTTGCTCTTTTCATCTACTGCCTGGTGCATCTTTGTCATGATTCATTATTCCTAACAGCTATATCAAGTGTTGCAATTACTGCACAATACAAATTTAACTCTATAATATTTCTAGATTGGAAAGAGAAAAAGAATATATTAAGTGCTTGTGATATCTTTATGTATAAGTTTGAGAATCATTAAATAGCTGTCACTCTTCCTTCCTCCTCAGCATCAATTACTCCACTCTGGTTTTACTTACTCCACTCTGTATAATGAGTCCCTAGAGCATGTTTCATTGCGGGAGAATGAACACATTTTTCACTTGCGGTCAGTGGGATGTGGTTAATTTGAAATCACTTAAACTATTATATCTGTCAAGCGTGGTTATTTTATTTTCAATTCACATCAGTGTTTTAGTATGCATGTTGGTTACTGGGTTAAACTGGCAGATTAATTTCCAAGCATTCTGTTGCAATGCTCTTCATCACTATCTTTACATGCAGGCTCTTGTTGAAACTTAATACACTTCCAATTAAATTTACTTCAGAGAAATCTACATTCAATATAAACACTCATATGATAAACAACACTCACCATTGAATGGAAAAGGTGGCAAGATCAAGGGACTTAAGGCTTTTCTCATGAAGACCCAGAATACTTGTTTTTTCCCCTTGTCCTATCTTTAACTTCTTTTCATATCCATCATGACACGCATCTGTGGGGGGAAAAAAGTTCAGTAACTAGGGTCACTTTGACATGCTTAGGGGGTTTTTTTCAGCTATGTTTACTGATTTCATTGATCAAAAAAGCTGCAGGTTTTGGTTCAGTGTGAACAGGTTCACAATTCACACCATGTAAAACTGTTTGGGTCGTTTGGGGTTCTTCTCCCTTTTTAAAATATTGTGGCTTGAAATTTATAAATAGCCAGAATTTGAAGATGCTGAAATACTGACTTACACAGCTACTAATAACAGGGTGCTCATACAGAGAATTAGAGGAACCGCCAATGGGCTTTTTATTACAGCAATATTGTACATATTACATGAATAAATTACATTGTTGCATTATGCAGCTGCTGCATCATCAGTTTAGAGAGTAGACTGCGATCCTAAGTATTCGGGGATGCAAGCTCATTATCTCTAAACCCACTTTGGTTACAGCCACGATACAATCCCAGCTAAACAGCTTTCGCATAATGTATTGCATATACCTTTGCATAATCAGGTACATGGCTCAGAGACGGACTGATGAGTTTAGGTGTCTAATCAAATTTACAAAAAAATAGCCTCTTTCTCTGAATCAGGCAGAATCTTTCACTTGGAAAGGTTATTAGGGAAACTATATTACCCATAAAAACACAAATCTACATATGTTGTGAAACATCATTTTTGATTTGAAAGACGCTAGTAGAAAAATATGCATTTGTGTAACGACAGATCTCACTGTAAAAAGAACCAACTAAATTTAAAAAAAAAAACCCTTTTTTTCTCTATCTTCTTATGATGATGACAACTGCCAGTGTTTGAATGCTGCCAAAGCACTTCTTGAAACTCAATTGTTTTTATTCTCTGCACATTGTTCTCTCATCACATCGAATAAAATACAAATTTTAACATCCTCCACAGCTGCAAATGTTTGCCTACGACTCGTAGGTTCATTTACATATTTTATATATTGATGCAAATATCTTTGGCTAGGCAAGTAATATGCTGTCAGTTCTGTTCATTTTACTCAGCCCCTGCTTCTTTTCATTGCTATTTTTTTTTAGTTTGCCGAAACTGTGTCTATTTTCATTGCTATTGTTCTTCCCCTCTTCTGGAAGCACATGCATCCCCCTTTCATCTCCCACCTGGCTTATTGTGCTCATCACCTCAAGGGAAATCCTGGGCCTGGAGAAATCCGTCAAGGTTTTACAACTAGCCTTAAGCTGGACAATGTTTTACTATTGGTCTCTTGCCAGATAAGGCTGCTTGTTGTATGACAATTCTACAGAGCTTTTCATAAATGGTTTCTTGAAGAGACTCCTAAAATCTATCATAATCATGGAGATAATGGTGGTTAAGGTGAGGATAAATTTGTAGTGCTTTATGTTTTTACACCCACACAATAAAACTAAGTGTGAGAAAATCACACACTTTTAGTCTAAGCTGTTTTAGAATAGAAATGTTCATCCTTCAAATCCCGTTTTCACGCTTTTGCTTTGAATACTTTGAAGAGATCCTAGGCAAATGAAGATCTAAGCCTGATGTGAAGTGATACATGTGTCATAATGCACATATTAGTAACAGTGCTGGAATAGTGAACAGGACCCACTGGTCTTCCATCCACTGAAGGCTGGGGCCTGGCATTGACAAAAACAGAACCAGAAAAGGAAAATCTTTGAGGCTGCATTTTTCCAGCATCTCGACATCTTCCCAGCATAGTGTAAGAAACTCTCAAGCTACACTTGAAAGAGGAAAGGGAGCAATGAAAGTGTTGATTCAGCTATCAACAGCGTGTCACTCTCTCTCTTCCATTAAAAGCAGAAATACCATTTTCTTTGTATGGTTGGCCCATATAAATATCTAAACATTCTGCAGTATTTAGACTTCTCAAAATTTAGGCTAAGACAAAATGATTCCTGCATCCTCTATGCCATTCCTAATGTGCTATCAGCTGTAGCTTTTATCTGCTCAGAATCACACATCTTTGAAGCTGAGAAGATAGACATGAATCTTAAATAATACTACAGCATAAAGTGAAGACACCCTATGTTAATGTTACCAAGTCAGGTGGTTTGGTCCATAGAGCTGGAAGTGAAGAATACAAATTTGAACACAGTCTGTACCTATTGCTGACTCTTTGCCTCCTATGACTTAGGAAAATCATATAATATTGTTTCCATTCTTCACATTATAAAAATAACTTTAATATTGTCAAAGAACATTTTTGTTGTGGAAATATGGTCACCCAAATGTTCCTGGAGAAAGAATAAGAGGGGGAAGAAATGCCAATTTGTTAATATTGTTGACAGTGTACATGCATCTCTGTGGAGATATATATATACGAAAAGAACAAAAATTGCCCTACATTTATAGATATGATTGTCATGGACCATCACTGATCTACTTCCAAACCCAAATACCCTTCCAGTGACAAAGTTAAGATTGTCTCAATTTTCTTTCAGAACATACCTAGCATTTTTTAGGAAAATAAAGACAAAGTGGATAATCTGTTTTAATTCTTTTGTAGAATGAAAGAGCATAGTATTTTCCACTACTAATCCTAGAAATGTTCTGTCTGTATGCTACACTACTTTATGGGAGGAAACATTAAAATATTATTGCATATAAAAGATAACAGGAAGTTAAAATAGAAAAGGAACTATCTAGGTGAATGCTGCCATAGTCATAAAACAGCTTTGAGATATATGTATATCTATATATCTGTTCGTAATGTACATGTATGCACAAAGGTGGACAGCCATGTATTCTGTAGCATGTGCCAGTTCAATAATGTTTTTGGCAAAACCTTGGGTTTATTCAGCAAAATACTGTGCAAATTTCTTCAGTTATACTAGAGCAATTTCAAATAAATTTGGCCCCACAAAATGCAGTTACAAGGAGGAAGCAAGATATGTTGTGGGGTTTTTTTCATTTCTCTTTATATGAAGAAGTTGCTGAAGCAAGCTGAATCACAGTCCCCTTTTGGTCAGTCATTACTTGATATGAAAAATTTTGATTGCAAAGATTATTGTACACAAATGAGAGCACCTTTCAGAATGGAAATGACTAGACAATCCCAGCTCAACTTTTATCACTTGCAAACTAAAAAGGCAATCAACTCAATGGTAGCGTCTGATCTCTGCATGTCTCTTCAGAATCAGTCAGTAACCAGTACTGTGAGCAGCTGTAGAAAGTGAATTTAATTTTGCTTGTGTGTGTGTGTATAAAGAAAATGTAAAGCTGATTTTTTTTCAGTTTCTGAGCACAAGGAAAAGTTGGCATGCAAGTTGCCTGTAGTTACTGGGCTAAAACAGTGTGTGAGGTTTTCTTCCTCCAAGCTGTAGTGAGAGATGAAGAGATCCCATATGGGCCAATAGTACAAAGAAAGCAGAGTAACAGGAAAAGAAAAAAAATGCAGAGTGTGTAAGGGTAACAGAGGGAAATAAGATTGAAAGAACAAAACATCAACATTGTTAGTCATGAGGAACAGACAAGAGGGAGGTACTGCCTGCTGACCATGTGTACCAATGCCAGAGTCTAAAAAAAAAGGCATCTGTGGTATGGGATGGTGTCTCTCTAGATCTGAAACACAGCAGCAGATTGTTTTTATAGAAAGAAAAGGTGTCAGCAGAAAGGAAGGAGCATACACACATGGAATCATTTGCTGTAAGAAGCCATTTGAAAAACAACTGAGGAGTTGAGTGGAAGAAACATCTGTGAAACATGCAGCAGGACCACCACTAGTGCTTCAGGGAAGAGGTGGGAACAGAAGGGGATACACAAGCAGTGTTGGACATCGCATCTTGTCAGAATGACAAGGAAATGTTGTCGGTACTCTCAAGAAAATCCAGCATCTTGTGAGTCTGGGAGGAAAAATATTTTATCCTCCTTGTGAGAGAGCAAGGGTGTACTTTGTACCCTTTTCAAGAAGCAGACAAATCTATGTTCATTGACCAAAGTAGATCAAAGAGTGTTATCTTTAAGAAGAAATTGCACTTTTCAGGGGATATGTTGGCAGTTCTGCCTACCAGGATCAGGACACTTCGGCTTCTTTTCCATGGGCTTGCTTCTTTTGTTAGTAAACCTAAATGTGAAAGTTTTAAGAGACAGTAAATTGTAACCAGTGAAAAACAATGGCTGTGTAGTTTTGGGGTCAGTGAAAGCAGATGTGATGTGTAACAGCAAGGAGGGAGAAGTTTCATACCTTTTGGTTGTCTGGCCTTAATTTTGCAGTTCAGACTTTTTTTGGTTGACAGTAGAAAGCAAAGTCTTCATAATATCAAGATCGTATCTGAAGTCACTTCAGCTATTCCTTGTGAAGACACCAGCCTAGATGCAAAATAACCTGTCTGTAACTCAAATGAAAAAGAAAACATTGATCAGAGGAAATTTTACTTCTCTGGGTTTGAAGCCTTCTTTACACAAAGCCTTTAATGACTTTTCAGCATTGCTGAGGATATGGTGTGGGAAAGGCTATTTTGTTAGCCAGTTATTACATGAAATTGTATGGAAAGCCCATGTGCTACCCAAAGGCCTCTCAAGGAGGTCACATAAAAGATGAGTCATAATGTAACTGATTTCTACCAGATCATCTTTCCATTTGCTCACTGCAGAAAAAACAAACTTTGGAATGCGAAAGCACTTTGAAGTGACTGATGATCTTGCTGCTTATTAACCACACTCAAGACAACCTTAGTAAAAAGTAAATGAAGGCAAATGAGTAATAGACACTTGATGGCTCATTCCAGCCACTGTAAAGATAAAGCAAACCTTGTTATTCTTCACAAAGAGATATGCTCTTATTCTTGCCCAACAGGTTAACGGTAGCTGTAAAGGGAGAATAATATTGAGAAAAAGACTATATACCTTAATTGTCTACCAAATATCTACAACTTTTAATTTAGGATTATTTCTAAAGAATAAATCTTTAAGTTAGTAATCACAGAATATTCTGAATTGGAAGGGACCCATAAGGATGATTGAGTCCAATTCCTGGCCCAGCACAGCACCATCCTCAAGAGTCACAGTATGTGCCTGAGAGCATTGCACAATAAGAAATGCTGCCATTTATTTTCTTCCTCCACAAGTTAATAGTTAGGTTTATTCATTAGCTTTTTCTGAGGCTAATACATGGGAAAACTCACTTTTCAAAGTGAACTAGAAAATTTAAATGCCTCAATATAAGAGGGGGGAAAAGGCCCAGTGGAAAAGACAAATTGTTCAGGAAAAAGCAGCGTCTGTCTGCAATAAGTTCCACGTAACTTTTCTGCCATCGCTGGCTAGAAAAGATTGTTTTTTATTAATTACAATGTATTTGCTAGTTTGTCAGAATTTATGATTGAAGAATCTCTGACTGAAAAAAATCTTTCCTTCTTAGTTCAATGTTTCTAAAATCACTCTTTAATGATTTTTATATTATCCAACAGTTCTTCAAAATCTGAATTTGTCTAAAAAAAATCAAAGCTAACAAAAAACAGAATGCAAAAAATTTGTGATTTCCTGTTATTACAGTATTTTTTTCTTATTTTTTACTTACTGTTGCGCAATGTAGCATTAGTTATACTTCCTTTCATTGTTTTTATTGTATAGATCACGCCTTCCCTTCATCCTTCCATACATCCAGCTTGGGAAACGGAAAACCTGCTGCCTTTGTGCTCAGCGAGCGAGTCCAATTCACAGTGGGTCCTGAGGGTCTTGGAGCATCAGACCATTGGTTGTGACTCACTGAAATCCTGATTTAGGAGAGGGGTTTGTCATCTTGCACATCTCAACCTTAATCCACAGGCCTGGCAGTGCATACTGGTCTTGACAGGAACGGAGCCAGCTTGGCACTTGGCAGATTAAAAAGGACTGCCTCCTGGAGATTAGATGGCTTGGCACAGCGAGAACACAGAGGTCAAACTACGATGTTTGCCAAACAAAAAAGAACCTCTCATTTTCCAACTCTATTGCTGCTCCCTGGATAAGCATTTTTGGCCTTTTGCCTTGGTTTGAAGGCAAGACTTGTTAGGATTTAGCCTGAGGGACCTGGTTTGCTGTTGAAGGTCAAGCTAGATTTTGACTGTTGTGAAGCCCTGATATGGTAAGGTCATATGCTTTCTCGTTAGGGCTGATCTCTCAAGGCTCTGGGTAACTCCTGGGACATCATCAAGAATGGAAATTATTGCACACCTTGCTGAAGCCAATTCCTGATGGTTTTTCTGTTCCAGTTTCATGAAATACAGACAATTTTGCCTGAGACTGCAGCAGAACAGAACACAGCAATTTCATTTCATATAGGATTTCAAAATATGAACATTTGGGTTTTTTCCCAGCAGTACACTTTGTACTGACTACTACTCATTATTATGTATATTTAATCATTATGTATATTTTTAAACCAGAAGTACTTAGACTCTAAAAATTTTGAAACCAGATTTATTTTAAGGCATTTCATTGTCAATGAAACAGCAGATTCTCAAGAAACAGAATCCTATTATCATTTTTCTACCAAATTTTCCTTGTCATGCATCAGTGGTTGTTTATTGTTTAGTTTTGCTGGAGCTAACACCACTATTGCAAGGATGCTTTTCTGCTCTGAACACTCTCTCTGCCTTTTGGTTACTCAGCAGCACAACCACCACTGGAAACATTCTCCATTACCTCACACCCTGCAAAAAAGGCCACTGTTGCCTACTGAGTTTCATGGGTCTGCACAGAGCCAAGGCTTCAACAGCAACACAGGAATCCTCTTTCACAATTTTCTGGCTTGCACAGCTGCGACTTGGGTATTTTTGCAGTGTGATATAACTTTACCCCCTCCTCAAGTCAGGCTGTCAAGGAGAGCACCATTTGAAATACCTCAGAATTCACAGCACTTATCCTGTGCCAGAGCCTTCCTCCTGCTTTGTGGTGGCTTTTATGAAAACAGAATTTCCCAGAAATAACCAGCTGTTTTGAAGCAAAGTGTAACAAAAGGAACTTGAGCAATCTCAGCATACGTTTTTATTCCTCACCTGTCTTGTTGCAGCAGACTGTGCAATAGAGTGGAAGTTTTACCTACCATCACACTCACAATTCCTCCAGACCTCCAATATCACATTTATCACTACAGTACATATCAGCTGCTCGGTTTTTCATCATTGTGGTAGTGTACTGGAATTAATAATGCAGTCGGTCTTCCAGAAGAATCATACAGAGTCCTTCTTTACTCAAACGTTAGTGCAAACAGCTTTCTGATTGTGAAGTTAAAATTTCTTTTTGAACTAAATCAGACCAAATTGGCTTTCGACCTGCAGTGAAGACTTTTTGTTTCATTTCTCAAATTCTGAAACATGTTTTCTACAGTTTTGATTGAGGACATTTTGACTTCCACATGATTCTCTCTTTAACAGACTGAGCAGCAAGAAGCTTCTGTCACTACAAAGAAAATGTTCCCAAACCCCTGCTCTACTGTCAAACCCACATTAAAAACAGAAAGAGTCAGCAATCTAAGGATGCTGCCTGAAAAGCTCCTAAACAAAGGTTTAGTTCCCGGAGTTTAACATAACAATTTGTATGCATAAAGTCTTCCATAGCAGTAATTATGTGATGTCGGGTCAGGAGAATTTTTTACTATTATTAAATAATGTCCAGTACTATCAATACCAATAGTGAGTAAATTCACTTCTGTAAAAATTGAGTAAATTCAAATGAGTAAAGTTACTTCCATAAAAATTACATTTATTGAAAATCATTGTGATTTTTATTGCCTTTGCTTACTATCACTTGGTAGTCTCATTAAAATCCTTGAAATTTCAGAATTCAAACATTCAATTCTTGCATTTTACTGAATTTTAAATCACCTGCAAAATGGCTTAATTCTAGCCCATTGTGACTTTTATATTTGCTAATAGTATCAAACCTGAAAAAAAATACCACTCCCACTATTGCAAGAATAAAAAGACTTGCAAAAAATAGTCTACCCAAAATGTTGTTTTGACAAAATACAGTAATAACAGGGAAAGTACAGGAAAGAATAATATATTTCATTTCAGCTTTGAGAAAACATAATTTGTATAGAGAAAAGTAGCTACAATAGAAGTAAAAGCAGGAAATAAATGCATAGAATTAATGTCTAAACGAGTGTATCTGGATAGGGCCTTGCTCTCTTTTTGTGGCATGGTGTGGAACATCATTTCAATACAGAAAAAGCAGCCAACACAGTAAAGGAACAAGGAGCTCAGTTATTAAAAAAGGTTAGACCACTACTATCTGTCTATATTTTTTAAGGTAAAGATTAAAAGCCAAAGAGGGGCCTCAGAAGGCCGTGAGTCTCATTGGAATCAAGGGGAAAACGCATGTGCATCTGAAGGCAGGGTTCGGCCCGAGCAAGGGAACCTCACAGAGAGAAATTGTTCTGCAAAGGCCTCAGAAAGGATCAAAGCTCCTGCACTCCTTGAGTTCATGTCAGCCACAGAAAGAGAGAGCAGAAAGGAAAGCCAAGGATGGTCCAAGAACAAGAGGCATTGAGGTGGAATGTCTTTGCACATACTATCATTGCAGACATAAACTATAGAGAAGGCGACAAATACAGTTAATATAAAGTCTTGAAAAGGAAGAGGACAACTTTCAGAGGCAAAAGTTCATTTTGTAGTGTACAGCTGCTAATGCAAAGGATAGGGCAGAATAGGCAAGGCATCCCATCCTCCTTCTGCCAAAAAAAAAAATCCCTCTTCTTGTATCATCAGCATTTAAATCAGGCATTAAACATAACTCCAAACTGTGTCTCCTCCAGATCAGAAAGAACATACTCTGTGAGAACTCAACATTTCACTAAACCAGCAGTGCATTGTGAGAGACTCGAGCTCCCCAAATTAGATTTAAAGGCGAAGAGACCTTTAAAATGCTGTGGTGCCCGTTCGGCGAATCGCGGCGGCTGCAGGACCGATGCAGCCACCGAGACTCTAAGCTGACATCAAAGGGGAAAAAAAATCAGCTGAAATGACAGCAGCAGCTGCAGCATCCGCCTCTAAATTAGGCAGTGTTTCAAAGTCTGGACTCAACTGCTAAGCAGTATAAAGACCCAGGAGGAAGGCTGCCCAAGAAAGAGTTAGATTTCTAACCTAACACATCAAAGTAACACATGCTTAGAAGAGCAATAAATGCATATGGCACACATTCACATGCTGCCTAATTGCAGTGGGCTCATGAAGCCAAGACAAACCTTCAGCTGATTCCTACTTTTACAGAGGATTTGAGTCCTTTTTGAATGCAAAAAGCTGACACAAATTGGTAGCAGATTAGAGTCTGGCATTGCGATAATACATCCCATAATTTCAAAAGATGGCCATTTTTCATATCATAAGACGCCTTCAAAATACTGAGCTCCTTATTAGATAATTTATACGTATACCAGATTACAGAATATCCACAACATAATAAACTAAGAAAACCTTTCTCTCAAAATTCAGAAATGGATTAGAAAGCCACCAATTTCACTATTAATTTACTTGCATATAAATTTAATAATACAAGTGGGAAGAGTGAGAAATACATGATTAAATGAAAGACATTGCTGAATGCTTTAGCATTAAAAATCCTTGATTTTGGAAAATTATCCGTATTTTGGAATGCATTTTTATTTTAGTTTAGTATATACATTTAGGGAAACTATTTGTAACATTATTGATGATGTACAGATTTATAAGAAAGTAACAGGAAATAAGCCCTGAATGTATGGATACTTTGTTATGTACACCAAGCATGCTTAGAAAAAACTGCATATTTTCATAGTTGTAGGGATATGATTTGATCTCTTTTTGTGTTTCCTGCAAGCTGGCAGAGGAAACTCAGTCATTCACTCAAGATGTTTATTAAAAGTCCTATGATATTGCAGCTCAATGGTGGATTTTGTGAACAAATTCAAACTTAAATCTTCCTCACTTATCTTTAAGAAAATGTGAATAAGTATGTAATATAAACACAAACAGCATCAAAAACATAAAATATATCTAATTCTCTACAAACCTCTGAATCTTGTTTTAATAGCTTGAAATTAATACACTTTTGTAAAAGGTTAAAGTTGCAAGCAAGAACAATCATCTACACTGCACTGTCTTAACTTGTGCATGAAGAGAAACAGTTCCACCAGAAATTATTTGATAACCCTGACACAGTGGCTTTTATGCTTATAGGCTTACCCTAGTTTAAATGAATCTGTTTGAGGACATCCACATCAAATACAGTAGTATAGAATTTATCAAAATAACCAGAGATGGTAAAAACAGAAAAAAACCTAAACGTGTAGTGCTCAGGAGAAAGCAGAAGCACAAATGTCGAGACATATTTTGTACTTATAGGATGTGTTACTTCACTCAAAAATCAAGTGATAAAATATAACTGTTGAAATGATTCATCTTGAAATAAAAATTACTCAGAAGTCAACACTCACACACCCTGAGAAGGGAACAGAATATCATGCAAATTAAGGCCGGGTTCTTACTTTAAATTTTCCAGATTTTGTCATTTGTGCAGTTGATGTAACATTATATGAAATCATGCTGTAAAATAAGGTAAAACTGAACTGCGTGCAGCTTCACACAGAGGAGCCTGGAGAGGTGCAGTGGGCACCACAGGTTTGGTGCACGGGGAATCTGAAAGCACAGGATCAACACAATCCTCTTAAATTAACTCATCCTGACTACTTGAGTGCATTCACCTGTTTCAGCAGCTGCACCCAACTCAAACAGTGTGGTTTGCTGCTGCTTAGGAGGATCACTTTTTATTCTTTGTTTTGGTTCACTTTGATAATACTTATTGAATGCTATTGTTTAATGAGCATTTAGGAGGACGGATGTTAAAAACCCAGTGACTGTGGCTCTCAGAAAGGATTGGAAACTTCCAGAGCAGACATGTAGAACATTCAGAGGATAACACAAGATCAAATAGTTATGGGGTTGCCTCAATAGACAACTTCCCTGGTATGGAAATTACAAAGGAGAAATTTTTTTTCCTGTGGAAAATGGAAGACCATAAAAGGCCAAACTCAGCAAAACCCCTTTTATAAGGAAAACATGAAAATACTGGTTCTGTAGTATGTACAGATAAAATGAAAAGTTTCTGAAGTTATACAATAATGTTAAAAGCATTATTTGTGTCAGGCTTTTCTAACACAGAATATTGATATTTTGAATGGGAAGATTTTTAATGTCGTTCAGTAGAGTTGTAAAAATGACGGTGTTTCTGAGAGAACCTGCTCATTTTCCAGCAGACTGAAGGGTATTCAAACATAACTGGCATAATTTTCTGAGGATGGCCTTAGCTCTATGATTTTTATATTTTTTTTCTAGACTATTTCTCATTTAAATTCTGGAAAGAGGAGAATTGAGGAAGTGACACCATTGTTTTCCAATTTTCTACTGAAAGTTTGCCTTATTTTGCCTTCCCACTCTGCTTCAGGGATTATCTGGGAATCTTACAGAGTTTAGAAAGAGATTCTCTGCAGCCTTAGCAGTTTCCCTCTACTTCCACCTATATTATTAACTTTCCCATACCAACCCCAAATGAGCTTAAATGTAGACTCCTCTACGTCTAATGAGCCATAATTAGCTCATCAACTTCTGACAAGCCTAAATAGACTTGTTAGGGAATGACAAGTCTCGTCTATCTCACAGCAGAGTGGGTGTCATCCCTCCCACTCAACCCTCCAAGGAAGGAAACAAATCTCTTAATAGCTCTGTGCAGGGTTTCCAGTCTCCTCCAGGACCCCAGAAGGAGGGAGCCTTGTTTGGTCACTGCTCTCTCCTACCCTTCTGCCCTTTTGCAGAGATTTACAGAAAAATTACCTGGAGAAGAAGGAGATTGTAGAATTTATTGATGTGATGGGTGACCATTTCTCTTTCTGCCCTTCAAGATAAAGAGGGGACTGAGATGTTGAAGGGAACAATCTTTGATTTGTTTCTTTAGGCTGACTCCACAGTTGCCAGAGCCAAAGTTAGCTCTTCAGCTCCTGACAAACCATGTTGATGTTACTATTTAAAATGTTAATAACTCTTAAAATAAGAATCTGATCTAATCCTTATTTCTCTGCACTTCAGCTCAACTAGATGAGTCCAGGGAGCCAAAATGTATTCCATTTATTCCAGGTTATTTATTTGTTTGTTTGTTTATATATTTAGCCAGGGAATGCAAAAATGGCATGGAATAACAGTGCATTGGAACTGCTGAAAAATGTCTTTCCTATACAGGAGAACCATAATGCCTCAAACAAAGTATCCTGCCACTCTTGGAAAGCATTGGTTTTTCCTGGTGCATAATTCAAAATTGAAAGTTTGGAAACTGCGCCAATATTTGCAAGTTTTGAAGAATGGACAGACCCATCATTTAAAAATAGCGCATGTATTGCTGTTACATTAAATTTATTTGTATACATAAGTCTTAATAGTCACCCATCTATTTCAGAGTCTACGCAATTTAGGTGCTTCTCTGTCTAAATGCTGCTTCAGGATCTGGTTTCTAAAGAAAGACACTACCTCGAAAAGCATGGCTTAGCTGGCCAGAGCTCCCCCTGAAGTAGTGTAATACACGTTCCGTTCCCTCCTGTGCTCGTAGGTCTCCTCAGCAGCAAGGATGTACTAGGTACGGTTGTCCTCCCTGCCTGGGGGGAAAAACAAGCAAACAAAACAAACAAGCAAAATCCGAAAATAACTGAAGTTTCTTTTAGAGAAATTCCACACTGCAGATCCTTCAAGAATGAGTACTTGTTTGACCAAATGCAAAGGCCACATCATCGGTAGGTTATTACAACATCTGGGTTTTTCATAAACCACTTGAGGATCTGGGAGCTGGATATCTCTGCAAGTCTGTGTTCAATTTGCAGCTTAAACACTATTGGTCTACCGACTTCAGCAGAGCAATGCAATTTTCAGCAGCTGAGTCAATGCTGAGTACCACAGAAAGCCTGTAGAGAAATTAAAATTCCTGCTCTGATAACAAAATGGATCTGAATTCATGAAACTGCAATAAAATTAATATGATTCTTGTTTGCTGTTTTAGCAGTTATTACATCTCGGTTTCTGAAAAATATCTGTCTTTTTTTTCCAAGCTATATTTGTGGAGTAGGATTCTGCCCTAAGAGAATCTTATCACCAAGTTATAAATTTCTGAACCCAGAGAATTTAAACAAAAATTTTCAACAAAAAACTTATTCATTCCTAACTAGTTTGGGTTTAACACTAATACTGTAATTCAATTGTGTTTTTTCACTTTTCCCCCGCTGTTTGAGAGAGAATGTGCTCAGCTCTTTGGTGTACAATGAGAACTAAGTGAATGGTAATCTATTTTAACCTCAGTGGATTTGAAGTAGAAGATAGACTTTGATTTTAGAAATTGTTTTCTAAAATAAGACTTTTAGAGACAAAACCACCTCAGAACAGTACCTTCACATCTTTATCAGAAATTTCAAAGAAAAATCCTGTTTTCATTACTCTAACACAGAATAGAAAGTGTTCCTGTCAGACTTTAACTGAATCACTTAATGCATGTCAAAATATTTTTTATCAGGTCTTCATTTATAAAGTCAACGTTAATGAGAGAATGTGCCTTCTGCTCTCACAAACACTTAAAATTTGCTATATATGACATGTTCTCTGCTACTGTCATCCCACACTAGGCTATCCAAATTACCACAAGGTTGTAAGTGCTCCCTTGAGGCCCCAAATAAGGTTGGCTTGCTCGAGTACTGCTTCTTTTTTTTTGGTGTTTTTGAGTGAACGTGGGCTAGGCAATGGCTCAGGCACGAATGGGAGGGGACAGTTACTGGGAGGTGACCCTGGTCACAGGGATACGAACACCAAGGCAAATGGTGGAAATGAGTGGGAGTGCCTTCAGCTAAATTTGGAAAGACACATTTGACATGTTTTGTCCCTGATCACAAGCTGCCCTGGAGAGCAAGAGAGTCCATATGTTTTTTGGAAAGACAGAAGCACCAGAGAGATGTAGACAGGCTGGGGTTGCATGTGAAATGTACAGAGACTCAGGTTTCCTGTTCAGTTTGTTCAGACTTGCACACAAAGACAGCAATTCAACCAAAGAACCAGTATAGACCAAAATGCCCTGTTAGTCAGGAATGAAGTGTGACTGGGCCATCTGGCATACCTTGGCCATCAGAAAAGTTTGTTGAATTGACATTTTTAATCCCTTCCCACCCCATGACAGATCCAGGAACACGCATTTCCCTTCCTCATTTCAAAAATCTATTTTTTCTAGGGCTGCAAGGACAAGAGGATTGCTGTGTAATTCCTGTACATCCTCAATGCCAAACATGGTTCATTTAATGGGTCAGACAGACAGAACTTAAAAGTAACATGGCTCTGGTGAAATGTTTTGTTTTGCACTGCTCCTTGCAAGTGGATTAATAAATTACTGCTTTAAACTCTTGCCTCCGTATTTTAAAAGCCAGAAAATGTGACAGTGAAAGTAGGAAGCATCAGATGAAGTGGTGTGATATCTATACAGGAAAAGTTACATTATATGCAACTTGCCTGCTCAACAGAATACACCCTAGAAAACTTGTTAAAACTGGTACACTGAGACCAGAAAAATGCTTTGAATAACCAGGATCAGTAAGCCTATGAAAGCACAAATCTACTGGGAATACTGGAGAAGACAGACAACATTGACCTTTGCCCTGGAATAAAATTAACCATTTTTTCTTGAGCAAAGTACAAGCAAAGAAAATCTTGTCCTAATACAGAAAAGCAGGAAAGAGTGCATGAACTTTCTCTGCAAAAGCCAGAGAAAACATGAGGAGCAGAAAAACTCTCTGAACAGTGGCCTCAGAAGCTTAGGCTCACACGCACAATCTTTTAGATGCCCTAAGAGTGAAAGGCTCCAGGTGAAATCTTTTTCCCACTGCAGTCAAGGACAAAACACCTTCTCATTTTGTCCTCGAGATCCTGATGTTCTGCAAGCAGAGGTGGAAACAATAGAAAAATCACTATGATCAAACTTACTTGCATTACCCGTGTATTTGCCACATATGGGTGTTTTTCTCTATATCAAAGATGCTCCAGGAACTAGATAATGAGCCACAACATTCATTTCACAGGGCACAGTGGTATCAACTAATAATAAGGTGTCTAGTAATGAAGATTTCTGAGGGCACCGAGTTAACATAACCGTTTCTCAGGATGTCCTATTTGTAAGATTGCCTTTTGCATTTGCAAAGCTTAGCAGTACAATTTAAAGATGAATAAAGATCTATTAAAATACATAGGCTTTTTGCCCTTGCTTGTGAGCTGTTTGTTTATGCAACACTAACTCCGTAAAAAAAACAGTACCTTGCTATATTGAGGGAAGTAAATGTTATGACTTCCTGAGCATAACTGAGATGTCTGGAACAATGCATAAATGAAACATTAATTTAGTAAGTAGAGTTTTAGTCTCTTAAGTGTACAGTATTTATATATCTCTACACTGTGTCTTGCCCTCAAAGAAGTTAGTAGAAGCTTTTCTGGTGCTACAATGATATAGAATAATTAATTCAGGTCAAGGGCTTGATTAAAAAATCTGTATAAATTAGTATTTCTTTTCTCTCTCTCATGATAACACAGAAGCCAATTAATTATCTAGAAAAATATTAATAAAGCAATGGGAATAGGTAATAGTAAGGTATTTAGCTTGCTAAACCTTTTGTGCATGTGAAGATCTGGAGCAGAGTATCTCAGCTGCTCAGACCAGAATGTCACCTGGCTTTTCCACCGTGGGATGTGCTCTGGCAGACCTGGGACCCTTTTCTACTGCACTGACTATGTGGTTACTCAGAATTCTTCCCTTTTATTTATCTTTCCTCTCAATATCACTGCTTTACTGTAATTTCCTGATTTAAAACCAACAAATAAACAGAACACTCTAAATTTTGCTCTCAAAGGTTTCTTCTTGACATCATATGTAAACTGAGACTTGAGTACAAAGAACTTGAAAGCTTTCAAACCTAATTTTTCCAAGTACACTGAAGGTAGGGAAATGGTAGTGGGCTGTGGATCAAATCATCTCTAATATCTTCAACGCAGGAACAGGGCAATATAGAGACATCCAGGAAGCTGTGGAAAAACCCTTTGAACATTCCACATGATAGATATTGTTTTTCTTACTCTTAATTTGCCACTTCCTGTCCCTTCTGTACATCCTAAGTATCCTTTCATCCTACAGGTCTGGGACTTTTCCCCCTAAGCATCCACCAAAGTGAAACAATCTCTGTGTTTTCCACAAACTTCAGCCCATGCATGAAAAGGGCAGGCAAAGCCGGGCTTTGTCTGAGCCAGGAGGCGTAAGCCAGAAAAAGAATTTCAGAATATGTTTTAAGACGTGTATCAAATGCCAATGTAAGCCTGTGGTGCGCGTGTTATTTTCCATGGCAGCGACCAGCAATGCGAAGCACATGCCGGCTCTCCGATGGAAAAGTCCGCTTGGGTTGTGAATCAGACACTGCTGCGCAGCGCAGCCGAGCGCCGTCAGAGGGCGAGCAAGAGTAGTTGTGCAGGGGAGGAAACGCATCCTCAAGCAAATAAAGCGAAAAAAAAAAAGAATTGGAATTAAAATAAAACAAGAAAAACATTTTTAGTGATCCTCTTCTGTTGAGCAACCAGCTCTGGATGCCAGCTCTGCAAACCCACACTGTCTTCTCCCTTCCTGAGTCTCCTGCCACTGCAGGGAATGGGTCTTTGTCACCAGCAAAAACAAGATCAGACCCATTTTGGTCCAGCTGCAATATTTAACTTTTGGAATTTGTAAGTCATGTATAAAACAAGACAAAGCCCCAAGGCTCAGCAATCTAACTGCCGTGCCAGGGACACAGGCAAATCGGGGGATTACAAATGCTCAGTACAAGGGGAGCAGCTGATGTCTAAAAGGCTCAGTAAAATAATAAGAGGTTCACACCAGGAAACAGCCACAACAACATGTGAAATGTATTTTAAAGGCATTTAATAGATTTCTATTAACCCCTTGGACTGTTGGGAAAGGCCTGTGGAAATAAAAAGATGTGTCAGAGCAGAACCATCAGCTCCAGAGAATGTTAGTCAAACAAAATTTCAGCTTTCTGAGAGACATGGAGGAAAAGAAATGGTCCATCACAAGAAAACCATCGTTTTCTCCTATGCACCCCAAAGCAAAGCTAGAGCGATGTATGAGGAAATTATTTTTTGTACTTCACTCCTCCTAATATCCCCTTACTTTTCAGCTGAATAAAAGGGAAGTAAATAAAAATTAAAGTACAGAAATTTTAAAAAAAGGTATTTAAAATATCATTTCTATTCCTTTCACTTGGGAAGGCACAAGAGTTGTCACTGTCATCATCTCAAACCCTGGAGATACAGCGACTCCTTTCTGTATATCCACTGTTCGGGCTAAATCTCTGCCCACTGTTTTTTTAAACATGTCCTACTTTTCCTCCCTCTAAGCCACTTTTTTTACAAAGGCTGACAATCTTTAATTGTTTCTATCTTTTACTCCCTATCAGAAAAATTAGAACTTCTCTGTTTGCCTTGTACCTGCCAGAGAAGTTAGCCGAGGTTTGCTCATGATGATGGTTTTTGCTCTTTGTTGATGATGTCCTTGGTTCAGAGTTTCTGCCAGGTGTTTATTGGACCCCAGCAGCCAGAACACAAAAAATTGTGAAGCACAAGGTTTCTCATGAGGGTTTTTTTTTAAAATATATTTGTCATTGTGTGTCATAATAGTCTTCTTCTTCTCCAAATACTCCATCCCACTTTGAATCTCTCTTCAGTTATAGTCTTTTGACAGTGATTTCCACATGCAAACCATATGTCAAAAATACACCTTTTGTGATGCTGTGGAACACTGAGACTTCCTGAAATACTGAGTCTCCAAACTTAATTTTGATGTCTTTCTTGGTTTATCCATTAAGTATGAGTGGTTTTCATTCCCTCTCGATAAACTAAATAGTCACCTTTTCCAACTTCTATCTTTTTGCAATAAAAGGTGAATGTGTATCCTCAGATCAGCAGACTGACTGCCACAGAACTATTTTATTTTTTAGAAACAGTGAGGTATGAGGATCAGGATAATTATACCCATGGTATGGAAACAGACTCTGGATGTGAGATATGAGCATTGGAAACTTTAAGTATATTTTCACTTTATAGGATATTATTTCCTTTTCATGTGACTTTTCTTTACCTTCAGTTTTGTGTGATTGGAAGGCTTAGTAAAAAATGAGGATATTTAAACCCACCTCACATTATTTGCTTCATGCAGTCAACATTCACAAGCATCAAAGCTTCTCTTTCAGTGCTGTATCAAAAACCACAAAGCTTTAAGGCTTGGCCAAAGAATCAACACAAACCTAAAGCAGAGGCATCAGCTCATGAGACTGCTGACAGAATGGATTAAACAGACGTTTGAAAGTATTGCCAATGCTGTGGGAGAAAAAAGAAAAGCCCTCGGTTCTACACTTTCATTTAAACTAAGAAGTGCAGCTTTTGTAAACTATTCACTTTGTTGATGCTCAACAAATACCTACTGATGAGATGACATCATCTGTTAATGAAAATAATTGCTCAAAAGCTTAACCCTGGTTTTGGGTAAAATATATGGGCCATTCAAGCTTTTATTAAAAAAAATGGAAGAATAAGAACGGATTTTTGTGATCAAGAAAATGTTATAGTCCTTATTTGAAAATGGGGTCTGACTGCTTTCACAAGTGGAATTGGATCCTGGAAGAATTTCATAGTGGTGTTCCACAGAATTTCAATACATGCTCAAATTTGCTTCTCCTTTGCCCGTTCATTATTGGCTGTTTTAGTGCTGGGGACAGGTACCACGGTGGGTTTTATTTGTCAGCAATGCTGCATTGTCCATACTGGGAGATTATGCTTTCCCTGTTGGTGGCTGCTTCCTGGCTGCTGCCTCCAGTTCTTCCTCATCTACATCTACACTCTGGCTTCTCTGTGCAAAACAAGGGTGGCAAGGAACAAAACAAATATTATTGGTCTGCCTTTGGGAATGCTGACTCCCTGCAGTCTACTCCATAGCAAGTTTGCAGCACAGCTGGGAGTCAGAGAGGAACGCTGCTGTTGCTTTTCCAGATACCTTGTCACATTAGCTGTCCTGTCCAGAGATTCACAGAGGGACAGAAAGAATCCTGAGGAAGTAGATAGAATTTTCATTTATCTATTGTTGTCTACTTTTGCATGTTATTTTTCTCCTGGAGCCAAGAGAACAGAGTAGGCAATGGACACATTCATGCAAAACATACATACATAAAATACATTCAGGAAAAAATAGCTTTAGAGTCAAGGAGAGAAAGCCCTTTAAGATCTTCTGACCTCCTCCAGAGAGCTGTGGCCGGCAGACAGGCAGCGCCAGAGCAGGGGTGCCCTCTGTCACAGACCTGAGACTTGAAGATGTCAGGCCCTTCTGTTATTTCCTTCAATTCTCATTCATTTTGCTGCAAACCCACCTTCACCAGTGGCATTTTCTGCTGCTCAGTCACATAACATTCCTTGGCCCTTTGTGTGTTCCTGGCACACCTCAAAGCTCGGAAAGAGGGAAGGAGAGTTTGGGGATTAAATCGTTCTTTCCTTAAAGACCTGAAATCCAAATGGTTCGGGGTGTGCAGGTCAGGTGTCCCCAGGAGCTGGGAGCAGCTGGGAATGCCCCAGGGAGGCAGGGGCAGACCTCACAGCCAGGGTGTGTCCCCAGGCAGCCGGGGAGCAGGGCAGGCTGGGGGGCACCAGGACAGCCCCAGCCCCTGTGTCCGGCAGCCCTGGGGAGTGGCTGTGGGAGCTGGAGGCTGGCAACGCTGCAGGGTCACTGGGGACAGGATGAATGGCCTTGGGGAGTCTGAAATAGTGACCTGAACCATGGGCTGGGCAGGGGAACACCCCAGAGAGGCTGCACAGGGCCACCATTAGAGGCCGTCACAGCCCTCAGCACTCAGACACAGCGCCCCGAGAAATGCCCAGTGACAGCAGAGTTATTGCAAACACAGTGCTGAGAATCCAGCCAGTAAAGCAGAGCCATCACACAGCTTTTGGGCCTTGCATGTCACAGCAGTTTAGAACTGAAGAGTGGAAATAGTATGACTGCTTTTCCTGTGTACAAGTAGAAGTGAGATCAAAGTCACAAGCAGTGGATTCAAGACTCCCATGGCAAGAAGGCTGCCTTCAAAGGTGTGCTCACACAACCCCTCTGAAGAGCATAATAGAGGTACTGAAAAAGAAAACAAAAAAGCTGTACATGGGGAAGAACAAGAGCACAATGCAATGTTTATAAACACAGATAATGATGAACAAATAATGAACAACATTCAAAAGAGGAAACAGTAACAAAATGGTGGTGCAAGTCCAGCAATGGAACTTCAGCGAATGGTGCTTTATTGCTGAAAGATTGAATTTGGTGCTGAAGTGGGCGAGGATGCATTAATGGTTCAGATGGCTGTCCCCCATAACTGTCAGCTGTGAAGCTCACAAACCATGAGCCTGACCACCAGATAAAAAGAAAGAACTTTTGCAGTTTTACTAACTTTTGGACACTGAACAATTAACCACCATACTTCCTTTGACATCGTGTCGTACTTAAGATTATTCTTTGAAAATTCCTTTCAAATTAAATGAATTCCTTCCTTTTGATGCAACTAGAAAAGCATTGATATTGAACTAGAATAAAACTGTCATTCGTTTTCTCAGAGTACAATGACTTGGCCAAATCATAAGCTGCATAAAGCCCTGAACTTATTACGTGCCTATTTTTAAGCAAAGTTTTAGAACTGCATTATGTGGAATAATCTTTTGACATTTCCATCCAAAGGAACTATTAAAAATCATTTGTCTTGCTGCACTGCTGGGCATATACTTTTCAGAAAGATTGACTAGCACATGCCACTGTATTTGAGGGGTTTCACAGGTGTTCTTTATCTTTTGAATACTAATATGTCATAAAAAAGCATGATCTCCTGAAGTTTGCTAGTGCCACTCGTTACATCCAATCTTTCACCTTTATGAAACCAATTCCTCTGAAAGTGCTCCCTCTGAAATTCAAGAGTTGTATATTTTTAGTGAATTCTATTTAGAAGTCATAACTATTTTTCTTAGTTATGCTGTTTGTTTCTTTAGTTATGCCATTTGTTTTTTTGCGAAAAAAATCAAAAATTCAGACTCTCTTCTGTGAGTGGAACTTGGTCCATTACAATGAATCTGATTTACTTATGCAATATGCAATTTGGAGAGTAAATATATCATTTCAGTTCTCAGTATCCATCATTCAAGTTTCAATCCTTCCATGGAGTTTTGTTATTTCATGCCAGCTTATACCTTTAGTGCAAAAATGCTTAATGATAAACTATAATAATTATGCAACATCTTGTGAAATGCTTTGTTTAACAACACTGGCATTGCTTTGAGAATGGTAGGATAAGTTGTTTTTAATTCTATGTCCTTAATGGTGAACTTAGACTTTTTTTTTTTTTGAAGCCCTTCTTTTGGGTAATAGAAGGAAATGTCACTGGCAAAGGAAACATTTTTCATGAAGACATCTTTAAATTAATGACCTATGGACCAAGTATAATTACAGAATTTTGTTTTTTTAAATTTAGTTGCATTGATTCAGAGCTGATCCAGCACTATCAACATTCTCTAGCTACTCTTTCATTTTTGTATGACTGTAGTGATTTCAAAGACATCCTGAAATGTCTGTAGGGCTGTAATTTGGCAGAAAATATCAACTTCCTGCATCTCCTAATAATCCTTCTTCTCATCTTAGATTTGTGAATATTTTGTTCTTCATCTTTTAAGATCCCTCTGCAGGACACAGAGGGTTTTTTCAGCTTTTTCCTAGTCAAATATATAAAATATGCTGATTTAGAATAATGATGCACTAAAACACAGCTCTAACCAGAAACACCCAAGATGGTCATGGCTGCCTTGAGGAGCTGTCATACTGGCTTCCTCGGTTCCTTTTCCTCTTGCATGCTGCTGCTTCTGTATTCAACATCTATTTCCACTCTTTGATTAAATGTAAGCCAGATCTTGCTCTGTGGATTTGCAGTAAGACTTCAAATACCTCAGCACTTAGGAGCCAGAAGTGTTCTTCAGGCAGAATAGCACATAAATGTTAATTTAGCATGTTCTAGACTGGGGACACCATTCCTCCCATTCATGTACATCTGTTTTACACTGCTTTAATTCTGCCAACTTTAGCAGCGTTCACCTTGATTTCAGCTGCTGAATAAGTGAGGTATCAGGATAAATCAGGCAAAAAAATAACAATCATATTTTATTATATATATATAAAGAGAGAGAGAGGGAGTGATGTCAAGTGT
This sequence comes from Oriolus oriolus, assembly GCA_013400235.1. Classification (NCBI taxonomy): domain Eukaryota; kingdom Metazoa; phylum Chordata; class Aves; order Passeriformes; family Corvidae; genus Oriolus; species Oriolus oriolus. The sequence continues at coordinate 160,185 of VXBT01012844.1, read as the reverse complement.
AGTTCCTCATGTCCAGTTACAGGGACTGTTGTCATATTTCCCACAAAAAAGATCACACAAAATAATGAGATTCACTAATTTCAGTCAGCTGACAGCTAGTTAAGAGCCGCAGTAAGGACAGAGGGCTTTTCAGCACAGGGGTTTAAAGTGCTATAGCCTGAATTTGTATCTGCTTTTTATTGTGTAATGCATTTGTATCACTCTCTGAAATGCATCTTCTATGTAGAAAACACCCTGCATTTTATTGTCATCATTTTATTGATTAATTTTAAAGTGTCTTTGTTTTCTTCAAGGTTCAGGTGCATGGTGACAAAATTTTGCCACAATTAGAACAGAGTCTACCAGGTGACAGGGAGGGAATGCAGATGAGTGAGGCCTTGCTGGTTGATTCAGATCTAGAATTCAGATCTCTGGAGCAAAAATTGGCATGCTTTGGGCTACATCCAGCCATGATAAAAAAAGGGCAAATTCATTGAAGGCTCTGGTATAGCATCTTTGGCTGTAGCATCTTTGCCAACAAAGAAGTTACCTGAGTAGTTCCAGCTGCTTAAAATTTTTAATCTGACTTAAAAAGACAGGCTGCAATTATGCCTGCCTGACTCCTCATTGAATATCTGGTTATATTAAAGTTATAAAGTTATATTAAAGGTCTAACTCCTCAACTTCAAAGCCATTCATCAAATAAGATACTATGGATGACCTCCCAAGAGTTCTCCAGTCTGCTGCACTCTCTAGAGTCAAAGATTAAAACTGAAGTTAGGACTATGGAAGACAGATCTTTCCTGACCACTCACCCACAATGTGTCTCCATCCTCAAAGAAAAGAGCTCTTCCGGGAATCCCAGCTTCTTCAGATCAAAGTATAAAATCCACCCCTCGAAGTATAAAATCTACGCCTTCCCTAAGAATAAAAGATAAAAAATCCCGATGTCGAGGAGGTGATGAGAGAGCGATGGCGCTTTTTAATGTGTTTACTTTTCCAGTCTGGAATGTGCTCACGCTGTACAATGTTGGAGTGCAACAAAACTGCTCCAGCAGGCAGGGGGGTCATTAATGGCAGGCTCTGTGCTGGGAAGAGACTAAACAGGAGAGAGACAGAGGGATGCAGGACTGTGACTCACTGTAGTTTAAGCGTAACAAGTGACTTTGGTGGTCTCCATCTTGCACTGTGCTCAGGGTGGTCTACATAAATCAGCAGGATCAGCTTTGACTAGGGATGTTTTTCATTTGTTGCCTCTCTCAGATTAAAAGGTAAATTTTCAGATTCTGAAGCTGTGATCTGATATTTTCTGAGCCATATATTTTAATTTGTGTGCCCTATACAGAGGAAACCATGGTGGTGTGTGAAGTACAAAGACAAGTAATGGTTTTATTATGCTATTATTAAGCCCTGCTAGTCTCGTGCTACATGAGTTTGAGCAGTCACACACTTACTATGTAATTTGTCTATGTACATTCCTCCTCTTCAAAATGGCTTTGTTTTTGCAGTGCAGGTGCAAAACAACCATCACCTTCAAGAACTTTTAAAGTTTCAATATTTCTGCTACTTGCATTAGCAAAAAATTTGTAAATTCTATATGAATCCTTTAAACTATATACAACTAAAAGCTGTATTTTTACCAATGAACACAGTGTATTGAAAACTGCTCCTTAGATAGTTAGTGACTATCTCAGACTGCATTGTTATTACCTCACTGAGCCTTAGTTCCAAGTCTTTTCTGTAAAATAGTAACTTTTAAGAATTTACCTCTCATAGTTAGAAGTCATGAGTGGGTTTGAATTCCTACTTCATTGGTTATAGAAAAGCAGCACATCTAAGACAATCTGAGGGTCTGTTTATACTACAGACTGCTGTACTGCAAAGGTACAGGCTCTACATCCACAGAAGGTTAAGTAGCCTCTAAACTTATTTAAACCAGCTTTAAAAGAACTCAGTCTAGAGTCAGTATCTTTCCCTCGAAAGACAGCTGCTGACATCTGATCCATTTTGGCTTCTTTCTAACATATTGCTTATCAAATAGACACAAGCACAAGGTTAGGTTTTTCATTCTGTTTTGTAAATCTAGGATTTTCATTCTGTATATTTAATTGCAAAGAACTGGTTTTAAAGAAGGCCTTGTAACTGCAAGATAAAACCAGTTTAGCCTCGTGTCCCTGGTTAATCCAGCTGAACGTCCATGGAGTTTCCCAGGAGCACACAGTTAAGCACGTACCTGCATGTGTGCAGGTTCAGGCCTCCACTGTCTGCATATTTGCACCATATATTTCTGATTATATACATTAATTGTTATATCTCCTCTAAGATTTAAAGTGATTTAAAGGATTCCAGACATATGATTAAACTATACACTGGACTAAATCTTAAATTCAAGTAAGTCAGCAGTAATAAAATAGGGAGAATGTAATTGAGATGAGGCTGCTGATTTCAAGTGCACTATTTGGATTTTTACTGGTGTTGTAGAAATTAAAATCTGGCCTTTATTAGTATTGTTTCAATCCTGAAAAACCTTTCCACAGCTATTTTTTCTTCGCATAGATAGTGCTGTAAATAAGTACTTACCCCATAAAATGAATATGGTACATGAAATACTTCGCCTTTGTATTCTTGCAATGTATGTAGCCTCATACAAGTATAGAAATGGATTAGACATTCCTCTTTGGTTAAGAGATATATCAGTGCATAAAGTCACAGTCTGGGTTCATTTAGCCTTTTCATTTGTAGTGCTCCATATTACATGAGTGCAGATCTATTTGAATCTGTTTAATATTCATGATCCTCTCACCAGTCTGAGTGAAAGAGATAAAGCTTTTGATAGCAATCTCAGCAACTTGATTAACAATGCACTAATCATCACTACCATTGACCTGATTCAGAAATGTTTTCAATTCATCCATCACTTTATAACCAAAGATGATTGCATTACCTTACCATTTTTTATTTAAATAAAACCACATGAGCTGTAAATATCTTGCCATTTTACTAAATGCACCTTGGTACCAAATTAATTTAGTTTTAAAACTAAATACCAAAATGACCTATAATAACCAATTAGGGCAGGAGCACAGGGAAAACGTATCACAAGTGGTCTGCAATAAAATCAATTCACTTTGACTTCACATCAATAAATGTTAAATTGTGCCAAGGAATTAATTTTGCAATAAATTGTTATTGTTGTTATAAAATCTAACTAACACATATTATCAGGAGTAATTATCCATATATCAGAATGCATTGAATGTAGAGTGTGCACTATAATTACTCCCAAAATTGCTTATCATTCAAATGGTAATTTTAGGGATAATGTTTCTTTAACTATAACTTTATAAATTTCATTTGAAATTTATTTTTAGAGGTTTTTTTTTCTTTACTTTAAAGAAAACAGAAAACTGACTGTGAAAAATGCAACAGATAATAAGTATGGTAATGCAGTTTAATCAGTATGTCTTACTTTAATATATAATTGCCAAATTTTGCAACTTTATTAGCAAAGTGAGATACCTCCTTTTGAATGGAATTTCCTTCACAAGTGCTAACTGGAATCTCCAAGCCTATTCATAGCAATAGGTAGAGTACAGCACTGTAAAAATATTAGCATCCAAGTCTGTGTGAATACAAAACCTGTAGGGGTCATTAAATGTTTTTCTTAGATATTGAATTTTTCTCTTGTCCTAGTATTTGTGTTCAGGCTGAAGTCCACTGTCACAGCGGTTTGGTTCAGGATTTGGAAACTGTAATATCAATGACTAAACAGAAAAAAAGAAAAAAAGAGTTAGAGATTCAAGCCTGTGTACTATTTTACCTTTTTTAGACCTGGGAGCATTGAAAGGCTAATCCAGAATGCAGATACTGCCCTGCTTTTAATAATTCTTAAATTCTGTGATTAAATTGTGTCAGTCATCAGAAGTCTGTAGTTATGATGATTGTGTTCAGCTCACCTGAGGCCTTCTAATGGGGTTTGCTGTTTTGCATTGTTTAGGTGCCTTCGTATACCTGAAGATGTGAACATCCCAAGTCACAGAAGAATACACCTGGAAAGATGTCAGTGTTTGTATAACTGTGTTATCAGGCACAAAACCAATAATATCCAGGTACAACTCCTAACAGTATCCAGTTGCTTTTTCATGGATTAGTGTAAGTTAGTGGTCTTTGTTCAGTTTTATCATCAATATCTCCACTAAAATTTTGGCAATGTCTGTATATAGGGCAGGGAGTTCGAATGACTTTATTCCTAGAGCTGGTCACTGGAGTTTAGACATAGTGACAATTATAAAAGGAAGAGATTAAGGAAGCTCAGCTCTGCTGCTGTGTGATGAAGCCCTTCGTGTACCAGGAAGCTCAGTCTATGCAACTGCTATTGCTGTCTAAGAACAGTGATACAGAACAGTCCTTTACACATTCAGAATACATTAACATGGTGATTAACTTTGTTTGGTGATGAACTTTGGGGCTTCTTGTTATGAAATAACACTACTCTGTTAACATATGCTTTATGCTGCCTTATTTTCGTAACCACATTTAGCAGATCAAATCAGAAAACACAAATGTTTTCCCAAAGTATTTTAGAAAGAACTTTCTAAAGACAAATATGACATGGCATGAAAAATAAGGTTTGTATTTTGTGGGTGCTACTGAATTTGCAGTTTCATCAGAAAATATTGGTGAGGGTGACCAAACCCCTGGTTTTTCAAATGTCTGTAACACACCTCGAGGATGTGACAGAATTTTCTAACATTTCCTTTATTGCCCTAGGTAAACTGCTTGTGTCTAAAAGCCCAGAGTGCTAGCAGGAATCCAATCATTTGCAAGAATTACCATGACCATGAGCACAAAATTGCACTTTCACTTTTGGAAGTGATCAACACATTGTAATGGTGAAGTAGGTGATCTCTAAATTATTGTCCACACCTTGTAGTTGTAAGGAAACATTTCTGTAATGAGCAAGACATTTTAAATCTCCTGGAACAGCACTGTGAAAAACGTAAGCACAATGGGGGACATATGACTTCTCATACTTCCCTCTGGACACCCAGTTTAACCCCATCATGGTAGGTTCCTGTCTAGGTCAATCCAAGTACTAGGTAGTAAGATCCTGACACAGTAAATTTTTAGGAATATTAAAATAATATTTTGAGAATTAAATATCAATTTAAAAAGTTTAAAAGTTAAGATATCCACAAGACATATATAGTCCTTATAGCCTCTTCATGTGAATTCACTAAATGTACCTTTCACTTTTAGTAGGTGCTTCCCATTCAGTAGTTCTGTAGATTTGAAAAAGTTTCTATTCATGTTACTCTTAAAACCCTTCTGAAGTGAATAATTTTTATCCAATGCTTGATTATTTAATAGATAATCTAGATTTAATTTTGGTAAAGAAAAATATGTGTCAGCTTAGCCATTTAATACAAAAATACATGGCCTAGAGAAATGTTATTTTAAAGCTGTTTGCCTCCTTAATTGCAACAGTCTGTATATCTATTTGTCTAGACTCCATCAAGGGCACTATTGTAGCTGGAGGCATTGGTTTGAAGAAGACTAAAGGGCTACATCATGTCAAAGCCTCAAGTAGGAATTATTGCCTTTCTTGCCACAGTTCACAGCTGTATTATGTCACCAAATCACATCACAGTGTAATCAAAGATGAATAAAATATTTTTTTTCTTTACCTTAAACGCTTTCCCTGTCAATTACAATCAAAGGACATGATTTCAGGTCTGTCAGTTTGCTGGGTTCTCTCCTACTGATGACTCCAAAACTGTAATCTGCTAAATATAAAATGAATCAGAGAAGTCTTAGAATGATTCTGCTATTAAGAAGAAGAATGTTTTTCTCCCACAGGGGACAGGAAAGTAATTGGTCTTTAAAGAAAAAAATCAAAGATGTTAAAAAATTACCTTTTTTGGTCCTTTCCTCTCCACCTTTGGCTTTTTGGCTTTTTTTTTCTGTGCTAAACCTTCAGCCATTCAGTGTTCTCCTAAGAAGACAGGCATAAGTATTCTAATCAAATCTGTCCAGTTTTGTGTGCCATTAGAGTAAACATTTAACTGGCGTCTTGTTTGCTCCATCACACCTTTTCCCCTCGGCATTATTGTCGATTGGGTGCTCTGTAATGGGCAGGCTGTACGCCTGCTGCAACTCCAACTTCTAGGCAGTTTAGTGGCTTGATTACATCATTAACCATAATCAAAAACATTTCCCCAGAATGATTTTAGCTTGGTAGTAAGGACTGCTTCCTTTGATCTCAGTAGCAACATTTTACGATAGGTTGCTCCTCATTTACACTACAAATGCTGGCAAAAATGAAAGTGGTATCTTCCCTAGTAATACCGGATAAAATAAAATAACTGGTTCAGCAGTCATGCCAGCTGCTATCATTGATGAACAATGTCCTTTTACTTGTAAGAAAAATGTATAAACGCATATGAATGTATGTGTGCATGTATTATTCTGTATAGTGAAATTTTCTAATGTATATCCTTGTATTATACTTAGCAACACACTCCTTTTCAGTATTTGAAATGTGGTATAAACCATGCCATTGGATTGCAGCTTTGCAAAATGTTTTTAGTCAAAGCAAAAAAATTCATTGTACCTGCACTGCATGCATATAGACCAGAATTTCATTTTAATGCACTGAAGTCTTGTCAGAAGCCTCATAGCAGATTTAGTTTCCAGCATTTGTAATGATGTGTCCTTATTATAAGACTAGTGCGATAGTTACAGTTCATATCAGTTACCTACACTATCAAAACATCAATTGACCAACCACTCCAAAGCTGAAAACCCACAAGGCAGCTGTACCTACTACAGGGAGATTATCCCAGCGCTGTTCTGGAGCACTCACAGCAATACACCACACACATATAATAAAAATCATGTTTGATCTGTAATGTCTCCAGGACCAAGCTAGAGCTGACCCATGTTGGGGGGACAGGCAGAGGATGTTCAAAGAGCTTTATACTGGCAGCCCTTGATCTCTCCTGTGCTCTTCCTGTCGTATTTCACAATGGTATTTTACGCTGGATCTAAAGTTTACTGGGGGAAGATGGGAGGTGTTTTGTGGCCTGCATCATGTGCCAAAGGGAGAGAAAGGGAAGAATTGTTTTGTGGACCTCTCCAAGATGTGCATCTTGACTTCTGGGGATTATGTTTGAAGTTCCAGCTGTTCAGACCCACATCCCTACCCTAATCCCAGCCATCTGATCCAGGTACTGGAGAGTCACAGGATCCTCTCACCTTCCACTGTCACAGCGGGACAGCCAGGACCTGGGTGCCTCTAGTTCCTCTGGGTCCCAAGTCTCACTTGCCAGCAAATTTTGTAGCTGAAGTGTTTCCCCAAAACCTTATTTCTTTATTACTTTATTCCCATTTCAAAGCAAAAGTGCTGCAATGTACAAATGTCTAACAGGCACTTATCTGCCATATGCTTGCTTGAGGAGCAGTAGAAAAGGAAAAGGAAATTAGTGCCATCTTCTTGTTGGTTAAACCAAAGACATTTGTTTGATGTTCTTCAGTTGCTGATAGTTTTGTTGCCTCTAATACAAGCATGAAAGACACAGCAAAGTATTAAAAAAACCAGAATCTGCTGAAATTGTCATCATCTTATGCCTTTCACAGTGATAGAGCAATAGGGTTTTCTGGTGATACACTTTGAGTTCTCAGAGATGTCAATGGATAAAGGAAGGGTAGCAAAAAAGTGCCAGTGAATAACGGAAGGGTAGCTACTGGCCCTTCCTTGGCAGGTGTCCCACCAAGTAATGATGTAGTTATGTGGATATTCCCTGACTTTTCAGAAAAAGAAAAACAAATACAGTCTCTAGTGGCCAAGTTTAAAATGGTCACTGCCTTTAGTAGGATGATGCTCAGCACAATCTACAAACATGCAGACAGAGGAAGCAGACTGCCTGCATCCATCAACTTAGTAAATGCCTCCAGATTAGCAGAAATATTTTGAAACAGCCAGTAATTATAAAAGAGTTTCTTGCCACTGCATAATTATTTTATAAACCACATAACCATACAACTGTTACTTAGTCACAGAGGCCCTCTTCACACTGTACCATATGGCTAATGGCTTCTACAGCACATCACACCATACTGAGTACTCCTTCTCATCATACTGTATTGGCTACTGGCTCAGTTTGCTGCTAATGTCTGCGTTACCCTTTCACTGCATGTTTATTTTATGAAATTGTGGCATCTGTTTTTGGTGTTTATTCTAAAATGACAATGCTATGTTCCCAGCCTCAGCCTGAAAATCACCTCAGTATTAATTTCCCAAGGTAGATTTAAAAATATTTTTTTGTTGTCTTTTTCTTGGGTCTCTGACAAACAAATCTTGACCTTTTTTGCATTTTGATTTAGAGTAAGAATTTTCTTTTTCTTGAGTTCTCTTTCTGAGTAATTTGTACTGGGTAATATTGGATATTTTCATTCTGTGTTTGAAAAACACCCTTTGCCTACACTGACCAAGCTGCCAAATATTGAAATACAAATAGTCTTCTTTTTCATTCAGCTCCCAAACACCTTCATAATCTTCACACAGCTAATATCTAATTCTAGTATGAAAGCGCTATTGGAGGACCTACATATCAGGGCCACACACAAAGGACATTTTTCAAAGTTTCAGTGGTATCCTAGCAGCTGGAATATAATTTAAAAGCAAAATAATTATGTGGAACAATGCTGAACTGTTTTGTAAACTTCCATAACAATACTTTGAATGCATGACTAGAATTGGAATGGCCCTAGGAATTTTAATTTTGTATCATAAACCAATGCGTCTGATTCAGGCAAAATATTGATTCCATCCTGGTTACCAACAACAACTGAAGACACAAACAACTTGCACTTATGGGCCCAGGTCCAACAGAAGCTGTGTCTGACATTGGCCAAGAGTATGCTGTGGAACGGGGTGCTTTGCAGTCACTCTCTCAGAAAAACCTTGGAATCTCTTCTGCAGCCACAAACACCCCTCAACAACAGAAGCAGTAGCAGTCTGCTGGCCAGACAGCTGGATCAAGGGTAGCTACAAGGCTGGCAAAATGCAAATGTTTTGCACTTGCTTCTCCGAGGTGGATCCCCATATGTGTGGCAGTGCCCATCTGTGTACAAGTGTTGTGCTGTTGTGCTGTTGGCCCTTGGTGTGACCTTCACTCAGACTGGGAAGTCTGGTTTTAACATCTGATCCTGCCCTTGTTAAAGTTGGTGGCTGTCTCCCAGGCACTTCAGAAAGACCAGAAAGAGGCCTTTGGAGAACAGCCCAGTTTTGGGTTCCTCGGTGTCTTTTACGCTGTTATGAATTTCCCATGGGCAGTGTCCCATGGGATGTACCTGGGCAGCCCTGCGTGGCCTGGGACTGACTCCCCCAGCTCTGAGCTCACCTCAGCTTCCAGCACTGGTTCCCCCACAAATGGCCTGTTCTCTGCAGACCCGCACTAAGCTAGAGCCAATCTCCTCCCTCCCTCTGCTCACAGATAGTACAGTTACAGGGCACTGACAAATTCAGGCTTTTGCAACATAGGAAAATTACTCAGATTTGTTCAAGTATTTTTGAAGGTGCCTCTGCTGCTCATGGTGTTCCTCAGGCACTTACAGTAACATACCAAGGGAAAGAGAAGACCCAGCACACCAACTCCCTGCTGAAAACTGCATGCAGCAACTACAGACCCTTAACTGCTTCTGAATATGTTTTTTAATTGGCCTGTTCTTGTTTAAAGTGTCTTGTATTATCTTTTCCTTGTTTGGGGTTTTTTCTAGATTTCCCACTGTGAGATTGCCTTGGTGAAGCAAAGTCAGAGTAAAACAGTCATGCACAACGTCTGCAGCCTAAACCAGATTACTTCCATGTATCAGTCTACACATGGAACTGACTGCACTTCTAATTCATCATTTGGAAAAAGCTAGTAATAAAAAAAAATTAAAATATTTTGGCAAGAACAAGGAAGAAGAGAGTGTTTGTTAAATGCCTAATGAGCAGTTGGAGAACTTTAGATCTGATTTCATTCAAAATTCTTGTATAACTAAGTGCAGCTTATTACTGATTAACATGACCTAGTGCTTGTTAAACGGGCATGACTGCAGTTTTGCCAACTGCACTGAAACAGAAACGAGTTCCACAGTAACCTCACGCTAATGTTAGCACAACCTGAGTACCACCAGGTGTGCATCTATGCAAAAACCCAACATTTTACTGCATATTTAAGAGGAAACACCCACTTTACATTTTTTAGGAAATCATATACTTTAAAAGTATTTCTTCTCTATTTTTCTCTAACTTTTACAAATCTTAGGAAATTATTTAATGGAATAACAGAAACCAACATGATACTGTGAACTGCAAAAAAATAGGAGGAAAGAAACCATAGGAAAAGAAAATATTGAACATTTTTTTCTAAATATTAAGCAAATAAGGGAAGAATTTAATTCATAATATATTATCCAGACAATCTTTCTGGATCACCAGCATGTCTTTCATTAAATGAAGATTCATAAGGAGCCAACGGGCAAACTAAGCAATATATACAATCATCAGAAAAAGGACCATCAAGTGGCAGTAAGAAAGACTCCTACTTTGACTACTGCCTTTATGGAAAAATATCTTTAAATCAGATATTTTGGTGTGTAGAACCATAGAGATGTGTTTTGCTGCATTTCTTGTTGTCACACAAATTTTGGAACTGTCCTGTGAAACAAAGTTTGACTTTACCTTGTGATTTCCTTTGCATTTATGATTTTTGAATTAAGGGTTATTCAAAAGTTATGCCTCATTTCCTTCCATACCTCCATCCTTAGACTGCTGTCAAGTATTATTTATTAACTCTATTATAGTACCACATTGAGGCCCTAATCAAGATTTTCCCCCTACTGTGTTAAACTCTCTACATTATAAAATAAAAGATAATCCTTCTCCCAAATTCTTACACCAATATAAGTGAAAGCTGTCAGCATAATGTCTTACGATAGCGTAAAAAATTGAATTTTGTCAATGGACGATGGTAAGTCAGTGGCAGAGCCAAGATCAGCTAACTTCTCAGCTCCAGCCCCCAGCTCCCAATCAGCAAAGATGTAAAAATAATGATGGTAAAAGTTGTATGAGAGGTTTCTTTGCAAGAATTCATTTCATTATTGTTTTTACAGCTGCCTGAGTTGTCCCTTTGGACTGGCATCTCTGCCTTACCGAAATAAAGTGAATGCTTATTAGCAGGAAGAAGAAAACTAAAACTCCTTTATATTAGCTAAAAAGTCATTAATATGAGTGCAAGTATTTGTTCTACAGTATCTAATATTCTTCCCTTTTCAGTATTCGAGATCCACTGGTTTTTCTCTATCCTCTCACTTCATTTTAGACAAGATGGAGCCAAACTCCTTGGTCTTCTTGACCAGTGAGCAACAGAGATATTTACATTAAAAGAGGGGAGGTTACTGTAAGCAGGAAAAAAATATCCCCTTCCATACTTACCCTCTGGTTTTTAAGAGATACAGCATCAACTAAATAGCAGACAACTAGCTGAATCTGTTACTATCGTGACAAGCTATTTTAACAATACATATTTTAGGGAAACTCTGTTTGGTGCTTAGCATATTAATTGAGCTGTACCTCTCACTGAATTCCTTGATCCTAGCTTCCTTTGGAATAATAACAATTAGTACAGAAAGGTAGTTCTCCACAACAGGAGTAAATTTTATGTTGATGTTCTTCTTTAACTATGAATGAAAAGGTTTAATTCCTGAAAGAAAACATCTAAGTTGCCACACTGTACTGGAAATAGCCAAGTCGGACATGAACAGCAGCAAGCAGAACTGGGACGATCACTTAAAACTGTTTCCAAATGCAGACACAGACAGCGACAGAGAACTACTTTCACAAAAATGATTCCTGTTAAATAATTCTTGAGGTACCTAAACTTAGTCAAGAATTTGGAGGTGAAATCAGATAAATCCTACTGTCTACAGCTAGGTCTAGGCTCTGCATTTAACAAGAACCTCAGTACCTTTTACAGATGAATTGTAGCTGAGATATATGCAGGCTGAAGAGCTCTTCAGAGTCTGTTCCAATGAAAATATTGTCTAAGTACATAAGCATTAGAGCTGAACAAATAATTCTCGATGAATAATTTATCTGATTGATTTCCCCTTTTTATTCTCTCCCTCTTCAGAGGCTATGCACGGACAGAACAAAAAGTATATTGAATTTATTCATTATTTGAAATTATTCACAATCTTGTTCAGTGAATAATTCTAGGCCTGTAAATCCTTTGAACTGTGGACTTTGAGTAGCTAATTTGCAGCTCACACCATAAAGTGTGTAATAACGAACTAACTAGCTAGACAAGCACAGTTTTTAATTGCAAGAGTCTGACATCTGAATGAGTCCTGTTTGAAATTCAGTCCAGTAGGTGTACAAATGCTCAAGCTAAAAAGTCATATTTCACAGGCATTTTTGCTACTTCAGTGCAAGTGTTCCAAAGATGTGTTTGAAGCATTTGGATACAAGGCTGCCCATTAACACAGTTCTGACAGTGTCCCCCTCTTCTAATGAACCTTAGCAATAAATAGATCAACATACTCATGAGCAGAAACATTCCACTTAGTATGAAAGCAGATATCAATAAGACTAATAAGAACGTTCATGTGGTAATTTTTGCATTACTGAGATTTCACGTGGAAAAAGTATCACCTTGATAAATATCAAGGAAAAATATCACCCTGGAAAAAGTGCAAACACTGAGTCGAGTCTGGCAAGTCTCCACAGAGCCAGAACAACATTCAGTTTTTGTGCCCTCTTCCTTCTCTGCTTTATTTACTCCCGTCTGTCCTTGACAGAATCATCAGTTTTTAAAGTGAACAACTTCTGGGTCGCCATATCACTCTTCTCCTTGAAAGACTGGCTACAGAGAGCTGATCAAAACAGAGGGCAGGTAGACAACCAGGGCAGGATTTCAAGAAAGGCTTTACCATGCTTTAAAGTGTTTCAGCGAGGGGCTTGCTGAGGTCAGAGGCAGCATTAACTGGAATTTGTCTGCCACTTCTTTGGTGTTTCTGGGTATCTCTAGAGGTTTTCCCATAGCCTACCTTTGAACCTCAAACTTCTAGTAAGCTGGTATATATCTCACTCCACAATTTTGATTGTGAATCAAACCAAAGAAAGAAGCTAAAGTTTATTTACCAGCCATCAATCAGCAAATAAATTATTTACAGATGTCTTCATTTATTTTACTCTTTCATTTATTTACTTATAGCTACAGCAAATACCACCACCAGAGAGTGTCCAGATGGAAAACAACTACCCCACACTGGAACCGTATGCTTCCTGAGAGAAGTTGAGAAATTATTTGAATCTCAGACAGAAAAAAATAGAAGTAAATTTAGGCCTGATTTTGCAAGAAACTCCCCTTTGGACACAGATGCTATTAAATCTTTCTGACATATCACAAAGAAAAAACAGATTTGACCTTCAGAAAGAGGCTTAGGATACAGTGAGTCCAAACTGAATGATAATCCTGTGTAAGTGGCAACTCAAGAGTAGACTCTAATCTGTGCACTGTGTCAAGTACAAGAGTAACCAACGCATGTAGTTTATCCACATACATGTCACCTGAGGCTCAGAGATGCTAACATGCTAAATGTAGCATGTCAGAATTCACAAAGAGAGGAGAAGCACTTTGATACAAGGAGAGGAGAAGTGTTTTGATTACACCGGAACAGAAATTATTAGAATAGTTCTAGTAGATTAAATTTTAATAGAAAACCTTACACTACTTGAAATTTCTTAATAAAGTCTATAACTACTTACAATTATAACCACTGAGATAAAATGGGAGAACAGTGAGATTGATCTAATTTAGATAAGAATAAATGCCAAGGAAGAATGTATCTCTATATTCTTCACTGTCATCTCACACACATCACAAATCCAGGGAAGTATCAGTTCTGCAGTAATATCCAACACTGGGAGTTTGCAGTTTGCAGTAGACCTTTTTCTCTGCATTTCCAGACTGTGTTGAAACAGAATCCAGACAATCATCTGGATCATTAGAGTCCAAAGCTCTTCAGACTCCACATCATTGCTCAAATGGTAGAAATGATAGCTTTCATCTGCACTGCTCCAAACCCAGACACACTGTCATTTGTTCCTGCTGTGGCATTGTATTTTGAACTTCAAGTTTCACTGGGTTGTGTGTTACAAGCAAACTGGATCTCTTCTAATTCTAGAGAAAAATTAAATTAATTCAATTTCCAAATGTCATTTAAAGATGTCTGTGTTCCCAGATATGTGGTCGCTTGGAGGGATGGGGTTTTTTTTCCAGTCCTGGCTCTTTCTGTTATTTGTTTCAGGTGATATAATGGGATAGAACCATTCCTAGAATTCTCCCAAGGAATAGTATCAGATGGCAGCTTGAAATCTAGTGCAGTGCTTGGGTATTTAAAGAAATAAGCATTCAGGAAACAGATTGTATGTAATAAAAAGAGCACAAAGCTGTACTAGAAAGAACTGTATGGCCATCTTGTTTAAATAAGAGACAAGAAGATGATCAACATCATGCCTTATTAATAATAAAACTGGAAGTCATAACTGTGGAACTAATCTATCTTGGAGGGAAGAGTATATTTCTGTATTTCCTGTCTTGGAGGGAAGAGCAGATTTTTGCCACATAAACTGCTTTCTACATCCAAAAAGATGGGTTTCATCAGAAAGCTTATTTCTTGTTGTAAAGAAGCTGAAATATTTTGGAGGTTTGCCAGACATCATGAAAAGCTGGGTGTCCTAGGGATTTCTTCATATCAAGGACTACGTGTCCCATTACAAGAGAGGGAAGAAAGATAAAGCCTTGAAAATCCTTAAACACACAAATTCCAAAATCTTTAAAAGTAGTACTTCACTTTTTAGGAGATTCAAAGGTGTTTTTCATAATTGAAACAAACAGGAGACCAAGTTTGTTAAACCAAAAGCGGTTTGGGCCAGGACACCAAACACAGTAGAATTTCTGAAGGCTTAGCTATAGAGAGGCAAAGAGACCTTCCTTCAGTTTTTCCTGTCCAGGAATCTGGGAACTGGCTTTGCCTTGGCTGACCTTTGCTAACAGAACGCAGATCAGCACGGAATGTTTCACTTCTGGATGCCATTACATAAGGATGGAATACGGCTTGTCAACCATAGACTCCAGCTGATATACGTGGAATTTAACAGCTCTGAAATCCTTCACTTGCCAAGCATCTTCAGAAAATTCCGTTATGCAGACAGAAGGTGATCACCATAAATTTAATATCTTACAGATCTTTTTTCTGTTATTTACAATCAGCCATATACATTTTCAGCTCACAAAGGTACAGAAGGGATTCACTAAACAGTAAAGAAACTAAATTTACTTACACCTTTGGTTATATTTCAATATTAGTTTACAAACATGAAGCTGAGTCTCTGATCATAACCAAGCCAAATATATTTATAAAATGAAATCACCCTATCAGTGGTATGGTTTAAAACTGCAATTTTCTTTCCTTTTTTTGTTTTGTTTTTCTGATATAGAATTATTTTTTTTCCAAGGCTAAATAAATAGCAGACGGGTCAATCTTTAGGTCACAAGTTCTATCTTTTCATTGCCAGGTAATATTCATAGCACAGCAGGGCTAAATGATGCTCCACAGTTTGAGGACATTTGATGGAATCTTTGCTGTGATTACTTTAAGTGGTGACATTTAAGTGGCATGAAGTGGGCATCTAAATCTTTGGATTTTGGAATGAAAACTGTTGTGGGAAGATATTTTCAATGGCCGGCACAAATGAGCATCCGTTAATCATCTTCCTTTTCAACTAACCTTGTTTGCATTGCCCAAAATTAAACAACTGAAGTAATTTTGACACAATACCATTCTTTTAAAGATTGCATAGCTTTTCACTTCCTGACACTACTCTGAATAGGGGAGCCCACAGCTGGAGACAGCACCCAAGATGTGGCCTCACCAGTACTAATTAGAGAGGAAGAATCGCCTCCTTCCCTCCCCTGGCAACACTCTTTCTAATGCATTATTGACTGATGTCCAATTTGGTACCCACCAGGACCTCTAGGGTCTTCTCTTTCCAGCTGCTTGGACTGTGCTGGTGCCTGCAGTTATTCCTTCCCAGGGGCAGAACTTTGGATTTCTCTTTGTTGAACTCCATGAGATTCCTGTCAGCCCATTTCTCCAGTCTGTTGATGCCCTGGGGAATAGCAGAACAGCCATCCAGTTTATCAACCACCCCACGTTTTGTGTCATCCTCAAACCTGCTGAAGATGCACTGTTCCATCGTCCAGATCACTAATGCTGAGCACTGTCCACCTCAGTACTGACCAGAGGGGTTAGGGTTAGGGTTGGGTTAGGGTTAGTGTTAGATTAGGATTGGTTAGGGTTAGGGTTGGGGTTAGGGTTGGGGTTAGGGTTAGGGTGGGCCTTCAGCTTGGCATGGTGGTTCTGCTGAGTTCCTGAGTTTTCCGCCCAGTTTGGTGTCCCATTTCCTAGCCATATGACATCACTGTGTCTGTGAGACAGCGTTGCAAGCACTGACAAAATCTTGCTGAATTTCAGTCACACAGGAATTACTGCTCTCCCCTCATCCACCAAACTGGTCATTTCACCATAGAAGGCTGTCTGATTGGTGAAACATGATTTCCACTTTTTAAATCGATGCAAATTTCTCCCAGTCACCTTCTTGTCTTCAGATCATTGGAAATGGTTTTCATTCAGCAACAAGTTTTCCGGGTTTTTTTCTTTATATTGTTCACCTCAAACATTTTTATGGATTTACAAAATCTTTTATTAATAGTGGTACGATTATGAGAATGCAAATAATAATGACGATTGGCAAAATACTCTAGAACTTTAAAGGTAGGGCAGAAATTTAAGCTGGGATAAAATTTAATTCTCCTAATTTACAGACTTATAATAAAAAAGCAAATTCTGAAATCAATTATCAAAGGGACTTTAGATTATAATTATAGTTTATCAGAAAAATATTTTTTAACTTCGAAGTAATTTCTACTTTGAAGGCTGAGAATGATCACAGTTGCTTCATGGCAAAACCTTTCTTGCTCCCTTCCAGTATTTTTTTGCCTGGGTTTATTTTTCTGCTTAGAATAGACCTTTTGCTAGTGAAATCATTAACATAAATCATTAAAATTACAGTTTCTCTAATAAACCATTAAAAGGTACAAATCTGAACAATCAAAAAACTTTCTAAAACAATTCTCTTCCGATGAACAGTATTGTGCTGACTCCACTTACACAGAACTTCAAAACATTAAAGAGGGTTAAGGTCTGGGATCTTATTTGTTCTGAAAAAGTGGTGGAAATCACACCCTGTAGGTGCTGGTTCTGCATTAGGAACCCACTGGTTGTGATCAACAGGAGGAGGAGGCTCCAGCCACCACTCGCTCTCCTCTGGTGTTGTTGCTATGGCAATGCTGAGCATCAGATTAGACCAGAGTGACATGCTGTGTGCTCCCCGAGCCCTGACTTTGCTCTTTCTTTTGTTGTTATTTTTTTTAAACAGCAATACAGATTGTTTGCACTGGACACGTGTAATAATAATGCGTGAAAGAATAAACTCATTAGACAGCAGAAGGTATCGCTGAGACAAAAACCTCGTGGCGACCAAAAAGAAAAAGACATGTTGTATGTGTGATAAACCCTCACATGCCAAGACAGAGCCAAAAACTGAATGAAAACATCTCTGCAGTCACATTAGCACATTAATATTCATCACTGGTGTTTAGGGCTTTTAAACTCTCCTTTCAACCCATTGTCAGAGGCAGGCACAGACGCTGCAGCACTCACCCAAAGTGGTGTATGTAGAACATTCCAAAAGCAGGTTACCATAAGCCTACAATGGAAATCTCCCAACTAACTTAGAGCATCTTAAAAGAGAGAATTATAGAACAGTAATTAATAAATGAAAGATCGAAGCTTCATTTCCATTGCCTGTTGGATTTTTCACCTTAAAAACTACACTTGGTGTCTTTCACTTACCTACTCTTCCTTAAAGGCTGCTGATGTTTAGCATTAATATGGGGTAGAGTCACAAATTAATGACAAAATCACCTCTCTGCTTGCATATACATAAATACACACACACACAAAGACTCTGACATCTTTGCTCTAGAAAAGGAACACACCATTTTAAGAGTTTGCATGTTTCAGAGATGCCCATAGTGCAGGAAATAGGGAATCCAGAGAAGGTTCACTGTTGTTTGAGTCCTGTGCAGCTGGTCTCTGTCCTCTTGGTAACTCAGGGTCTGGCTGGCACATTGGCAGTTTTTCAAATTCCATGCACTCTTTTGCTACTTAAGCACTGTGACTGAATACCTTTTACTTAGCAGGTTTCCTCAATAAAACCCCAATCAAGCTGAAAGAAATTGTTTAATCCATGACTTGGTCTAAGGCCAGGTCAAGTTGGTCTCATTTATCATCTTTTTAAGGTGGAGCTTTTAAATATGGACAGATGATACAGCTCTAAGTGTTGGAACCCATATGGAGAAGGTATGGCTCCATTACTATTAACAAGTCATTGTTAATACCTCTTTGCCAAAGTAGCAGAACACTGCGCCTGGTCAAACATAAAAGCCTTTGAAGGTTCTTATGGGAATTCAGTTAGACTTTCGCTGTGTAAATGCACAATTTGTTTCTACTATATAGACCTTGAAATGAGGTAGATCCCAAAGGCTATAGGAAAACATCTGCAAGATCCTGTATGGGTCAAATATTCTACTGATGTGATTCTCTCTTTGAAAATTGGTTTACAGATGGTTAGCAAGGTGTTCACAGTGTTCAGTTTTATTATTTCATTGTTGGCATTTGCGTCCAGTGCTCTGAAAATAACTTTGTGGATTCAATACAATAACTACTGCCTAAAGGAAACATTGTTCAGTTACGTGAGGAAATTTAAGCAAGTCATTTCATTTCTTTTATTACCATTTATTAACTTTTCTCCATATGTAAAGTCAGAGAATTTAGAATAGCATTTCAGTAGAATTGCTCTTTTTGAAGCCAAATCCTGCTACTTTTACTTTCAGGCTTGGCATTGGCCAGATTTATTAGCCAGATTCTCCAGAACAATTCTTTGTCCTGTTGTGTATCATCCTCAAACTCTGGCTCTTCATCAACAGAAGCAGCCCAGGGAGAGCAGTGCCACGGAAACAGTGATTATCAGGGGAAGAGCAGCTGGTTTAAGAGTGCTTGTCCTAGAAAACAAGAAATATGGATGTGGACATTCTCTGCAGACAAGATGATCAGAAAATGGTTGGTCCAAAAAAAATATTATTTTCCTCCATGACAAGGCAGGGTATAATTTCTTAAGTTGTTTACTGTCAATAAAATTTTGACAGAGTGAAGGTGTGTGTCCTGGGAATTGCCTTTTTTGTTTAAAATAGTCAAGGCAATTGGGCTACATTTCTAATCTCTGCTTAATACTAGGAGTTGATTTAAGTTTGAGCATCCTTAAAACGTTTCAGTTTACCTTGTAACAGCAACGCTGGGGTCTCAAAAAATGTAGACACTAAGTCAGATGTGTTCTGTGGAGAACAGCCAAGAAAATCCAGTGCTGAATCTCAGTAAAACTAATAAATCTGAATAATTAACACACCGATCACAATCCAAATCAGTTGTCAGGCAAAGAAATTTAATTCATTAAAGAAAAACAAGTTATTTCTTTCTTATTGTTTCATTTGTGTGTATCTGTTTTAGACTCACAGAAAACTGGACCATGAGGAAGACTGGCTTTTCCCTTATTTCCCATTTATTAAAAATGTGCTTGATAAATAAAACCTGAGGGGGGGGAGGGGAGAAGAAAATATATCGTGCCTCAAAGGAAAGCGAAATTTGCTGGATACAACAGAAAAAAAATTATTATACTTTTCCATGTGGAAATAATACAGCAAAGAGCCAGCGCGCCAAGCCTGATTTCAGATCAGCATCATATGTTGTGTATGAACCACTCACATAACACAGGGGATTGTGCAGCTAACTCAGCTAACTCCAGTGTCAGCATGCAGGCTCAGCTCTACCTTGCCTTTGCTTGGAAAAGGTGACACTAAGATTTTTGGAGGGTTTTGGGGTTTCTTTTAAAGCTTAGTTAAATCATCATTTTTAAAATATGACAAACAGAAATATGCCTTCACATGAAATGAAGGCAAATTTGGTTTAAAAGATATGTATCAGCCCTTTTCCTGGCACTGCAGGAGCCCTGCAAAGCAAATGGGATTTGGGGCAGGAGAAAGAGCCCCATGAATTTTATGTTTGTCTGCAACAGTTCAGTTGGTTTTGGTTGTAAATCAGCCCAGTCCTCATGTTTCTGCTGGGCCTGACTTAGGCTCACCACACCTCAGTTAGGAGAACACCTGCAGCCCTCACTTCATAGCTGATGTAAGGGGACAGGGCAAGTCCAACTGCAGAGCAAAGGAGACTGATTTAATTACCTAGATGAGGTGTCTGAGCTTAATCAGGATAAATTAAGAGAGTCTGATTAATTTTGTTGCATTTCTGAGTGCAAACTTGTTCTGTGCTGTTGGTAATATGGTGCAGTTGTTTTACAGTACCTGTGGTCCCCTCAGACTGTGCCAGAAATGGTGCCAGCTTTGAGGGAGGAAAATCAGGGTTTCATATGATACTTTGCACCAACTTTACTCAAAACTGGAATGGCTATACTTCGATTTGGAGCAAACAAAAAATCATGACCCATGCACACATGCAGAAGTGTATGTGTGGCAGCATACTTAGCATTTAAATAACAATGGCACACTGCAGCAGTATTTCTAAAAATTTTTTATCTTTTTTTTGTCATGAAAATAGATTAATGATGCATTTTACAATTTTCCAACACTGTTTCTTGCAAGGCTCAGGCATTCTGGTCAGACAGTTAACTTCTCTTCTGTGAACTGTACTCCAAGTTTGCTCTATGCAGTCTGCTGCACGTTGAATATTCATCTGTGTTTCTCCTCAGTCCACCTCCAGATTTCTGATTCTTGTAATTCATGACAAAGATTTTAATGACTCTGGAAAGGACAGCCACCTCAATCTCATTGTTTGCACAATCAAAAGATCATAATCCAGCTGCAATAAATCTCAGCTCGGATGAGAAATAATTTGGCATTGCCTAAACATGACATGAATAGGTTACAAAAAGCCTCTCTTCATTTCTAACTTGCAGCTTGAAGCTAAGAGCAGTGGATGAGATCCAAAATCTACAGAATGCTTTTCGGTCTTGGCCTTCAAAGCTTAGTAAGTCTTTCTCAAACTGTGTTTTATAAGCCTGCCATATATTTTTCCTCGTAAAGCCCACGTATACTCTTGCAATTTTCTTCCTTCACTATCCAGTTGAAACCAGTATATCCACAGAACGATCAAAGTACAAATGTTGACATTTACACTGCTGGACATTTAAATAAAATTCTTATATAAGTATCTATTAGGCAAGATTTACTTCATGCCATTTTCAATCAACTACACAGGCAAGCAGTATATATAGAAAAATAAACCCCCTATTCATACTTATACAAATATTTCATGTACACTTTGTTTATTCATTGGAAGAAACTGAGCATATCTTCCGCAGTTTTACCACAGGTCATCTGAAGGGCAGTATCAGGATTCCTGTGATCCATGTAGGCCTCCCAAGGGGGCACAGAACAAGACCTGTTTGATCCAGCACCTGCTGTGAAACTATCACTTGGATACTTTTTTGTAAATTTTTGCCAGACTGTGAATAGTATAAATATGTAAGAAAGAGCTACAGGAAAATCAGCTGGATATTGATGAAAATGCCATTAGTAGCCACTGATCAATCATTTCAGACTACCTTTTTTTTTTTTTTTTTTTTTGTTCTGCTGGCAATGCAGCTTCAGCTCTAGCCAGCCTCAGACCACAACATAGTTTTTAGCTACGTGTTACCACGTTGTGCTTTTGCTGTAGCCTAGAGGAAATGCCCACAAAACGCAAAACATGGCAACTGGCATTTTTATGCAGTATGTGTGACCAGGAGGCAACCTGGAGACCATTCCATGAGTGTTCAGAATACCCTGATAGAGTTTAGCAATTAAGTTTCTAGGAATCATCAGATTCTAATTCCACGGAAAAACTTCAGAAAAAATCTGCTAATTGCCAGATAAATTCTTGGAGGGCAGTTTAGTTTTGTTTTAAGTTTAGGTCCTCTGGAACTTGACAAAAAGACCTTGGGGAATGGATTTGAGTAATGATTTTCTGAAGCCATTAAACTTAACAATGACTTCAAAGATTTAGCATCTGTTTTTTAAATGTTCGCATGAGGCTGACAGTTGGTATACAATGTTTCACCCCATTGCAGTTGGCAACTGCCAAGATATTAAATGTTACATAAAATACAAATTTCGCCTGAAACCATGGTTCTGATTAGGAAGAAGACTATGAAATACGGCATCTTTTTGTTCATCAGCCCAAGGTGAGGGTTTAAAGTCACTTGACTTGCTGACACGTGTACCTTTATGTCCTTAATAATTTGCTAGCACTAGAAAAAGGCAAAGCAGTGAAGGCAGAGTGAGTTTTCACTCCCTTCTGGCTCACATATCAGGAGCTGTTAGCAAAATTCCTGCTCTGTGGTGGGGATGTTTGAGTCCAAAACAAACAAGATGCTTTTCAGATGCTAGACTGTGTTTAAAACTCTGGCACTTGGAAAAATTTATTTTATTTTATTACTGTAAATTGAACAAGTTTAATTAATATCAGCTCACTGACAAACAAGTATGCTGGTTTAATGTTTGGTTTTCACACTGTGCAACAAACCCTGACACACAAGTCTTTCTAGGAGCTGAAGGCACAGACAGCAGAGCTAATGTGGTTCCACTTTGCTGCCATAAGAGTGAGAGAATCAAAACAGTGCAGCCCCCTCCCCTTTATGGATGAGCTCTTCCATTCATTTTACATGCTTAAAGCGTGGCCAGAGGCTCTCAACTTCAACAGTGCACGGAAAAATTTCCTTTTGGGAGAAACTTACATCATCTGCTGCTAGACCTGTCCTGGGTCACCATAGGTAGTGTGAAAAAGGAATAATTTACTGTTCCTGAAGCTCAGATTATCTCCTATTTGTCCATTCACCCTCAGCATGACCTACACCTCCTGTGAGTTAGCTCCACTATTTGGCTCTTAACTACACAGGCTCTAGTTGAATCAGTAATTTTGTCCAACAAAAGCCACATAGGAAGAAAATAAATGAAATGCTGGCTTTTTAATGCTCCTGACCACAAAATGTGATGGCACTGCTTTGTCACTGGATTTCCAACTGATTGCTACCTTGTGCACAGGTAGCCACAGTTTGTGATCAAGATGTCAAACAAACAGTTATGTGTTATTGCAAACTGTATAGCAGGTGTATTCTGGACACTGCATTTGAATGGAAGTGTAAAAGTTCTTGGGAAAGGAAACAAATGAAATTATTTCAATTTCTCACTATTCGCTCCTAATTTATTTCGTTCAGAGGAAAATGAAGGAAAGAGGTTTTAATGACTTGCCTTTCATACCTCTTTATTTGAAAGAAAGATGGTAAAGAAGAGGGTATTTCTTAGCTTGGAGAAGCCATGGCAAAGTTAAGATTGGGCTTCTCCTCCTCTCCCTTCTTTAAAATAGCTTATTGAAACTAAAGTGTAGAAAGAGAAATTCTACTGAAAGAAAGCCTGTAAAACTTGTGGAAGAAGTGCTCCAGAACATTAATTTATTTTAAAATATTGGCCCTTAATACTGCCAAGATTAATGAAGCTAACTGTTGTCCGCAGAGGAAGTGCCAGTTTACAAGACAAAGCTGTTACGAATCATGTGCAGGATTTTTTCAAGATTTCAGAAAATTTTGGTAGAAACCGTGTGCAATACACTTATTTGATAAAATTCTCCATTATCTAGCTCCATTTTTTTTTTCCAGCACCCTATTTGGCTACCAATAAACAATTATCTTCACAGAATAGAAGGTCTCCAAGAAATACTGAGACAAATAAGGTACATTTTCCCCAAGGATTAAGGGTGATATGATAAGTTGAGATCTGATTCAAAGGCGGATCTGGACATAAATGCAAAATAGAACTGTGTGGAATGATTGACTCTGCCTGCTAAAACTGGTTTTCTGCTTCTTCTGTGGCATAAAATATTCACTGTACCTTTCCATGGCATTAAAACTTTTGTCTGTTTTGATATCAGGTTTCTCAGACTCCCTGAGTATTAGTGAGCATTAGAGAAAGCTTCCACCAGGGCTCATTTCCTTTGCTGAGGTCATAACCCATTTCTTCTTATTCTCTCATTGATTGAGTTACCCAGCATCCTCTGGAAGGTCATAGATAATTTTTTCTTTGTAGTTTCTTAGAGGGAAATTCTGGTCTTTTTTCTTTATTTGAGTCAGTTAAAAAAAAGAGATCCTTCATCCATGCTTGTTATACAGAGCTGGTATATTTAGCAAGTATAAAGCAATATAAATTAACTATCAATTTATACTTTCCAAGAATTTGGGGCTGTTATTCCCTTGCATTATTATTAATAATTGCCATTTCCTGTCTCATGACAACATACGTTCTACAAGAAGTTTAAGACTGCAGTATACAATTTGCCATAGCTACTACAATTCCATTGATTTCCACATAATTCTGTCATCTATAACGTAGATACTCCTTTTCTGTCTATACTGAACCAGAGAAGGCAATAAAGGTCTTCTGCTACTGCAGGTCTTACCCTTTACAGATGAGAAACTCACTGGTGGTCCTTCTAGACCCTGAGAGCACCCACTGATCATTGGAAGACCCATGCAAAAGGAAGTCAATAATTTCTGGAAGTGGCACTCATTTCTCTTTTGGCTACTAGCTAAAAGCTGTAATAGCATTAGCTCCTTTGAAATAACATGTTTTTCTGGGATGTTCTACACAGGTTCTGACCCTCACTGCTGCCAGTAAGAAATATCAGAGATCACATCCTGGCCTCAAAAATCTGCTCACTACCCAGTTTGGATGCTACAGAGGGAAGGATTAAAGCCCGTATTCAGATGGATAAAGCAAATTTTACATTAGACCTACATAAACTCAGCAGCTATCTGACCACCCTTTGAGTTAAGTTTTCTCATGGTTGCACTTACACTAAAATCTCTGTTGAACATATTTCAGCCTCCTCTTCTGTCTCTGCTCCCTTATTTGCATCTTCACCCTCTAACCCCATTCTCCAAACATGTACTCTTGTGAGATATTAGGCAGGCCAAGATAAGGACACCACTTTTGATCTTACACTGGAACTTCCATTTGTTAGCTTAAAATTTATATTTCATAGTTATTTAGTTTTGCACGAAAGAGTTTTTAGTCTGCACAATAGCTAGATACCATGAATGCTAGCTTTCAACCTGCAGAAACAAATCACAAGCATTAGATGCATAATTCCCTTCCCTGGGTAGATTTGTGTTTCACCAGGCCATGTTAATAAATATTTATTTAAAGTAAGATTTTCTCTTTCTTGTGATCATGTGTTTCAAAGTACTAAGCCAGAGAGCAGAACATAAGTTTCATCAAGAAATCATAAGAGTTATGGACAGATTGATCCCTGCTTTGAAATTTTACCCAAAAAACCTTTGGAAAGGAAAAAGTAAACATATGAAACTCAAATATTGCTTCAGGTAGAATATAGGTGGACTTCAACCCCTAAGGAAGCTGCTTCCAGGAAAGAGATAAAGTTATTACTCTCTCAGCACTAAACAAAGTTGAAGGGTAATGGCAGCAGCAGCAGGTAGAAAAGTTAAAATTCTTGACAATCAATGTTCCAAAATGAATTTCCCAAAAGTGGGGGGAAGGCAGAAATCATTCACAAATATGGGCTGAGTGTATCTCTTGGGTGATCAGTTTTTATCAGGGATCCCAGAAAGACTGGTCTTTACTCAGGTGAATTCCTGCTTGCTGCAATGGGATTTTTCCTGATCAGAGAGAGGAGAACATGAGTATAAAATGAAGCAATATGATGTCCTGTCAAAACCTATACTGTTCATGGAAATAGCCTCACATCAAGGCACACTGGGTGTTACACCTGAGTCAATAGGTGTTCAATTAGACAAGCAGACAGTAGATTTGGATTAACTTTTGGACAGTGCATTTGAAATAATTTTATCTAAGGGCAACCTTCTCTGAAATTATTGGTGAGGTTAGGAAAAAGAAATTGGTTTTAATTAGAGCCCTGTGAGCTGTGTGGTTTCAATCCCTTCCAAATTCGGCTTTAAAAAATTAATTAAAACTGAAGAGTTTATAGAGGTTTATACTGATTATACATCCCACATCACTTTTTTTCAGGTGATAAGGTACAGACTACTGCATCCTGGCAAAATTCCAGAGTGGATAATTGCATTGCCTTGCCAATTTTTAATTGAATGAGGTGCTCTTCTTAACTTTGTCTCACACTAAATTACTGTGCATTATTATGCATTGTTAATTACTGACCACGCATCTCCAGAGGAGCCTGACTTGCAGAGGTATCATATTGCCATCATGTAATCCAGAAAAGAAATAAAGCTAAAGCCCTCAAAGGTGTCTAGAAGCAAGATGACAGGTCAGGACTGATGTAGTAACCTTCAATTCTCTCTCTTCATGCGTTTAAAATGATTATCAGTGTAGACTGACAAGTCCATTTCGAGTATGTTCTAAGTGAAGGACAGACTCAGGTACAATTCCACAGCTTCTCAGTGATCCATTGTTTTGGTGATTTGGAGGCAATTCTGTGAACATCTCCAACGGGCTAACTGGAGATGCCCCAGAATACCCTTGCTGCAGCTGGAGGGGGATCTGCTTGGGGTTCTTTCACAGAGCAGCCAAAATTGTTTGTGAAACAAGAGTATATATCTTTTATCCCAAACCATTTCAGCATAGATGCCAAAAAAGTTCTTTTTTGATATTTCAAATTAGGAAATTAGGCAAAATAGGGGGAGAAAAGAAACAAAGTCCAAGCAATTTTGCATTTTAAAACATTAGAAAGAAATAGAATGAAGAAAGTCAAAACCAAAATATTTCCAAAACATCTACAGAAACTTATGTACTCTACCTTTTTTCTTGATTGTTCAATAAGAATTTTAATTTCAGCTTTTTTACCAACCCAGTATAAGAAAAATTATGAGAAGTCAAGAAAGCTCTTTCCTACATACCAAAATAATTTCTTTTGATATGATCATATTTATTTCCGAATAATGTCCAGAATTTAAATTTATATTGCTTAAATGTAATTTTATATATACATATATAATTAATGTGTATATAGAAAACACGTGTAGAAATTGAAATATTTTGCATATATATTTGTACGTGTAACAAGACAATTTTTCTGTCCACTAAGTATTGCCGTTAATCAGTGTGACAGTTTAGTTCGAGTACTTAACCCAGGTATGATATGAGGGAGTTCAACTCCCTCTCTCAAAAGACAGAGAAAAAAGGGATAAAAGGAAGCAAACAAAGCCTACATGGGGGAACAGGAGGTGCCTCAAGGTGCTGAGACCTTAATCTTAAAACTACATAGATTTTGAGGAGAAAAGTTGTATCCCCTCTACTTTTAATACCTTTCAGGGCCTTCTCTCTTACTCTTGAGTCAAGAGGGGCAAGGGTTATCTTTTGTAATTTGTGTAGTTTAAGGCATATTTTTTGAGCAACACTTTAGGCATTGTGCCATGACATCCCTATCCCTTCTCTGGAAACCAGAGAAGACAGCAAAGGCCTGCAGCAGACCTGAAACCAGGATTGCTAAAGTATAAACAGTCAAAGAAGGAAGAAATTACTCCTGAAGACAGTTGCTGTGAGAAAATTATGACCACGTACAGATTCTCCAGGAAGCTGTGAAATTTGCTTTAGGTTGTTGAAGAGTTCATCTACCTTTTATTCCCCTCATTCCCTAAGAAAAAAAATACAATAAATTTCTGGAGCAGGGTGATTTTAAACGATTGAGGAATCTCCCTTCAGTATCCCAAACAGTTGTTTTATTGGCAACTGAATCCCCTTTTTCATTACTCTTCAAAGATCCCTCCATTTCAATTCTACTTGTTCACATTCTGCTTCAAATAATACCCCACTGAGCTGACCACATGCAGGACTGTGTTCCAAGACCTCTTTTTTTAATAAAAATTCTCTTTCAGTGTCTCCACACCATGAAACAAATCACATAGCTTCGTAAGTCATCAGACAATCCTTTCAGTTTCTTGTGCAGGCGAACTGAGCCTTTTTCATCTGATTAATTCACCAAGCAAGCTGATCTGGGAAGCATAAAAAGCTTCTGAGGCAGGGTGAGAATCAGCAGCTCATATTTTATAATGGCATCACTAATGCCCCAAATTAAGTGCTGAGGCTGTTTTGCTTGGCAATACCATTTCATGTTAATTTTGGATGGGACCAAAAATGAAGCTGTAATCTCTCTCTGTCATGCTGCGACTATTTCCTTGACCATCTCCAGTGCTGCATTTTATGAGGATATGGCTGTTACTGCTGGGTATGGAAACCACTGTACAAGTAAAAGTTTCTGGAGTTCTTGCCCCAAAGAGTTTTCAGACCTGTGCATTCATCCGCGGAGAGGGCACCCCTGGGGAGATGTCCGGCTCCACACACGGGTGGCCAAGAGAACCCAGAACAGAGTAAGGGCCTGGAGCAAGGCAACCCCCAGATTCAATGAATTTGATCTCAACCTCTGAGAGAAAAGGAACCTTTGGAATGAGTTGCAAGCACAGGTCTCACTTGCTGCACTGGGAAGGCACTCCATCACCCCTCCTGACCAGTCATTAGCAGATCTGTTCATTTTGTTGCAGTAAGGGATTTAAGAGAAGGAAGTTTGATTCTTTGAAAAGCAAATCTTTTTTTCTTGCCTTGTATTGCTTGCATTGCTCTAGTGATTTCAGTTGCCTCTGAGAAATTTTTAATTTTTTCTTTTCTGAAGATTCAGGCTATGGTTTTTAATGACCATGTACTATTTCATGTGAACAACCAGTGCTACTGGTCAGCATCCGCTCTAGGGTTCTAAAATGAGGTGCGTAACTTTAGGCGTAAGAATTCCTATATTTTTGCTAATGTGCAAAGGTAAGGTACTAATTAGTCTTACAATTTTTAGACCATTTACTCAGGTTTGGTTTCTATGGTTTGAGGGCCACAGTCAATCGATATTGATATTTATAAAAATATGTCATTTTTAATACAGAAATATTCTTATTGGTCTTGATTTTCACAGAAGAGTGCATTTTGCTCCCTCAGAGCCTGTCCCCTTGTCAGCTTCAATTTATATCAACCAAAATGATCGTGTTCCCAGCTATGAACTCTGCATTTATTTCATAGATGCATAAAAGGTCAAGACCTTAGATTTTTTTTTTTAATCTATGTCATTGTGATTTTAAAAGAGCCTAAAGGATCAACAAGACCAAATTAAAATAAAATAAGATAATTGTGCTTTCATTCACTTCAGATCGTTGGATACTCAGTTCCGATTTAAAATAAGCACGCATTGGAAAGCAAGTAAAGCACAGACATGTACACTGCACTATTTTTATTAAGGTTGGCCACTTCATAGTTAATTTTTACCTTCATTAAAATATTTTAATCTATGTCTTTAAGTATATAAAACATCAAAGTTTCATTCTACCACTACCATCTCAGAAAGAGATCAACTCTCAGTAAGACTCTTGCCATTTTCTTTGATCTTGTAGAGACCTGGGGATTTTAAGCCTGGTGTTGACTCTTTCAAGAATTTTAGAACTAATTGCTTAATGTTTTTATTGTGTTTTCTTCTCTAATTTAATACAATGTTTTACGAAGTTGTTAGAGACTGTAATGTCTGTATTACTTTTTTGCTGTTACTGGTGACATATTTCTAGTGAAATTTCAAGCTAAAGGGAATAATTTATAATCTTCTTTATTTTGTCGATAAGAACTTCTTTCTGGTGATCCTGTTAGTCTGGGCTATAATTTTTCTTCTGCACATACATAATATTGCAAAGCAATATGCAGGCTTCTTTTGTCGACTTATATTTAGTGAATATTTGCAGTTTGTGGTTTAATTCAGTGTAAATTACTTCATGTCTGAACCAGAGGCACGTATGTATTGTTTTTAAACTGACTGAAATGCTGTGGAGTGTTTGATGCCTAGGGATAAGTCTGGATTCTGCTGAAGGCAGTAGCAAGCTCCCATGAACCTAAAGAGAAAGTTTCCCTGAAATGCTCAAGTACCAGAAGGACTTGCCCTAAGCAGCCTGTGGTGTAGGATATCTAGATGCATGACTTTTCCTGTCCATGCAAAAAACTCCCCTCTCACTGACAGTCATGACTGAACCCACTTTATCTCCTTCACAGTACACAAGAAATTCAGGCCAGCTCGACTGTGTGCTAAAGACTCCAATGGATATTTTGTGCTAATAGTGGTTTTCACCAGATCCTAGGCACAGTTTACAGTGGGATTACCCCACGGATTTACACTTCCTTAGAAAGTGCTGTTTCTTGGGAAGAGAGTCCACTGAAAACTGCCAGTCTAGTTCCACTCTGTTAACTGAAGAACCTGTTTATACGTGATGGCTAATTGCAATTGATTAATATGTGAAGAGGACATGATCTGTGTGAGTGACTAATTCCAAATCAGTTTACTCTAGAGAGAATGGAGCAGAGGGAAAGCTTCCTTCAAGCTGAGTTGACTGAGGGGCACAGAAAACAGACGTGAAATGTGTGCTCTGCAGGACAGACCAGTCTCAGTAGGTGAGTGTATTCTGCACTTGCCTCTGAAGTTTTCAAAATAAAACCTTCAAACACACAGCCCACAATAACCTTCAGTCTTGGTGACAAAAATCACAAATATACATGGCAAGAGTGAGAGAAACTTTTTGCCAGGATCAGATTAATATCATGTTCTTGGGGTTTGCTGTAATCAGAGTAAATAAAAGCAGACGAGGATCCAAGATCAGGCTGTAAATCTAAATCTCAGAAGGACACACTCCAGTAAAGTGAGGACCATCATTTAATTTTTTGCTCTTTCAACTCAGTGCTTCTTCTGCTTTTCAGCCACATCATCTTTGTCTCTAATCTTAGCCAACTAACACTAGTGATCTGGTGTTTCAGCTCAGGTTTCTGCATCATTCAATGCACCATGACAATTTTTGGAGACCTTCAACAGACAAAATTCTGATGGCTCAGTACATCTATCAAAATCAAATAACAGAATCTTTGAGCTTTAGCTGATGCTGTCACAGTATGTTTTCTGCCTAAATCTGGATTTTCTTTGATAGAATAAAAGAAATGAAAACAGATTGCATGCTAATCCAGTCTTATTTTCAGTTTATGATGGGCATGTAGGAAGTTGCTGATGATGAATAAATAAAAGTATCATGCCAAGTAAATATTATTCATTTGTAGTCACATATGTACTGGTGGGCACATCTTTGGGTTTCAAATATCATCCAGATGGAAAAACATCTGGAATTAAAAAAATATTAGGCAAAGAGTGCAATATCTGAAAGCCTAATTATGGAACATTTTTTTCTTAGTCCAATAGTTCTGGAAAAAATCTGGAAAAAAGAAAGGACAGGAGTGCAAACCAGTGTACCTCTACCAGGTTGTGTATATGTTATATCAGGTTGTATGCATAGCTTTTAAAATCCACTTCAGTTTTTAAGATGCTGATATTTCCTGCCTGGACTCTGATCAGTGTGATTAATAATGTAATGTTTTGATTCCATTTAACTTCCACTCCTGTTTTGGCAGGGTTGTCTTGTTCCTACACAGAAAGAATTTTTGAAATACTGAATTCTGAGTATAAATGGCTATTCATGATTCTTAGGCTTTCTAGTGAGCAAAATAGACATGCTTTGCATTGTCTTTTTTCTTCTGTATGTGACAGATCATGCACTACTGCAAATGTTCTCACATGGGGTCCACAAGTCATTTACTTAATATTAAGGCCTAGTTAATGAAATGTCAACAATTCTGATCTTTGGTAAATACCATAAATATTAAATTACATTGCTAATACATCTGAGTTTGTCACCTGGTGTCAGAAAAAATGGTTATTTAATAAATCAACCTTTGCAATAGAAGCTTTAGATGTAAATTCCATCTCAGTGCAATTTTTAGGGCTGTACTCACAGTTCTGTATAAATGCTTCATCACAAGAAATTAGACATTAGACAATTTCCTTTGACTTTGTATCACTAAAATGGGGGGTTGTACATACAGCTTCTGCAGACTTCAGAATATTCTCTATTTGTTTCCTTTCCATGAAGTTAAACCAAAATTATATGAGAAATGTGTTCCCCAATGTGAAAAAACCTTTTTTGTCCTTACTGAAATTTCAACCCTTATTTTTTTTTTCCCCTTATAGGTATGTATTGTTTAAATAATTTTTGAAAACAGTTATTTATTTGTTGGATCTTTCCATAATACTAAGATGAACTGACTACTACCATGGCAAAGCTATAAACAATCTCCAATAAAAGTAGATATGTTTTACTAAGGATTTTTTGTATTTCACACTATTTCACAGCTTTGATGTCACCAAAAGATTGTATTTCACTACTGTTACTTAGCTACCATGAATTACTGCTTTTAAAAAAGGGAAACATTAAAAGATTTTTAATTAAGAAAATTCATGGCAGCATTGAGTTCCTCCAGCATTTAGTGCAATATCCTTTGCTTTTTATTTTAAAAGCTTAATTGAGAGCTATAAAAAATTCCCAGTTAAGAATTTAGAACCCCTCAGTTGTTACATGAGAGCCTTAAAATACATTCCTATGAAAAGATTTCCCACCATAAAATAGAACACTCAGAGACAAAAAAAGAGAGATATTTCACACAAGAACTTGCAGCTACAAAGCTTCATGGCTGAAAAAAATTGTTTTGCCTGTTGGTCAGGTGTTGACAACCCATGCAAGGTAAATATTGTCATAAATCCCAAATTCTGAGTGGAAGGGTAGTGGGGCAGGATACATTTCTAGGAAGAGAGTT
This sequence comes from Oriolus oriolus, assembly GCA_013400235.1. Classification (NCBI taxonomy): domain Eukaryota; kingdom Metazoa; phylum Chordata; class Aves; order Passeriformes; family Corvidae; genus Oriolus; species Oriolus oriolus. Next base: position 127,228 of record VXBT01012844.1, on the reverse strand, counting down.
CTGTTAGAGGAGTAGGGGACCACAATTCTCATACTCAAACAGGAATGGTGGAATCAGCATTTATTACTATGAAAGTTTCAACAGGCTAAAAAATGCCTCTCAGAAAAAGCAAACCTGATAAGAAAAAAAAAAAAAAAATCCCTGCAGAGCCTCACTATCAACAGGGTTTTTTTCTGTCAGTCTGCTCTTCACCTTGGAAATGCTTGGGTATGTCCTTGTTTTAAGGATTTATATACCTGCACTTAATGCTTATACAGTCTAGACATGGGGACATTTCTGAAGACACAAAATGCACTTACACATTCTTTGAAAGTGGAGTTAAGCTTCCCAGCTCATGTTTGGCCTTGGACATAATTTTTCATTGAAGACTCTTGACAGAGGCTTGGCTTTAGCTTGCTAGCAAATTTCAAACTCTCCATTTTTTCAGCATTCCAGGGGGAATTAACAACAGACATATTCATATTTTTAAATGGTGCTTAATTTTGGGTATCCTAGCAAATGATCTCTCTTCTGAGATCAAATAGTATTAGTCCTGATTTTCAGAATGCACCAGTCCTAATGACAGCAAGAGTAATTGTTGATAATTTTTTAAACTACCTTATGACTAAAGTACAAACACAAATATCCCACAGAACTCAGTTCATGTTTTAGTATCCAAATACCAGATCTAAATATCACTCTTAATGTATTGGATCAAATAGCTTATCTGCTTACACTGTGCAGTTTCTTCTGCTGTAAAGCCAGCAGAAAATGAACTCAACCTCAGAGAAATTTAAAACATTTATTTTTTAATGGGAAACTTAAGTGTATGAAGTTAATTAAAAGAAAATTATACTTCTCTAATGCTACTGATTTCAAACATACTTTACAATGATATCTCTCAGGATAGTTATATTTCCTAATTTCTAAATAAGATACAAGATTAAGTGATTCAGTAGAAATATAACCGATTTTCTACCCAAAGCCACATAAGCAGTATTTGGTTATAAAACTTTAACAGATCCATTTATGCACTAAATTATTTAAGCAAATGTAATGCTTCCAAATTGTATTGTTTTGCAAGGTTTCTCTTGGAACCTTTGCCATTTGTCATACATGTACTTCTGTCTTTTTTCTACTCAGAAGCACAGCATGAAAAAACTTCATTTCACATTGAAACATCGCTACGTGGAACAGTGTGATGAAATGAGACACAGGAGGAGAGTTTGTGTTATACTCTGGTAAACAGTTGGTCTACAGGAAGGATAGCATTTTATGCTGTGACTGATATATCAATTGTGAGTCCTAAAATATGACTGATCTAAAAAGGGGAGTTCTGCCTATGACAGACTGTGTGCACGTGAAAGATTACAGGTAACATGCCTAGGCCTGCTGGGAGGTCACAACCTAAATCTCACCCAGGAGTTAATACAACCATGCAATATATTCTGGTAAAATTATATCTCAAGTATACTTAATGTCACTCTTCTAAACAGAGCAATAGAAACAACTAAGGCCCCAAGCTTGTAGATAAGACCCTGATGTTATTTACATGCTTTAGGTGAATGAGCACTTCCAATAATGATCTACAAGAAAAGCAGGTATCTAAATGTTTGCAGGTTCAGTACCGGTAGCTTTGCAGAGCAGGAAAATACTGCTCAGCTCTCATATGAGGTTCCAAGAGCATTAACACTGATCTGAAGCATTTCAGGTTTTTAAAAAGCTAAAGACAAAATTGTAAAATATAATTTTAATTACCTTCTAGATTAAATGAAGTGTGTTCAGGTTTATTTGAAAGTGTGAATTTACCCCTCTGACACAGTATTGTACATTAATACTTTCCTTGGGTGTTGTTCATACCACGTAATGCCTGGCTTTCCACACAGTCCCATGGAAAACACTGGCACTACTTCAAAAGCCAAGCCACAGAGTGGACCTGATTCAATTATGTACATAAGTATGTGTTTAGGCAACAATTTATTGCTGTGAATCATACAGCAGTAAAGATGACGAAAGCCAAATATTTAGACACCAATATATTGCACTGAAGCATATAGCAGTAAGGATGAAGAAAGTAAAATCTTTAGACACCCTTTATATAAAAATAATTTTTGCATCTCTTAGGATCACTGTTTGTGTGACAAACTGAAGATGAGTGGGGAGATAAATCACAACCTACATTTAAATGTAGAAACATGCCAGTGTTTCAAGTCTAAAATAGTTCATGTTGTAAAGGGAGATTATTTTTCATATGTGAGCCTTGAATCCACTCAAAGCTGTTCTGTTTCCTAATCTCATTTACAGAAGTGTTTCTCATCATGCCTAAGCCATGAAAAGATGGCTGGGAAAAAAACGTTGCCCTGATTAAAAGGGAAATTCCTGAAACAATGTCAGTTGAAACTTCCCTCTCTGAAATTCAACTCTTCTCCCATAACCAGCCATATTTATCCACTGTAGCACTATTATAATCAGTGGAAACATTCCTCTTGACTCCAGTGAACAGAAGATCAAGACCTACAAATGACCACAAGAGTAGCTCTTTGCCTCCTCAACAGTGGTTTTAAAAACTTTTGAAATATATCACTGCTGCTTTAATCATTTTCACATATGCACTGCTTTTCTCAAAATTAAGAGAAATTCTAATAAACTTTTACAATGGAAATTGAAACTGCTTTAATTTCTAATGCTTAATGAAAATGATGAAAAATTGATTGGGATCATCACCAGATATTTTTTTAGAAATTGATAATATCAACTGTTCTCCATTTAATTCCAATGTCCTTTTGATGGTTAAAACAGTATTGGAGCAGTATTTAAACATGTATTTTATGCATGTGGGCCTTAACATGGTTTAGTGTCACAGAAGATGTCACTATGAGACTGGCCACACTGACAGCAAGAGACTCAAAAATAAGAGTTTAATTAAATAATTACCAATAAAAGTGAGAGGCAACACATGAGGAAGACTACTAATTAATGCTTGGCCACAGTAAGGAGAGGAATGTTCCCCAGAGCTGAATATCTGGGGGTTTATGGACATGCATTCCCAGTTTAAGGATGGCACTGCTGAGGGCAGCTTTCTGGAATGGACAATTGTCCTGAATCCTGGGGACGTTGCCACCTCTAACCAGCACAACAGCTCACTCCACTGCACAGCACAAGCAAAGCCACCTCCTTGCCCATAAACCCTCCAGAATGTTCCTTCACTCTGTCTGAGTTTGTCCCCAGCTTATCCAGATCACAGAAACTGCCTGAGTTCGCTTCTGTTTGTTTTGCATCCCCAAACAAGTGCACGTGGGAGAAGGGATCACTAGGGATTCTGTTAACTGAGTGATCCTCCTGTAAATCAGGCAGGGTCACTGATGGAATGAAACTCAGGACAGCAATAGCCAGACACAACCACAGGTGAGTGATCAACATTCCTCAGAACAAAATATGCAGCATATACATTATGAACATCCATGAAGTGATTTTTCTATCTTTGAGTAATCCACAGAGGTTTTTTAAGATGACAGGAACAGCATAAGCCACGATTTCGATGCCCCTGTAGCCATGGAAAGAGAGGAAAGCAACAGACCCTGAGTGAGGCAGGAGCAGATGCTGTAACATGATCCTCCACCAGCAAAGAAAAGCTGAACATTCTCTGCCCAGTATGAAGCAGAATGAGCTTTCCAAAGCATCACGTACTGAGTGGGGAAGGGCTGCCCACTGTTCTGCTGCTCTGGAGCAGGAGGGGCCCAGGTACCAGGGCTGTGCACCACAAAAATTCACCACCGTGAGACAAATCTCTGCTTTGGGGGGAGAGAAGCCCTGACTAAGTGAGTACTTCTGCTGCCTCAACACTCTCTGCATGTGAAATTGCTGTTTATGTAGCTAAATACAGAGGACAAAAAGCCACATAAACATAAAAATAAGAATTTCCTTCCCATCTTGTAGGCAAAGGCAGGAACCATATTAAATTTGCTCACATGCTCTCAATGCAGCACAATGGACAGCCTGTATTTTAGAAAACCTTTTGCTTGTTTTTGCAGTAGGATTGAAGTAACTAGAAATGCTTTTCTTCAGCTCCAGTGTTAATACCCGCATTTAAAAGTTAATTCTTTGCTTAAATGTGCAGATATCTTTTATTGTACAGAGAGAATTCAGATACATGGAACTCAATGGAGTGGCACAAAATGTTTATTACCCATCTCTTGCAAGCTGACCTTTTCTTTCACTGGTATAAAATTCATCAACCTGTAGACTTAAAAGTACCATCTCTGACTGTCAGACTACAATTAATTCTCATTTATTAGCATCTCAATAATCAAGTCTTCAGAACAGCAAATCCTAGTGATACAGGCCAAGTTTTGCTTCTTCATGCAGAGTATGAAGCATTCTCACAGTACAACCATCCTGCAAATGTTTGTTCCTTGCCAAGTCTTGCACCACAGTACACTTAATTAGGCCACAGAAAGCTGACATCCTGCATGCTTTCCAGGTGTACACAGACCCTGTTTCAAATAAAGATTACAGACCCAGAGTATGCAGAGCATTTGAGACCAATAAAAAACTTTGAATCACAGAATTTCCTTTCATTAAACACTAAGATATTGCTCGTGTAAGAAAAAATTGTCATAAAAATCAAATACTTTTAGTCAGTAGGCAATATACCAATGCTTTAATACTAATACAGCTGAAAAAATATTTAATGTTCAAATGTAGAAATATCTCCATTACCGATTGAAAGCAAACAGAAAACCTTGTAACTTTAACAATATACAGAAAGAAAGAGATGTGCACACATACCTTAGAGATACACCTGTGCAATTCAGTAACAAGTTGTAATTTCATGTCCCACTTCATCTGCACTTACTCCACAGCTATTTAGGGCAGCCCTCATAGCTTGTCAGAAAAAAATCTTTCTGCAGCTTTTAAACACAGAAATGTATCTCGCCTTCCAGAGCTGTTTAAATCCAACGTTATTTCCAGTGGTAGGAACAGGTTACAAGGACTCAGAAATTCCACAAAAGGGACAAACAATAGTCCATACTTTCCAGGGTTTGTTTATCCTGGCTAAACCCAGCACCCAGCACAGCAAAGCCCTGGACCACGGCTAGGGGTCTTAGCCACAATGGTAATACAAAGAAATGACAGTAGCAATGCTTCTACCTCTGAAAGAACCTGATATTACATCTTTATGTTGCTTTTTGCACAGAACTCTATTTCGTAGAATCATAGCCTATTCATAACATTTTATGAAGAGAAACGTTTCTTTCCCTCAGTTGGCTTGTAGTGCTGGACACCTGCCTTACAGATGGGGAGAGATGGAAAAAATCAAATCAAAAGTATTTTTAAGCTCCCTAAAATAATTTAATAACTTTCTATGCAATCTGTGGCACCTCTTAAACACAAAATGATGAAGTGCGTGTTACACATGCACTATTCTGGAATGTGGCTGCTTAAATTTCCTCTCAGCCCCCACAAATTGTGAGTCTTTCCCAGGATAACCCTCAGATACCACCCAATTGTGGTCTGTGACCTCTGTGTGGCTTAGGGAAAGTTGAGGTCCCCTTCCACTTGAAAGAGCAGAGATCGCTATCCCACACCGGCGCCTGCTTTCTGATGCAGAAGGTGCTGAGATCAAGAGTTAAGTATTGCAGTGACTGTGAGTCCTTCCCAGTCTTGAAAGAACGTGCACAAAGAAAGGATAAAAAGTAAGAGTAAATGGGGGGATTTCTGTCGGCTGTCTCCGGAGTGAGGGTGTGGAGTGGGCAGGGGGACCTGTGCCCCACTCCTTCCCTGTCTGCCACAGTCCCTTCTCCACATCCCTCGCACTGCATACATGACGTAAGCTGAGGGTACAGTTTTCTGTTTTCTAGAAATCACGTATTTTCATGCTTGATTTGTCCCCAAGCACTCTCACTAGTTTGTTCTACAAGTTTGCTCTTTTCCCTTCCCTGTACCAGTAGTGACGGGGCAGTAACTCTCTGTGCGTTCAAGCTGGTGGAGTTCATTTCTCCACTGTACCTTCCTTACCCAGACCTTCTCCAGCCCCCCAAAACACACTCCCAAGCAGTGTAGCTTCCAAAGCCCTAGGGAACCTTCAGGAGTCACTCCTGCTGTCAGCTAGGGAAGCTGAAACATCTGAAAAGAACAACTCCTGCCTGACAAAGTTGCTCATAGCTCCTTTCCAGGACATGCCTCCCTGCATCCTTTCTTCCCACAGTGTTTAAGCAACAGAAGAAAAGTCCAGCAATGTCTTAGGGTCACTCTTACAAAGAGCAAGCAGTCAGGAGAGAGCCTTTTATCCTGCCTGGCACACCGCAATGTGCCTGTGACTTCCTGAGCATTTCCCAACCCATCTCTGAGTGTGAAGGCAAGGCAGTGCCTGCCTGGGGCAGGGGCTCCTGTTGATCCTTCTCCCTCCCCAGGCCACCATCCACTGCAGAAGGTGACAGATGCCACCAACTGCTGCCCCAGGGGAGCCCCACTCCCACAAGGATGTGCATCAGGCAGGACATGCACCCCTGGGTGCACAGTGACATCCAAGTCACTTTTTACTGCACTGGATCCAGGAGAAATGAGAGCAGCGAGATGCATTTTGTCAGAACGATATTCAAGAATCTTCTCATACCCCACTTTGTTTTGTTGGAACATATTTCCAAGTACAAAGTGCAGACCATCACAATATTATTTTCAATAAAATTTCAAGAAAATGAGATGATAACAAGACCATGATATTTTAAATTGAATGAATTTCAAGATAGTTAAGAATTAGACTCCCAGAGGAATACTTTATGTCACAAGCTATGAACACTACTGTTTAATGTACACTCATGCTCCATCTGTTTCCTTTTCCATTATTCGAATCTCCTAACCAGTTTCTCATGCACACTTTTCAGCTCCATGCTGTGTTTTCTATTTATTGAATACATTTCTCACTTCAACATTTTTCCACCTGAGCTGGCAGTTGTGGCTTTTATGGCTGTACACATGCAGGTCTCCGTAGATTATGAACTTCATATTTTTTCATTTGCCTCATGCTTCAGTTCTCTAGCTTAGTAGGCCCTAAAATGTGCAAATTGAGAGGTGTTTTGAAGTAACCATTGCTATTCTAGGCCATTGACTTGTCATCAATTAGATTAAAACATTGGTTTACCAAAATAATGTTTTCTCTTTACTTCATAAAAAATAAAACACTTGGAAAAGGAAACCCAGCTGTGCTAAGAGGCAAATTACTTTATGTGAGTAAGCAAACATTTTCTGGTCAGAGCTACAATGTATTATTCAGGGCCATTTTACTACATCAGTTTTAAAGTAATGTGGCTGCTCTACGTTGTTACTAAGTAAAACTGGGAAAAAAATCACAAGCCAACTTATTTTTTAAACTACCATCTTCTTTCCTCTAACTACTTAAATTATTTGCAGTTCTGGAAAATCCAGAGACTTTCAAATTGCACTGTCTTTTTCTAAGGCTAAGGATCAGGTGAAAAGGAACTATTTTGACAACGCCGATTTATTATGTGTTTAATAGGAGGGTCAGCACTGGGTCCTTCTTGTGGTGAACACTGTGCAAACACACAAGAGCATGGACTATAATCTAAAATGTTTGTTGCTGGGTTTAAGATGTGATGCAACAAGTGCAGCAGCAGCAGGGGAAAAAAGAAGCAGGATACTGCAAGACCAATAAAGATTTTGACTTGCGTCATCACTCTCGCTAGGAGTAAAATCACAAGTTGGAACTATGCTTGTTTTGCACTAATGAAAAGTTTCTGCTAAGACTAATTTCATCAAATTCTGTGGACTGAGAGGAAGAAAACTGGTTCTTTGCGTGTTTAGCAACAATAAAGTAAATGACTCAACAGCAGTTAATGGAAACTGCAATATGGAATAGATTGAGCTAACCTAAAAGAGTTTAGAAAAGTAATAAACTTTCTTCCAAAATTACAGTAGAAGATCTCACAGCAAAGCATGAATTAGAAATAAATCCTCAGCTTCCACTGGACAGGTGATTTTCTAACATTTCCCAGTGGCATCAAATTACTTGCACTCTAATTGTTGGTTGTCAGTTCAGTAAACAATTAAAAATCTGTTTTTCTCCACAATCTCTTTGATGTAAATGCAGGAAAGATTATCAAAAAGTCAGAAATGACAGAGCCAGTTGCTTCAGTGCAAAAGCAGCATTTATATTTCCTGCTGGCAGATGCATTTGCCAAGAAATCTCTAATGTAATAAAATTAGACAATTTAACCAGCATGGTGGATTTGCCCATTTTTACTGTCAAGCATCAACATTGGCATTTAACCCCAGCATAGAGACACGTGACTAAACTTACAATGCAAGGTTAGTGAGCCTTTCTTTCTTTTTTTTTTTTTTGTCAAATTGTGCACTTTTTACTAACAGACCATGTGCTTACATTACATATGATAAACACAGTATCATGGAAGAAATGTATTAAAATGGATTTCAAAAGACAGATGAAATGTAAACCTGATATCCTTTTTTCACCATTAAATAATGTTATAGAAAGTTAAATAATGCACAAAACATACAGTGATCAGCCAAATGCTGTCTAACCCTATCAAACACAGGTCAATGCCATCATAGCAGCCGTCTGAAATTTCCTCCACTGGAGCTGCCGAATGCTTTGGAAGTACAGAAAGCCTAGAATTGAGACAGAATTACACTAGCATTGTGTAAATAATCAAACTGTGACCTGTGGGGTTAAAACCTATAATTGGAGTGATACTTCAAAGAGATGACTACTTTTTCAGTGCTATTTTGTTCAGCCAGATAGGAAGATGGCTTGTTGGGATTTTATTGGCCAGCAACGCTACTGCAAAACTGATATTTTCAACAGCTGCTGGTGCATTTGTGCTCTGAAAAATTAGAGGCTAAATTGAAGCATTGAGGAACATCAAAGGACCAATTTAATGCAAAAAAACAAGTACTCCAACTGGATCTATTTTACTGCGAATTAATAATGCAGATTTATACAAAATGTGATGCACTGAGTGCTTTGTTTTTATAGGGACTTCAAAACCACTTTTTCCCCATCACAAAACATTAGATTTATTTATCTGACTGGTATTTTTTGTCAATGCTTTTCTTTTGGTCCAAAAACCTGCTAATTACTGGGAAAATTACAAGTTTGTATTAACTTGTAATTTTAAACTCTGAAGTACACTGTATTATACTGTCTCACTCTCAGTCCCACACACACATGGATTAGTGTATTGCTATATCCACACATTATATCAGACCTATTACACGATTAAGTAAGATTATTTAGGCACATAATCCTTTTTATTAAGTCTTATTTTTAATACCACCATTGTTGAGTTGTTAGCACTGAAAAACACCAGCGTTTGTCATAAAGTTCAGTAGATGGCATGCGATATCTCTTCTTTTACCAGAACTTCTCTTTTATTAGAGACAGGAGATATTTAAAGTGTTAAAATTAATTGCAGGAAAACTCACATCACAACATTTGGTTGTTTGTTCCCATCTAAGTAACAATTGAGTTACCCTGTGTAGCTGTTTTATGCTATTTTTACATTTCATCTGCCATTCCTCCTAAAAAGAAAACCTAATCAAAGAGTATATATACATACCACACGGGTAAAATCTCCCTTTTATTTTTGAAGATCAACTATTTATTACACATGTATTTTTAGCAACTACAACCTGGTTTGCAATGTGTTTCAGATGGAGCGTATTACCAAAAATTCACAGGAATTGGTGGATGATATTTTAGCTACGAAATATCTGAGGGGGAGGAAAACCGTTCTGTTCAGACCTTAAACAGATGTTCAGATACAGGGGTATGAGCTTGTACCCGGGAACTCAACTGGATGTTTGCCACTGCCTCTAGTAAAAACTGCTTTTGAAAAACATGAAGTCATTAAAAAATATAACTAATAATCCCAAAATAAACAGCACAGGAAGGGATGAATGGAAGTGTTCTTGCTGTTCTGGTTCATTTTGGTGATGATGGGTGCGCCAAGGTCAGAGTGGTGAGAGGTGCGGAGTTTACTGGCAGAAAAAAAAATTGCAACTATTGAAGCACTACTGCTGCATTTAGATGCTTCTAAATAGTCACGTTTTACGCTTCAAATTTGATTGTTTCTTTTGCAGATTAGTGAATCATTTTCCAGAGCATTTTATAGCACTTGCAGTTTAGTGATCACAGCCACTTTTTACATACATACATATACATATATATATATAATTCTGCATGTTGATGACTTACTGTTCATTTTTCACCATCAGGTCTTATATTGTAGCCAGCACTTAAGCTGTAGATATTGCCTTTTTTTCTTATTTTTAGAAAGGTTGAATATGTTTTGTGTTCAAATAGTACCTTAGCAGAAACAAATGTTTTGTTCTAAGACTAGGAACTTCATCATACAAGAAAATTAATCTGGTTTTCTACCTTTGCCAGTAAAAGCACAAATATAAGTCTCCTATACAGCCAGGATTACCTGTTTTGATATTTGCATGGCTCCTCCACCAGAGTGGGAAACTGACCAAATATCTAAATGCTGATGTCAGTAGAATCCCCGGGTTAAATATTGTAAATTTATTTCTATTATGTATTACAAAAGGCACCCTTCCTCATTAATTTTACTGAAGTCTCCAGATGGGAAACAAAATATTAATTTTGTTCAGCCTTAGGCATTGTTGACTGTTAAGGTACTCACTAAATCACTGATCTTATACACATTAATATTAGATTCCTGCTATAAAAATTTAAGACCCATGGGTATAAGGTTCAGTTTGTCATAAGTATAATTAATTGTTTTCAGAAATGATTAATTTGTCAAAATGGCAAACATATATATTGGGCAGGCAAGACTCCTGAGCAAGCTAACCTACCTTAAAGTCATGGTAATACTCATGGAATTATGCAAATTAATTGAGTCTTTCAATGTTGCATAAAATGCTACTACTAGTACAATGCATGGAACATTAGGCTGTTCATCCAACAAAAAAGTTGCATTTTAAAGGCAGGCATCTTTACAAGGGAGTCCTTATGGCAGAAGGCCCCTAGAAGTATAATTTTTTTCCCGCAAAGCGATAGACTTTCAACTGTTACACAGAAGTTGTATTTTCTATTACAATTTTTAAAGCAACCCTCAAGAGAAGAAAAAACAGTAAAATTCTGGTGACCTGAGACAAAAGAACCTCTGAGATCTGCACTCTGTGCTGATGCTAGGGGGAAATGGTATATGTCCTAGTAATAAGTTTCACTAGTAAAACCTCATTTACAAGCCTGGGAACTCGTGATACACTACATTAAAATCTAAAAAGATTAACTTAATTATGCAAATTAAATTTACTGTTTATCTCCTAAATAGTAAAAGTCATTGTCAACATTGAATAGCCATATTACTCTAAAAGCATTTCTTTCGCTCCAAAGTGAACCACACATATATTTGAAACTCTGATGTAGTTAATTATTATCTATAAAGTCCATTCAAACTTAGACTTATTCTCCTCACTAGCCAAAACATTTATTTTTATGCCCACTAATAGTGTCTGGTTGTCTATGAGCTCAATATGCTAGGGTAGCAAATAAAAATATCCGCGTTAAATACAATTATCTTTAATATCCCTAGATATTAAAGACTGAGTAGTCCTAATGAAATTTAAATTTTCCCTACCAAATCACTTGGAATTTCCTGGAGATTCACCCTGCTAACTCTTCTTCACTCCCAAAATCAGTATTTCTGAAATAAGAGATATTAAAAATATTCAAAGAGGTATTTCAGGGGTGAGGAAAAGCTTCTCTCTTGGCTAATAGTCTCTCTTCTAAATCCCATGGAGCCCCACAGAGCTGATCCTGATCCTCACCCATTTTATTCAAATGCCACCAACTGACTTTCGTGGTTGTTCCTATTTTACATTGCTGTAAATACAATCAGGATTACAATGTACACCAAAACACAGGTAGGCTGTGAGTACTCCATCCATTCTGGCACACTGCAGAATAATGCAGGGCCATTAGACAAATGCACTAGTGAATCAATTATTATGGTTTGAGGCAACAACTTCTGCCCTTGGACTAATAGACAAGTATTAATTTCAATCTCTCCAGTGTCAACAGTCTGGCTATTAACATATATATCAAAGACACAGTTATTATGACAAACATAATAGCCTTTCTTTTTCACATCTAATCATATTTTAAATAGTTTTTTTTAACTTCAAACTGGACTTTGTATTTATAATTTATTATATTAGATGCATATATTCTTTGCTGCTTTTTACTGATAGACTGTAGAACAGTTACAAATACCTGACATTCAAAGGGGTTATGCAAGCTTACCATAATTGTTTTCATTTTTGACATATTCAGTTAAGAATTAATAATCAGGAACATTATGTTCTGTTCCATAAATTCAGATAAAGTATTTTTCTTTTTTTTTTCTCAAAAAACCAAATAAACTAAAAAACTCAAACAAAAAAAAACCCTCCAGCTCTGTTGGATTACCTTTAAAAAAAGTCTTTAAAAATGTAAAGTTTAGAAATTTCAATCCAGAAAGAAGTCCAGCTCTTAAACCCACCACATACAGAGATATCGTGCCAGGTTATAATAGTGGGATTCATTGTGCCTGGGTGGTTTCATGTCACACCCAGTATCTCCAGCAGCAGTTGCTGTACATGGAGAGAGCACAGAGTATTTCATCTCCCAGCCCAGGTTTTTGCATGGACGATGTGGGAGCTCAGGGAACCACGATGCCAGAGATGCTGCATGGTCACCACTGGAGATGCAGAACTGCTGCTCCCGGAGGAGACAAAATGGAGCAGAAGGGATGAGGTCATAGCCCTGGATGGGGAGAACCTGCAGCAGAAATGCAGAGAGGAGTAACAGGTCCAGCCCTGGCATAAAGCCAGTGGTCAGTGTGGTACCCAAGTGAAGCCATTTGGAGACTTCTCCATTCAGACCACGCTTGGTCTTGGGTGTGAGAGTTTAACAGCACGTGCCAGCAAACAGGCAGCAGGAACACATGGCAGCAGCCACCTACCCCCACACCTTGATTTAAAAAATTAACTGTGGCAGAGCTAAGACATTGTAGCCCAGAGTCAACATTTACTCAGCTGATAATGGTCACTGCCCAATCCTGAAAAATTTAGGTCAGCCTTGTAGCTGGGACATGGCCAAAGGAACACATGAATCCCTCTATCCGCTGACCGCCACTGACACCAGGCTGAGCTGTCCAGGCACACATTTGCATTTGACACTTCAGCTGCATTTCCCGCCATGCCAGGTGCAGAAGAGCAATAAGTCTCCATGACAGCCCAGTGGCTCCCTGTGTATTTCCAAAGCCGTCCACAAGCAATGCCACAGCTCCACAAAAACTACGATTGCCATGGGAATTAGCAGTGCCGTGCCCTAACCATCTCCCTTGAAAAGAGCCGCGCTTGGCCCTGCTGAGGGGACGATGGGGTCATTGCTTCATTTGAGGTGTCCATACCTGCTGTACCCTCTGATGCCATGTTAATTGAGTGGCTGACTTGGGAAATAGTTGTTTACCAATGACCTCGGCACAACATCTCACTGAGTAATTTTCCGTGTTATTATTACAGTGGATTCACTGGTAACTTCCTTCAGCTGTGACCACACAGCTCCAGAACCTCCACAGTTAGACAGCAATCCTGCCCCATCTCCATGCAAGGTCCTGAAGCAACAACAGCCTTGTTCCACTCACAAGGGCAGTGATGGGATGTGAATGGGTCACACATGGAGGGCAGGCCCAGAAGGATTTGAAACATTTCCGTCTGTTTACATCCTGAATGGCAACAAATAAGAGACACTGGGAAAGGGCAAGAGGATGGTCATTATATTCATGTTCACTCATCGCATCGTAGGATAAGTCTACATCTTCTTTCCACCTGAGAAGACAGCTTTTCTCTCCCTTTAAGGGTCTTGCTACCTTCTATGTACCTGAACTGGGTTCTAGCCCTGCATCTTAAGGTCTGAGGCTTCCCTTTACATGAAGGGAAGAAGGAACTGGGTTTCTAGGCAGCATGTGTTTCTAATAAAACGTATATTATTATTTCCTTAATAGACCACAGTGTCTTAGAAGAGGTCCCATATCTGTATGCGAATTAAGTATTTAGATACTCTGTTTGAAATCTATTTTTTCAGTGACCCATCATGTAACTATTGTGTGCATTTTGGCAGGCTACCATGTTGCACATGTGCAGCAAATATGGCTACTAACAAATCATTGTGATGTCCCAAAAAGCATATGTTAAACTTGCCCCATAGTCAGCGCTCAAAATACAACATTTTTCTCATTTTACATGTCTTTTTTCGGTCTGAATACAAAAAGCAATCAGATCTCATTGGGGAGTTAATCACTTGTGAACATAGAGCAATGAAATTATCTAACACAAAGGGCCCCTTTTTTCAACCTTAAAATCACTGGTGAGTCTTTACACATTTATTCACTGTTGAAAATGATTTTGTAATTATTTTGAAAGAGTCATTTTGGGAGGTATGTGAAATGACTTCAACAGAAATACTCATATGAGAAAGCACTCAATGTAAAGATGACGTAATTGGACTCACAGCGCTTTTCATATTCAGTTTCTGTGAAGCCACTCACTACCAATGACTTAGTTGTTATTACTTACAGGTTATATCCTGCATTTCATAACAGACATTTTTCACAGCTAAGTCTATTGCATGAGCTATTGCAAACAACAAAAATATTCAATGTTCAGGAGCTTTTGCAGTAACAAAGATGTGCTGTGGTCAGAGTTTATGTCCTCACTTGTCCAAAATTAATTTAAAACACAAATCCGAATTATGCTAAACTAAAATCCGAAGTCTGCATCCCAGTAAGAGCCTGTGCCAATCAACCATTCCAGTTTATATCTGCAATTCATTTTTATAGGCTCCAAGAAATACAGACGCACATATTTCAGGCACATATTTTTCTTACATCCAAAAAGGGGGATGGGCACATATAAAATCAGCTTTTATAAAAAGATATCCATAAACACATATTCCAGAGATGACATTTTCTTGTTACTGCAGGGCTATAAATCATTGCCTCTTCTCAAGTGATAGGAGTGTAAAATATTTATTTCATATTAGTATACATCTATATATATATATAGTGGGTTGACTGCAACCTGGAATTCATAGGATACTAAAGAGTTTATAGGATATCCTAACATTAATATAATTTATCAGCATTTGAAGACCTCAGTTTTCCACCTCTTCAGTTTGTGAATGATCAGCATGGGCAAGCATCAGAAAATAAAGATAATAAAGACAATGCAGGATTAGTGGTATGCTGCAGAAAGAGAACCTTTCTGGCACCACATGCTGAGATGATGCTAACATTATGGTAAGAAAGCAGTCTCTTTGATTGCTCTAACACCACTATATTTCTGAAATGGTTGCTTTTGTTACCATCAAAATCAGAAGAGGTAACTTAAGACTTTGTTTGTTCTGTAACCTACAATAAGGACTTCTCAACATCATAAATACTGCAAGTTTTTTATTGTTATTCTACTTTGAATCCGACATAATTTTACTGTTTTCTCAGAGTTCGAGTTTGGATTGACAATGCACTGATGTAGGAAATTTTTATACCACCAAACTAAAAAGACTAAATAAAAACGTATCATGCATATGTCACCACTTTATATGTTTTATGCTCTTTTGGAAGTTTGCTGCTTTTTTTATGTGTGATTTTGACAGAAAAGTGCAACTGACATCAAATTAAAATGTCTGCTTTGATTTAGATACTTTAAATGTAAGCTATTAAGCATGTTACAAATGAAAATTGATTAAAAAGTATTAAATCTTTAAAAAAAATGAAAAAGTATTTTATCTTAAGTGTATCTACACTAAGGATCATTGCCCAAAGTTATCTCAGCTTCTCAAAAAAGCACTCCCTGTTTGACCTTTAAACTTTCTCATGTATTAAGTTTAAAAAAAATATATTGTCCAATCAATTATATTGCTTTTTTGGGGGGAGAAAAGTAATTACACAAAACCAGTTCTTACTATGTAGAGAACAAGACCAAATCCTCAGATGATTTGCGTAATGGAGACATTACTCTTTTACGTTTAAAATACTAACATGCGACCCAGAATTAAAAATTAAAGATCCAGAAACAGACATTTTACTGTATGAATAAAATCTGTTGGAAACTGGAGTGTCAATTCCATTCTGCAAGGGTTGTCATTTCTTTTGTTTGGCCAAAAATTGTGTCTGCCATAAGAATGAGTCAGATGCCAAAGAAAGCACTTTTTTCTCTCTTTTCAAGTAGCCATCAACAATCTTCAAACACATATAAAATTAACAAAATATGACTTGGCTACATATTCTTGAGTTTTACTAGATATGTTAGGGAAAGAAAGGGTTTGTGATATTTTCCCTTCACCATCAGCAACAGCATCATTACGGCTATTTTAAAAAGTTGCTGCGCTGCAGTTACTGTGGCACATGGGACTGTAATTTCCATTACAATGCTCCAAGCCTGCCTCAGGTCCTGGAGACTGTGGGTATTATTTTTTTAAATGTTAATTTTTATTTTATTTTTACTTTATATGTAGAAATCTGACAGCACTTAAATTTTAATCATTCAGGAGCTTAATCCAGGATTTCTTTCAAATCTTAAAATTCCCTGTAAAGCCAAATTCCTTGATGTGCAAGAAATGCAGAATCAAACCCTAGGTAGCTGGATCCAAGCGTTGTTTTATCAGCCAAGAAACAAAGTTCTCCTGATTTAAAGTCCTGCACATAACATTGCTAAGATAAGGATTTAGTTTCCTAAGCCAGGCCCTGATCCTTTAATGAGCTGTGGGTAGGCTCACACACAGCCACACTGCTGGAGTCACACCGACTCCACTCGCAGGAAACTCCACTTCTGGCCAGGTTTCCCTATTTCCCCTCAACTTCGACAGGAGAGAAAACCATCCTTTGTGCTGTCAGTTCATTATAATTTAAGACCCCCTAAAAAGCATTTATTCTGCACCCTCTGAATTCAGCAGGAACAGGATGTTTCTAGAAGTGGGGTTATTTTCATTTGATTGATATTATTAATTTAACAGTAAGAATAACTAAAGAGCAAAGAATGAGAGATTTTTTAATTTGTTTTTCTTTTCTAACAGAGACATCAACATTGCTTCAAAATGGGTCATCATCAGATGATGATGTATTCACCTGCAAAGATAATTTTATTCTACTGCTCACCACAAATGCAACAATAAACAATTCCTCTAAACAGTAAGATACACTGGGATTATACTTTCTCTACCATTGTTGCAACATTTATCTGTCCTCACTACAAATTCTTTCCACCAAAACATTTTCATTCAAATCAGTACTCTTTAAAAAAGGATTTATTTCAAGAAAACACAGTTTAGATGGAAAAATCTATCAATGAAACTCTGTAATGTTATTTCAAAGATCCCCCATTTACCTTAGCAATTCAAAAAGAATTTCATTGTCTTTTTAACAAAATTATTTACAGTACTATAGCATAAGAAATCTAAAATCACTGAATTATTTAGTTATAGTTTTACATGTCTTTTCTGTGGTGTCAACAGCACACCTGAAAAATAACATACATCACATCGAGATTTTTCCTGTAAAATATTTACATGAAATATTACACATTTTAAGGTTTGTGCAACCATTCTGCATTCATCATAATGTAAACCAGTCAAATAATACAAAAATGCTATTGATGTACCAAGATATATAATTTGAAAACAAATAATACCTTGGTATTTTACATAAACATGATAAAACTGTGATAAAGGAATGTCAAGAAATAAAATTATAAGGTCTTCTGTAATTTAATATTTTGACAGTCCTACTCTCTACTTTTTTCTCCAAAAGAAAATAGTGTTTATTACAGAAAATAAGACTTAGTAGTGTTGTACATAGCAGATACCACAAATTATTTACGAGCAGATCATTTTATGGATCTCCCATTGTTCTGGCAATACAATGTGATGATCCTCAATACTTCATTTCATGAATTCATCACTTTATGGAAACCCATTTTGCTACAAACAAAACATCTACCCACTGTGGAGTGCTTAATTTTGACAACTTGCCTAATCTAATATATGGAAACATTGGAAAGAAAATATCCTTCACCTTGAAAATTGCTCATAAAGGCATAGAAATTAAATTGGTGCTTAGTTTCAGTTTGTGGAGCAACAAATCGCAGGCTGAGCATGTTTGCATGTGGCCAATAGCCAGCACCATCCCTCCAGAGCTCAGGGCTCTCCACATGCACTTGTGTGTCAGCCAGGGTACAGGAGGACCTCTGGCACCAGCACCAACACCAGCCAGAGGACACCGACACAGCACTGGGGTGGGGAACAGAGCTATGGAAGATCCCTCATGAGCCAGCCAGGACCATCTTTGAAATTTCAGGTCAAACCTGAACACATCCCTCTCCCACACAGCACTGGGATGTGTTTGGTTTCCAAACAGCACAATAACTTTTTGTAAGTGGTATGGACTCCTGAAGCCAAAGGCTTCCCCATCTGCCCCCACACCAGAACATCCAGACAGAATCAAACCATGCCTGATAGCCTACAACAGCACCTGAGTTCACCACATTCGTCTCACTTTGGGGAGTGAAGGGGATAGCTGTGTTACATTTGTAGTAATAACTGGCAAACACTGAGCCTTTGGAATCACCTCTGCAGGACTCATTGGTTTTGCATCGCCAGTTTGCATCACCAGCCTATTTTCAAGGTATTTCATTACCCCTGCTAGCTCTGAGTCTAGTGATTTTTAGGTATGTCATTAGCCTGAGTGCTACCCAAATCTACTGCACAGAGGTCTGAGCAGATAAATACCAGGGATTAATTTAGAAGGTCAAATTGTGGAAGGAGGCAGCCCCACACACTTTTCTCAGTGCCACTTCATTTGCTCTGGGGATGCATGGCTTATTAATACTCTGGTTAATAAAGCACATTTATACCTTTGAAGATATCAAAGCAAGACCTGTTTGGGGAGATTTGGGCAGAAGTTCTCACATGCTTTATAAATGCAAGCCAGTACACTGTAAGCAGGTCATGCCACGTCCCCTTGAAGATCTGCAGTCCTGAGCACCACATGAAACACCTCATCAACATTTCCAGTCGAAATCAAACTCACCCCAACAGCAACAGCACAGTGTTCTGTCATCCCAGGGCACAGGAATGACACACAGTGACTGCACAGAGAACAAACAGCAAAGCCTCAGGTAGCTGGATTCTGACCCGCTCACAGGGATTTTTTTCCCTGACTGATGCTGGAAAATTGCACGCCAATTTAGAAGGAGAAGAGGAGCCTGGCAAGACTGGACACCTGCACTGCAGCGTTTGGGCACGTGCCCACAGCCCCCAGCAGGGTGCCAGGCTGCAGCAGGGGCTGGGGAGAGCAGGGGGGAGCTGACCCTCTCAGCTTCCCTCACCCAGTCATGAATGCACGGTGAGAAGGGGAGGCCTGATCTGTGCTTGCTCCTTCCACCACGCTAGAGAGTGTGCCACGCTAGATCCTCACAGCTGCCACGTCTGAAGATACAAGAAAACACATCCTCTCTTTTGTTTCGGCTTTACAGGGAAAAACGTAGGCAGTAGCTCTGAAACAGTATGCAAAAGAACAACATCCAGCATGATCATCTGCACAGCACTGGGCACACTCAGCACCTTGTACAAATAAAACACAGCTCCATTAATCGCGCCCAAGTCACCCAGTCGCTGGGAGACACAACACGCAGCTCTCCATAAATGCATATGGTACGAACCAGCGCTTGCTTTTTCCCTCAGTTAGCACCTTATTGCACTGTTTTGGCAATCCAAATGGTCACTCCAAGACTGTTTGGAGCCTTTGTGCAAGGACTGCACTCCTGCACGCGGAGAGGAGCGGCAGCGGCAGGGGCAGCAGCAGCCAGCTGGCCGGCCAGGCGGCTGGACACCTGCCAGGGTGGCTCGCCTCCAGCTCTTCAGCCCCTGGAAGCTTTGTAGCAGGAAGTAGCTGACAGACCATCAGGGAGGATGCATTTTGTCTATTAGGTAACTGAAGCATAATTTGATGAAAGTTAACACACAAAAAATCCCCCAAAAGAAATAAATAAAAATACATGCCTTGCTAAAGTCCACAAGAAGACACTCACATGGTAACTACCTCTGTGGTTTTAAGCGAGAATTGTAGCACTGTGAAATATATGACATTGATGACATTGCCACTACATCACATACCAGTTTTGCTCTGTGCAGCCTGCCATTTCATTTCCAGAGCTAATGTGCTTTGCAATTTTCCCATATCCTACACCAAGCAAAAGAATATTTTCAATATCCCCAAACCATTTCTACTTGTAATAGTATATCTTTAAATTATTTGATAGGTTTTCTCCTTTCCTTTCCTCTTTGAGAGATTTCTAATTCAGAGACTGGACTGTTACCAGTAGTAAAAGAACAGTATGTTTTAAAAGGTGTGTCTAGGGGAGGAAGATGGTCTATAGATTTGGTACTAGAAAAACAAGAGGTACAAAGGAGACCTTTGCCTTTCAGCAACTAACCCTTCAATGATCTTAAGGCTGGAAAGTCCTGTTATGATCTTTTAACCTGACCTCCAAAATATTGGAATAAATTTTCATTTAGCAAATACTACATAAAGGCTGCATCACTAAGGGTACCAAAACCTACTCTTTGGAAATTCTTCCAGACTTGATGTAGAAATGCCAAGTGGTAAAGCATTCACTGTAACTCTGAATACTCTGTTTAAGTGGTGAATAATTTCACTGTCAAAGAGAAGCACCTGATTTCTAACCTTTAACTGTCGGATTTCAGTGTCCAGCCACTCCATCTCACAGAACACACTGTGCTTCTATGCCCTACTTGCTGCTCAGTTTCAGTATTGGTTGTAAACTCCTCATGGCTCTTCATGTATCTGGCATAACGAGATCAACTTGCTACCACTACTACCACCATCTACTACCACATTAATCTTTCTAACCAGCACATCCCTTTGGAGCTCACATTCAGGTATTTATCCACCACAACCCTTAAAATCTTCTCATAGTAATTATTTTCAGTTAAATTTTTCCTTCCAGTAACTGTGATTTTTATGTGCTTGCAGATACCACAGCTGAGGAAAAAAAGCTCTTACCACAAATCTATTACAGACTAACTTGTTAGACTGTCACTGAGCACAAACAGCACCTTTCTCCTCAAATGTTACAGAGATTTGGGCACCCTCCACTCTTCTGCATATAGGTCTGGCTTACTGTTCATTTCCACCGTGATCCAGACTCACATTTTGATGGGCTTAAAAGTGAACATGCATATGTCTGACGAGATGTGAAATTAACCTTTCACATTCTCTTAAGCAGCAAAGGGAAAATCCATTTATTTCTGCTATAAAGGCCTCCCTCATTCCTGTTCCTCACCGACCATGAATGTGCACGATTATGTCCCCTAAAACACCACGTAGAAAGGTAGAGAGTTTATCTCAGTGTTGCAATGGCCAGACCTTGAGATCAGGTTTCCCTGTGCTTCATACTCGAGTGTATTTAACAGAGGGCTAGCAAAGGGTAGATCGGAGGGGAGGCAAATCTTCAGTCCATCTCTGGACCTGTATCTATCTCTGCTGGAAGATTTCATGGCTTATATTTAGGAAACACCACTCAGTTGGCAGTTCAGAGAGAAAAGCGCACATGAAGTTAGTACATCACTGTGCTCATCAGCAACACTGGCTGTGAACAAAGGGAGGACTCCAGATACTGCACTGGTTTGAATTTTGCATCAGCTGTCCCCTGACTTGTAGTGGTATTCCTTCTCACAGCCTAGGGAAGAGCTGCTGGGGTAGACCTTCCCATGCTCAGGTCTGGGTGGAAGTAAATCCCAAAGGGCTACGGGTGTTTTTTGTCATTGCAAACACCCTACTGCTAATATAAAGAGGCAAAAAACACATATAATCAAAAATCCAGGAAAAACCTTTCACACTTGCCACAAAATATAATGCACTGAAAATCCATAGGTATTACTATGGTTACTAATCCAGAGATAACTAAGGTTTCCTGCCTTCTCTTACTTTGTGGGTTTCTCTGCTGTGCTTTATTCACAAGAAGAGTTCAATAACAAATTATCCTTAATTTACTGCTACTAATGATGTAGGCAATTTTTGGTCCCAAGTCTGATGCCTTAATACAGGCAAAACACTCAGTGAGGCAGACAGAATCCTTGCCTGAGTTAAGAAGGCAGGATTAGGCCCAACTTTTTATGCAGTTATTTATTACACAATGATAATTAACACGAGGAAGACAAGCTCATTTATTTGGCAACAGCAACCCTGGCTGAAACACACTGTTAAAAAGTGCTGAGCATAAATAATATGAAGAAATGCTTATGCAACAATAAGAAAATGTATGATTGTGTATTCTATCACATAGCTTAAAAACTGCAGGTTAAGCAAATTACCACCGGCACCGCGTATCCGTAATTCTGCCGATCACCTAAATGAATGATCAGGTATGAACCTTTCAATTCTAGCAGCGTTTCTTTCTAAATGCCTCACTATTTAGCAGCCTAAAGGGAGCCAACACATCAGTAGTGCCTTCTATGCACTGTCGAGTCCCAGCTTGAGCACACCAAACTCTGAGGCCTTTTGAAATCTTTAAAGACAATCACACATAAGACAGTTTCTATATTGCAGGGCTGGGTAGCGCTACTGCAGCACAAAACAATATTTCAAGCTTTCTGATATACATGTGTCACCTCTATGTGACAAATAGCTTGTATTAATTAGGCACTAGACTTGGTGAGATTGCTGTTATTAACTGAGAGAAGATGGGTTGAATTTAATTGTGTGTGACATCAAAGTCAAGTGACTGATATTTCAAGCATCATTTAAAATGTTTGATATTGGAGTCATTGTATTCACATAAAGACTGTCTAAAAATATAAAGGAGAATGATGAGAGAGGAACTGAAATGCATTCATACAATCCATCTTATGAAGTGAATTTGATGTAATTTTGCTTGTATTTTTGACCTAGTGTCGACAATATTTATTAATTTAGTTGGATAAAATTATTTCTTTGAAGAACAGTTTATTTTTCTCAGTACTAATTTTGGAGACAGCTGGGATGGTTTGTATTGGTTCCAGCATCAGTGTTCTCAGAAATGTGGACATAAGGGAGGGGGAACATAAAAGATCAGCTTGCACTGGGATTTGCTTTATGGCCATTAATGAACACTATTTGGAAAATGTTTACCTAAGAAAAGCAGACTGCACATTATTTGGGCAAACTTCCATAACAGCTTGAAAAAAAGAAAGGGAAAAAGGAAAGTATATTTAAAACTGCACATGAAAGAATATATTTAAGGAGTAAGAGCTATTGTACTATGCACTGTACAAATTATAACTATCTCACACTCATCAGGACGTGAGGAATGCTGTTTTAGGGTCAAATGCTTCTCTCATTTAAGATGCTGGCAAAAATCCTCTTCAGTTTGACAGGGCAGAATTATACTTGTGATGTAGCATGATAATGTATATGGTGTTTTGCTAAAAAGTGGGTCAATAAACAATTGCCCCAGAGGATACTTGTCTATAATGCTTCTGCATTGTACCATTTCCTTTTAGTTCTTTCTTTAAAAATAAATAAAATAAAGCACTTGCTTATTCCATGCTTGCCATAAAGCACACAAAACAACCCAACTGAAATCAGCTTAATTAAACAGCAACGCGTTGCGAGCAAACATGTATCCCCTAGGTATTCCCAAGCAGACAAATCTGAAGTGCACAACAGCCAAAAGTAAATATTAACAATTTCACAAACCAGAAAGACAATGTTCCAGTCAGAAGAGCCTCCCCACTGCCGCAGTGGTGCCCTAGACCCTCACACTATGGAGCAAGGAGGGACAGCCAGGCTCACTGGAGGCGCCTCTTCTCCTCCTGCAGCCCGTGGAGGTCAAAATATAAAATCAAAGATGTATAATATATGTAAATCAAATACTTATGTAGGCATGTAACGTGCACATATATATGTGGATGTTCACGTATGTAAATACGTGTATATTATTTTATATCAGAATTAGTACTGCCATAATCACCAACACAACGAAGCCTAGAAAGTATATGTGAAGGGTATAACCTCATCCCAGAGGGATTCAGTTCTCAGAGGGGCTTTGCCCTCCCAGGGGCATATTCTAGACTGATCAGACAAAATGTTTAATCACGTGCTTAATTGTAAGAACAGATTTTGATGGGAAAACTGATGTACATAAAGCCAAAAGACAATAAATACCTCAGCAGTTGTATAGGTAGAAAGCCCAGTAGCTGATGGAGAATTCATGGATAAACTCCAGTTTATGTGAGAGAGTAATTCTCTCCCCTTTCTCCTGTTCTTCACAGCAGTGGACTGAAATCCTTTTTGAAATTATCCAAATTCTCTTGTCCTCAGTGATAATACAAAGCTGCACCTTTTTCTCACTCTGTACAGGTCTGACATTAGCCTCAGGTTTTAACTAGCCTTCTGCTAAATGAAGATTTGAATTCTTTCATTGAAAAGCGAGAAAAAAACTTAGTGTGTCAGGCAGGATTCTTTCGCAGTTGCAATGTCAGTTTTAGTATAATTGATAATGTAATTTATATAACAAAGCAGATTTTTTCTATATATGAATAGTTCACAGAAGTAGCTCTAGGTTCTCTGCAATCCATTTGGTATTAGGAGCTATTTAGGGAATAATTACAGCAACCTCTCACTGCTCTGTCCTTCATCTGACAGGCAATCGCTGAATATTTTTTTAAAAATCCATCGAGCATGTTCCTACTTTTTGATAAAATTTGCAAAGCTCTCTGAACCAGGCTGCAGTACCATATTTGCAAATTAAAAATTATTCCTTATATATATTCAAAGGCGTTTAAAATGCCCTATTTCCACAACCATCCCTGACAGAAAACTCATCCGCCTAAAAGAATATTCAGGGGAAGCAAATATTAAAGAGTGTGAATACAATCAAAGCAAAAAATGCAAACAGATATCTGAGGGGGTTGCGTTGCTCCTTCTACCCAGCTTGCATTGAAAGCTTTATATTTTGAAATTAAATAATTTAAAAAGAAAGAGCTCTTCCTTTGATTTGCAGCAGAATACGCTTTAAACTAAACGCACACTTAAATTCTGATGCCCCTGAAATCAGTCATTCTTCCTGACTAATGTTTCTGGTGAGCTGGTTGTGGAATAAAAATGTCAAAGGGAAAAGTTAACCATTATAACCCTGTGCCCAAATACGTACACGTATTTAAATACAGCTCAGAGATGTTATTTGGGTTTGTAATCGAGAATTTTCATAACACCCTCCAAATAGTAGGCATCAATCTATTAATATCCTCCACTTGTCTTCAGAAAAACGGTGAAAACCTTAAGGCAAGGTTTTTAAAGGGGTGGTGCTATCTCTCCTTTGAAGTATAAAAACTGTTTATGTATCAAATTTGACTGTGACATAAAAGTTTCCTTTGTAGAACATAAGCCAAATCTATTTGGTCTTTAAACTTTGCTAGTATGTTGTTGTCTGGAATGTGACCTTTTTGGAACGGCTTTTCCAGCATCATTCCAGTGACTGAAATACCAGTAAGTGTATTTTGGATGGCTTCCAGTCAGCTCATCTACCTGTCTGTTGTGAGAGCCTGAGCTTGCTGCACTGCTGCTACACAACAGTGCCCCGGGCATTCTTTGTCTCTCCTCGTAAACACACGTGACTTTCAATTTTTGCAACCATTTGTAGTTCACTGGGAGATTTATTGACCAGGAAAGTTCATGCCTCCTCTGTGCTGCCCAAATAGGCTCTGTTTTGTTTTGTTTTTAGCTGGACTTCTACCTGACCTCCAATGTTGTAGGAATCATTTTACACCGGCAATTAAATGCTGGAGTAGTTATTTGTAGCTTGAAATTGTCTCCATTTAGAAGACTAACTGCCCAATTGCAAAGCTTCTAAATGGGTGCAATTGCAAGTTCAAACAGTTGGGCCCATGTGTAATTATGGTCACAAAATTGGGCTCACTTATGTCGGAGGTTGCTGAAGAAGACATAGGCCACCAACTAAAAATAATGGCTCTTTGCCCGGTTGCTACTATGTATTGGTTCATTACAGCAGGAGGAATGAAAGGAAAAGCCTCTTGGTGGGAATACAGAAAACATAAATACATTAAGACAATTTGAGACTATAAAGTGATCAACGTGGCACCTAGGACAAATGATCACAACTGTCTCATGCCTAATCACCCATTTCAGACACAGCTTTATGAACAAGTTTTGTTCTCTTTCATGGCTTCTCCCTTATTAAGGCAGAACAGTGCCAGTGGTCAGAGGACTCAGTTCCAGGTACCAGAGACACAGGCTGTGGGATGCCACTGGCCATTTTAAACCATCTGCTGAACCTACAGTTTTTTCCTTCTCTCCACTTGAAAGAAGTTGATCAAGAAAACACCAGCTGGAGGTTTTTTCTCCTCTCACATAGTCAGACAGTAGGCACAGTGCTACTGCTGTCAGGGAAATCGCATCTAACTCATCCTAATCATAATTAGGAGAAATTTCCCACCTTTTTCTCCCCAGTGCAAAAGTATTTTCAATGGTTGAAGGGCATACTTCCACAGGTAAAGGCCCCTTTTTCGTGACAGCATGATATCCTGCACACATCTGGGGTTCTCCCCAAAGCATATTCCAGCCTTGACAACGGGAGTGCAGCCTTACAGACCCAGGCACTCCCAAAAGCATCCTGTTTACCAGCCCTTCATTACCACTGCTTAACACCACGGCACAAGCAAGAAACAGCTCTGCTGCATCCGTACGAACTCCTTCATCACAGCCTCCTCCAACCGGTGTGCCTAATCAGCCGCCGAGCATGTCAAACCACTGCTGTTCAGCTCATCTGCTGATGACATGAGACACATCTGGGCAATGGAACAAAGGGAATATTCTAAAATGATTATGCTAAGAGGAGAATTAATATTCATACCCAAAAGGTGCAACTGGCAGCCCAGAACAGTAAATACAAGCGACTATCCTACACTACCAAAGTCTTGGGGACCAGGTTCTCCCAAATCCATTGAAATCAAATTTCATTTAGTGAGGATGAGGCCATTGAGACAGGTGTTCAGGTAAAACAGAAATATATTTAAATATAATTGCATTTTTTTCAGTATCATGAGCACTGCAGAGTGGATATGTTTTGTGGGGATTCAACAAATTATATTTTAATGTACATACATAATTTATTGAGCAAGCAGTAGAGTTGGCTGAATGAATGTCAGCCATTGAAGATCCAACATGGTGTATTTTCATGCTTATTACTTAGTACAATAGCAAAGAAGGAAGCATTTAACATATTTATGAACTTGAAATATCTCTCAAGTTCCACAGTGCAGGACTATCACAAATGTTATCACATTCTTCTTCTACAGTCACGATAAATAACTTAAGCACTTGCTATGTATTTTCCAACCTAAAGATGGTTGAAATAGTTACAGATTACCACCTATATTATTCTTTTACTATTCTTCCAATACTGTGAATTACAGCTAGAGAACATAATCCACCTTTATATCTTGCCCATAACTCCTGTTTATCTTATATAGAGTGAATAAGATTCAGTATCTAATTTCTGTATATTTTGCTTAAAATTATAACAATTAAATTTTTAAAAATCTAGTGATTCCAGCTCCAAAAAAAAGACAGTTTTAGCAATATGCCTATCATAGAGCAAAATTACTAGCTGTCTGTTTAAAAATAGCCATTTTTTAGCTATCTTCAGTCTAAACTTTACATCACCGGTGCGCCTGATGACCATAAGGTAATGGGAGTTCAGACTCTATGATCCTGTCCTTGGCCCTGCCATTCTAATGAGATATTTCACTGGATACATTAATTAGCTTCAAAAGTTTCCCGTTACTGTGGTTGCTCCCCATAAGCAAGTCCTTGATTTTAAACAGCAAGAGCAGAATTCATTTCATATCAACTTAATTGCTTCCAATTACCTACAGCCACCTAGAATTACCTGGTGACCAGAATTAGCTGTGCTTATTTCTTTCCATCAGCCTTAAATGCAGTTAAGACGTAGTGATTCAAGTTCAGAGGTAGAATCTCTGTGACCGTTCTGTAAAGTCAGATTTCAGAGATGAATCACATTCCTACTTCCAGTGCTGGGAGACCTTTGCCTCCCATTGATTTCAGGAGGAGTTGCATGTGCTTAATGTCCAAAGTGTAGTAGCCACGTTTTGAGGCCAGCTCTGCACTCAGTGCCTCCCATCGCTCTCATTAGGCACCTGGAACCTGACCCGGATCACGGAGCAATCACTGCCGCTGCACTTCGCCATGGCGGCACCTCTGCCCTGCTGAGATAAAGCACCTATTTGGACCTCTTTGGCTCTGAAGATTCACTGGAGAGGAGAGCACAAGTGCTTCTGGAGAGCGAGGAAGAGGAAAATTAGTCTTTCAACAGGCTATCTTTACATAAGTAGGATAATATTTTTTTTCTTTGACAACTGATTTGTGGAAGGTAGAGGCAGCACAGTCTATAGCAGCTTAATATGTCCTAAGTTCCCACAGGTCTGCTCAAGGAAGAAGATAAACAGAGGAGAAGCAATGCTAGAAGACACCTGGGGAAATTGTGTTCCCTTTCTCCTCTGGGCTTGTGTGGAAAGCCCTTAGAAAATTTTCAAACTGATTTGCTTTCTGCTTTCCTGATTGTTCAATGATAATAAAAAAAGAATGGCAAAGATGAAAAAGCCTTTAAAGGACCAAGGCTTGGAGGTTTATTTCCATTTCCCGGGCTAGTGAAACCACCCACTAGCTTATATAGCCCTTAGGCATCCTCTTCCCTGAATTCATCCTCACAGGACACCATTGCTTACAGTTTTTCTATTCTACATAGGTTCTTATACTGCCCTCGTCACCGTAGTAGCTGAGTGCCTTCAAGTAGTGCATTATGTGATGTGACTAACATCTGTGACAACCAAAGCAGGAGGCAAAAGCAGTTAAGGCCCCAGTAGCTTTCCCCCTACACAGCATTTCACTTTCCAACACTAATAACTTTCTCTCTGTGAATACACAGCTAGATTGTTGTGGTCACATTTGTAGCAGATCAGCAACATTTCATTCCCTCTGATGCTGAATTTCTCTCTTTGGTACGGCAGTGTGGGGATCATTCTCCTTTACTTCATTCACTGAAATGCCAAAGGCTGGATATTATTCTTCAATTACATTTATTTTAAGAATATCAGCAGTGACCACAAAAACATGGCAGGCAAGGTAGCCTGGACTGGTGACACAAGCCACAGGCTTCAGAAGATGTCTGTGTAAGACAAAGCATTTGGCACTACCTGCAGTGTGAGGGGAAATTTTTCAGCACCAGACTCAGCCTTACAAGCCTTGGGGTGGAGGTTAAAGGGGCACCATGTTCCCCAGGAGTGACAACTGAATATCTCATTGCAGGAGAACTCGCATATGGGAACAATATGCCCGCAAACCTTTTAAACGTATGCAATTGCTTTGCCAGAGCAATTGATATGTTGTGGAAGAAACATTACAGGGCAGGTGGTTGCTGTGAGATGACCCCACACTCGGGACCAAGAGTGAGACGTGAGGTCAAAGGTCAAGTGTGACTTTGTTAGAAGCAAAAAACACAGCCACCTCTGCACGGCTGCCCACCCTGCAGCACGCAGCGCTTCTGAATGCCACACAGGTTGCAGGATGACTCTTTAGAGGCACAAAACAAAGCAATTACGTCTATTATTATTTTTCTGACTGCATCAAATACAACGTTAAGGTGTATTAAACTCTGTATGCAAATATAAAACAATATTCTTCTTTGCTGTCTTAGGCGTGCTAGTTCACCAGGACAATGAAAAGCATAAAATAAAAACAAGTAGAAAATTATGTTAAATAAATAATTACAAAATTAAAAATCACTTGACTCATTCTAGGCAGGTATTGCCCCAGAGATTACTCACCTACCACTTCAGAGTTCTCCTTGACTTTAAGAAACCTTAATGGAAAGTGAAGAATTTGGGGGTGAAGGGAGAGAGCAGAGGATGGTTTACTTGGGTTTTGTGGGTTCCCTCCCAGGTGCCAGACACCACACATTTAGCAATTGTCTAGATAACAAGTGACCTAAAATACTACATAACATAGGGAACGCTGTAGAGAAAACTGAAAAAGTATTTTACTGATTTAAAAATTCCTTTCCTTTCTAGTATCTTTTCTCTGCTGTCATTCCAGAGGATCCCAGAATATTTCACAAATTTTGCATACACATTCCAGGAAGGATTGCAAAAGCTGATTAAGAGCATATGCACTAGCAACATACTACCACAATTAGGATGGGAAATGGAGAACACTAGACTTGATCTTGCCTCAAGCAGAATGTCCAATAGCAGTGAACACAACACAGAAAGAGGGACAGAGCACAGATGTTCAGACCAGAAGACAAGCCAAGAAAGGCTTAAAAGATCACCGGCTACAAGACATTTCATAGAAAGCACGCTGTCTTATTGCTCTGTGAGCATTATCACACAAGACAATGCAGACTCTAATTTAAACAGTCAGAGGGAAAGATCCTTAAGCTGGATGCCAGTTGGCTACAACAACAAATATGTATCGCTGTTCTGACAACATTCACTGCGGTAAACTGCGCTGTGAAGCAATTATCCCAGAGACTCTGGCACCCCAGCACAAATAGCAACTCAAAGAATCCATCAATATTCTTCTGGGGTGACAAAGCCAGAAGGGGAGGGTAGGAAAACCGTAACAGCCTGGCCAAGGGGACATGAGGGCAAACAGTGCCTTCCTGTGGAGATTGCCCTGCCATGGCTGTGCTCCAAGGGTACTGCTACAGCACCTGACCGTGTCTGCAGAGCTCTACATGTCACTGCTGCGATGCCAGGGAGCACCAGCCTACGAATGCCAACTGCACTGCCTTGTCAGAGCCACTGAAGATGTACATTCATGTGCAGGGCCAAAATATTTGTAGTGATGTAGGGAAGTATTTGCAAACTGTCAAATTTGTAATTTCTAAAACAAAAAAAATATTTACAGCAGGCTTGCCTGATGCAGTTCAGGGAAGACTTTCTGCAGGCTACTGGACCCCAGCCTACAGGGAAGAATGAGGAGGTAAATTAATCTGATTGCTATCACTTTTACTTCTAGTGTAACACAAAACGAGGGGGTGATGTGCAGTCACACACGCAGAGCATTTCTTTAATTGCAATCTCCACTACCGAGATAAAGTAGGATAGGATAAATCCTCCATTACATAGAATAAAGTAATTGAGGAAGAATGCACCTACGACACAAAGTTGAGAGAAGTCACTGACTATGTGACCCATACTTTAATGGTGTGATACAAAGGTCAGGAGAATCAGGGGGAAATCTCCCATGATTGTAATAGCTGATATAATAATGTAAAGTCGGTATAATCAAGTGGTTAGAGCAATGGGCATGAACCTAGGAACACTGGTCCATTTGTCTGCTCCACATATGTTTAATCTCTTGTTTAATTGCATAGTAATACTCATGATAACAAGATTTCTATTTGCCCAGTGAACACTCTGATGTTGCTGCTCTCACACCAGTGTTTTAATGGTCTTGTTGAAACTCAGCTTTGTGGCACTTCTTTCTACAGTGCAGTCCAGGAGGATGTGGCATCTCTCTTAAACTTTTGTGCATGCAGCTCTACAGAGAACATTTAGGGAACGTTGCCAGATGCAAGTGTATCTGCCAATCAGCTGCTTGATAGTTTTGATTGATGGCTGTTCTGGAAATGGAACTTTCTATGGATGGCTCAAAAAGTGGCAGGACCTAATGTTTCACTCCAGTTACCTAATGCCTACCTCTACTCTAAAAGCTGGTCCAGTGAATGAACATGACACTCATCCCATGAAAACTGTCCAAGTACATACTTTGGTCATGAGTACCATCTGAAAGAAACTCTCCAGCTGGTTTCTACATCCATCTGTCAGTGTTAACAATGGCACGGACTGTCCAAGGCTGTTTAGACAAACAAGTGGGAGATGCAGCCACATTTTGCAATTATGCACTTGATTGAAAAAATATTTTTTATTACTTTCATTCTTTTTCTTTGCCCTGTGCCTTGTGCCATGATATTCATCTCTAAGTGAAGATGTCCTGACACCCGCTGGCTTTTAAATGTGGGTGCAAATACAATTTTGTGCCATATTGTGTCACTCTCCTGCTTTAGCAAGAGAAATTATTCCTTCTGTGCGTGAGTCCCTGTAATGTGCTGTGTAGAAGCTGTGATGCTTGGCAGGTGTCAAGACTGGCACAACCACCTACACGTGCCAGACGATGGTGTACTTCTCCCACCTATGCTTTTCTTCTAGGATTTCTGGGTTAAGGAAGCAGGCAGGATAAACACTGAGCACAGTCAGAATACATTTGAAGGCATGTAGGACAAGCCCAAGAATTTATTTTATGTGCTTCAGATGCCATTTTAAACTGGCTTCTTTCCCTATTCAGTGTGTCTGTAACATGTAGATAATTCTCCCCTCCAGACCCTTACACCTTTTTGGTTAGCTCAGAGAGCAGTGTTGATCTTTCCCACCTGGACTGCAGCTATCACGCAGTGCCTGTCATTCTCATACAGATCAAAAAGGATTTTGCAGGCGGTTGCCCTTGATCTGTGCCTTATATGTCAGTGTTAAATGCTTCAACTGAGAGATGCCTGCTTAAAATACATCCTTGCCATCAAACCAAAAGGTCCTGAGGCATGTGGAGCACTGCTTAGTAATGCCTCTGAGAGGAAGTCCTGGCCACCATGGCATCAGCAAGGCTTCCTGCAGCACCTGGTATTTTTGATGGAGATCATCCATCCAAATAGTGACCTAATGCAACCCTGTATAACTTTTGAGCCCATGAGATAGCAGTGCATGTGCAAATGCTAGGGTTTCCTTTGTGAAGGGAATTCGATGTGGTTAACAAATTCTGCACTCCAGGTACTCTTCATCCTACAGCTGCAACTGCTAGCACTTTTATGAAGCTGTTTTAATTACCAGTGACCCTGTGCTCTTCAAATGCATCAGTGGTACAAGGGATGATTCAGGATGACAGGGTCACAAGCAATGGGAAAGAGTGTCTGATCCATGCCCCACTTACATACATCTCTAGCTCATATACTATCTGCCCTAGATTAAAAAAAAATTCTTCATGTCAAGAACTCTGTTTCAGTAGAATTTCAAAGGATTTGGGTTCCAGCCCTCTTTTATTAAGGTGTTGGTAGGATCAAATCTGTATAAGACACAAGCACTAGGACAGAACATGTTAAATGAATGATTTGTGGATATGAAAGTTGGTAAATCTGAGTCTCCCAGAAAAAAAGGATTTTCACCCTCAGCCTAAAGTTAACTAATTCCTCTAAATTAACTTTTAACATTTGATATGAATTGTAAAAAAGTTTATGATTTTATGTCAAAATACGATACAGACAGCTGAGAAGAATTGCAAGTCGGCACGATAAGAGCCCAATGCCCAAATTTGCTGTTGCTAAAAATCTCAAGGAGGAAGTCAACAAGTTCTAGAAAATTCTTCCCATCACTGAGGATTTGTCCACAATGACAATGCTTTTGGGGTAGTCGAGGGTATAACCGCCTAGGAAAATGTTTGTCTCTCCTCATCCTCTCCGCCACCAGCGCTGCCCTGATCAGCAAACACAAGGAGGAGTCATTACATGCTACCTTTATTGCAGTGAAATAATTTAAATTATTTAAATCATTTAGAAATGAGAAATTACAAAGTAGCCTCAAGTGCACGCTTAGGTGCTTTGATGAATAAAAGCTCTCATACAGCATGTAAAACAATCAAAATACTCCACTCCAAAACCAAGATGTTTATAAAAAAGACATCTATCATGTTGCTCCAAGAGCTAATCTCACATCCTCCTCTGTCCTTAAAACAGAGTCCTAATATTATGTTATGGTAAAATATTCTTTTTAAATAAATTATAGGAAAATAATTCAATCTTGAATGTTCTATTATTCATAAATCGAAATGCTTATGTCTTTTGCTTAAAAACACAAACAATCCTCAGCATGCCTCTCTTTAGTGTGGCATGATATTAAGTCAAAAAGAGACATAGCTCTCCTCCTCTAACTCAAGGAAAGTCATACTGAAAGAACTTATTGGTGTGATTGTTGTGATCACCCTAATGTGATTCTGCAGCTGATCATACAAACTTCATCGAAAAGGAAAAACCAAAGACCTCAGTCCTGCCAATACTTCAGGAAATGTCTGTTCAGCTGTGCTGCCATAAGCACTTACTTAAATCAGCGGAAATGAACACATCCAGAAAAGTTCAGAACATTTTGAGAAATTCTGTTCTTTGTCAAGATTTTATTTTCCCCCAGCTTCTGTGGATTGCTCAAAACTAAGGGAAAGGAAGAATTAAAATCTAGCTGTAAAACCACCAACACATAAAAATAGAGGGGAACACCAGGTATGTACAGTACCTTATGTAATTCATTCTTTTTTGTAGCTCTTGCTCAGAAGTACCTACATTTCAAATACAGTTTGTTCCTGTAGTTTCTGATATCTCAGTTGCTGTTTACAGTTATTTAGTGTTCTCTCCAGCCACTGAGGGTTTCTGATGACATCATCAAGTACAATAATAACATCAGAACCAACTACTTGTTGTGACAAGAACATGGTCTTCTCTAGGGCTTTTTGCCAATCTCTCATTTCTTCACCCAGTGTGACAGTCTGATGTTTTTTTTTTTTACTTGTAGTCTTTTATTTGTAACTGGGTGTAATGTTGCTCATGATATCTACATCTCTCCTCTCTATTTGCCCATACTGCTCCTAGGTCAGCCAGACCTGAGTATTAAAAATTCAAATAGATAAAACATAAGAGTTCATAAAGGAAAAAACCTGTTTTGTTAATAGACCAATGGGTTCTCTTTTATGTAAGTAATCCTCTAAACAATTGAAAAATTCAAAGGCCAGATCAATCAAAGCACTAGAGACATATTTCTGATGGTAATATTAAACTAGTAAGTAACCCTTTTTTTTCTTTTTTCTTCCAATTAAAAATAGAAGTAGTGCATGACCAACACATTCTTTTCTCTTGAGAAAGTCTGAATACATACCAGTGGGAGAGACATGGTGGCCAAAGTCTGAGACATCAAAGGATGCTCGTCAGAGCCCTGCCACCTTTTCCACAGTCCCAGAGTGCCCACAAACAAGCCAAGGAAAAAATAAAATCAGAAGCAGGCAAACTTCGTGTGTGTTCATCTACAGAACATCAAATCCCATCTGCCCTCCTGCAACACTATCAAAAGAATGAAAATGAGGGGCCAGCTATGATGATGTCTGCTAGAAAAGCCCTGAAATGTGCTAATCAGCCTCACCTACACCTGCTGTTCACTTAAATCTACTCTGCAAAATACCACGAGCATGGGGACTTCACAAACTTTTATTCTGCTCCAAAAACAGGCCCAGAAAGCTTTCCACAACAGCCAAATTTTCTGCGAGGTGAATCACCCGTGGGAGAGGTTTTACAACTTTCACGCACGCACCTCACCCACCTGTAGGGGAGGCAGACGAATGGAAGAGCGGCACCCAGAGCTGAACCCCCAGCAGAGCGTGGGGATGAGATAAGAGGGCACCTATCTGCTCCACTTTCCTCCGGCACCCCGGAGCCATTCGGCTGGCTTCCTGCACTGCCGGGAGCCACCCCCTCCGCCTTGTCTCCCGCCCCTTGGGCAGCTAAATGCTTTTGCACTCCAGCAGGAGCTGTAAACTGCAGCCCCCGCTCCGCATCCCTCAGCGGCGCAGCGCGGCCGGTCCCGCTCCGCTCCCGGCGTGTCCCGAGCGCAGCGCTCCTGTGCCGTGCCAGCGCCACGGCCGGGGCCGCCGGGCTCGCACGCACAGGGAAGGTGCATTTATTCTCTCTGTTCTAGGTTTAATAATCTTAAAGCTTCTGGTCATTCCCAAACCGCATCTGCCGCGCAAACGCACGCACGCGGAGCAGAGGGATCCCCAGGGAAAGAGACGCGTCACTGCCGAACGTTCCGCGTTAGCGTCTTGATCAAAAATGCGGTTTGGGTCTCTCTGCTNNTTCCAAAATCTGGTTTGATTTTCCTGTCCCCTCGTCTAGCTTCTCACCCATTAAAAAAAAGAGCAAAGCATTGCTTTTTCAGCTCTGCTTTCTCCAGACAGATCTGGCTCCCTCCAAAGCCTCTGTGATTAAACACACAGTAAATAGTAGTCAGACCAAAATTCTCTAAGCCTGTGACTTTTTTTGGTGCCAATAAATCCCACTGCACCTTCTCTTCAGCTGCCCTCAATTTCCTTGACTCTCTTAAGGCTGTCATGTACATCTGGACCTGGCTCCCACTTCCATTGCAATATTTTCATTCTCCTTCAGATTCCTCTCTGAAAAGCTGCAGACCATTAAATCTACGTGTTTTCTGAAATCTTTGGAGCATTTTAAGGATTTTATCACTATTTTTTCCCCTTTGGAAATCCCCAGCCTGAAGAAAATCACCTTCAAATTGTCAAAAATATTGATATTTAATTTTTAATTTCTCGTCAAAGGGAAAAAGTAAAAAAATAAGAATATTCTAATATAGTTTTAATTTAGGGTGGAAAATCATTTTTCTTGAGACATATAAACCAACATGACCCTAAAATGCTGAATGCTGTCATTATTATTCTGCAATGCAGAAGTGAAAAAACCTTATCTGCTGATATGGAAACAGCAAATCTCCAGCCTGTGTAATGTAATTTGGGTTTTTTGGTATCTTTTTGTTCCAGCAGAAGATCTTTGCCACAGTGTGTCCAGTACATCTGTGTTTTCTCTCATTCGAGCCAGAAGCACCATGGGGCAGGCAAGTCTTTCTTGACATATTTTTCTAAGCAAGTAAGTATTTGATTTTTTTTTTTTTTTTCTGTGGTTCAGAATACAAAGAAGTGTGACATGGCAGTTCTGGTGATTTATCATAGAGGAATTTAGAGGTAGCAAATAATAAAATTTTATTAAATGGAGACAACCAGGGGGAGCATACGTGTGTGGTTAGAAGCCACTCTTTTTTCCTGCTCACCAGATCATCACTCTACACAGCCGCTGGGAGAATGAAAGCTTTTGAAATAAACAAAGTGCTGCTGTCAAAAGCAGAATAGTCTAAAGTACAGAAATTAGAAGAGTAAATGGATCTGGAATTACCATGGGGATAGGGAGGAGACAAAATGTGTATCTAGCAGCATTTGGGGTCTAGCCAGACATGTACTTTGCAGCAGCTATGCCAGGGACAGAGAATGCTGTCCACTGTTCTTTGCTGCCCCTACCGAGCTGCTGGCGGAGCAGGTTACCCGAGCACTCCCCGGTTTATTTCACTTCCAAGGAGGCCAGGTTAGCTCAGATAAACAGTAAGCCTTTGCTAATCTAGTTCATTTTGAAAAAATAGGTTAGAGGAAGTTTGTATGAGCAGTGCTACTAGCAGAGTCACAGGGATTTGGGATTCCTGATAACCACCCAGAGACAGGCTGCGGTTACTAATACCTTCCACCAGCACAGCTGAAGCTAGAAGAACACATCTGTTCACCTCCTGAAGAGGACTAGATTTCTGGTCTGCTAATCTCATTTTCCACTACATATTTAGTCAAAATAGCCCCTCAATGGCTGGAGATTCCTCTGTGCTTGGTTCCTTCAGCAGTATTAATTTGGCAAAAGTAAATGAAGAGAAAAGTGAATGTTAGTGTTTGGAGCCTGATCAAAATAGGGTGTATAAACAGCATAAAAGTACATAGCCCTGCTGTATCTCATCCTTTGCTGCTCTTAATACTCTGAGTTCTTAAATCAGGCAGCTCCATGCAGCTTTAATTTAGTCAAGGGCCAAGCAGCTATGAATTAAGGAGCCATAGGGCTGAGCTTCCAGCAATCTGTTCTCTCCCAAATGTCCAATTAGAAGAGATAACACATTCAGAGATAAATTCCTGGCAAGAGCTGAGGATGAGATTTTGCTTGTATCAACAATGCGGTCAACACTTTGAGAATGATATATGAAAATAATGTAAGACAAGGATCTGAAATGTTTAAACAAGAGATCAGTTATGGGCCTCTCAGAGGTGGTAAAGGTAAATTATTAAAGAATTTATAATTACATTCATGCCTAATTATTAATAAACAAGGATAGCTAACAGATGCTGCAGCAGATTTACATTTCCTAAGGAAACAAGAAGAATTATGGAAGAAAATCAGGATCAGCAAAATGATTAGGTCAGGAAGCCCAAGTGCCTGTACATGACAAAAAAGCTTCTGTCAAAACTATTTGATAGGAAGGAGGAAGCAGTGAAAAAAAAAAGAAAAAGAAAAAAAAAAAAAAAAAAAAAAGAGAGAGATTCCTTTTCCAAACCTTGGGGGCAAAAAAAGATTGAAGAAAGCTGATAAGCTGATGCAACACCTATGGTGAGAATGTTTCAACAAGTTGAGGATGGGGATCAGACTGAAACCAAAGTGTTTCACTCTTACTGACGCCATTCAAGTGACTTCACCACATGTTGAACATGAAAACAAATGGATATCTGTTCTCTTAAACCTATGAATACTCCAGATCAGTATAGTGAAAACTTCATCAGAGAAATATAAAATGTGTATTGCTTAGAAAAATACAAAGCACAGAATAGAAATCGTGACAAGTAAACTGGACAGAAATCTTGGAAGAAGTAACAGTGGGTCAGCAGGAACAATTCTACCCCCAGTTGATTTAAGATCTGTGGAGTACAATATTCAGCACTAGACTGTATGATTTCCAAATAGTGTGACAGAAACTACTGCAGGGATAAAGAATTGGCTTTGACTGTTAAGACAAGAGGTATTTGAAAATGGAGGGAAGAATCATGAAAATCTATTTTGAAATATTATTTCTTGTTTATTTATGACCTGGAAAAAAATCCCTGAAGAAATTACTGAAGTTTTCACAGAAACAGCTAATGAGTTTGACAGATAAAGATGTAAAGTGATAAAATAAACTTGTATGAAATAGAAAATAAAACCTAACAATTAATTGCTGGAAAACAGAACATCATGGCAACATTAAAGAAAAACACTTATTTTACATGAATTTTGAAACTATCAAACATAAAAAGAAAAGAAGTGGAATACAACCAAACTTCAAGTTCAGGATTTTTTTCCAATGAAGAAAAACATAAAACACTCAAATACTCTTAAGCAGAGCCAGAGTAGCTTGACAAAAATGGACCACTAATGTCATTGTGCAGTGTTCCGGAAGACAAGCTCAGCATCTGTACCTGCCCTTACTTAAACAAATTTATTACAAGGCTACATTTACATGAAGACTGTTTGGCATTGGAATTTCATCAACAAGAGCACTGAAGTCACTTCCTTGTTCCTTGGCACAGACTGGCCAGGGTAGAAACAGTGAAAGGCACTGGGTATTGCCAGGTTTTAATCATGGCTCTGCCACACTCAGATGGCATCAGGTCCTTCGTATACTCTGACTACAATGTAATGACCTTTTACAAGACCACTGTCACAGCACATTCAAAACTTATCTCAGAAGTCACTGAAGATAATTTTTATTCAGTTTTCATCTGATTTAAATACCTGTATTTACCAGATACTGTTTTCTACTCAAAGGTTCACAAAATTTCCTACTAGGGTATTTTCTCCTTCTAAGTAAAGAAGGAATGACTATAGGCTTACAGTCAATGAAAAGGAGTATTTTCATTCCTTATGTATTAAATACTTGTAGAAAAGATTTTCCTCTCAGTATACAAACAAGTCTGTATATTTATCAGTGATGAAAACTGTTAATCTCAACAGGAACTGTTTGATTTAGGACACAGAATACCTTCCATCCCCTAGAATCCATTCAGACCACTTCTTCTGCCATTGCAAGCCAATAACCTATGTCTCACCACAAGATAAAAATCATCCAGTTTCCCATTTGCAACTCTTGAGTCCCACTTCTTCATTTACACCCAAAAATATCCTGCCTGCTGTTTCCTCCCCATCCTTTTGGCAAGCGCCATGATTACATGCATGGAAAAACATTATTAGGAAAGTCTAACGGATTTTAATTGTTTGCATTGCAAATGTTTCTCCCTGGTGGAAAAAAAGCTCTAATCATATTGTCTCATTGCTCATTCTTTACTCTTCTTCCTGTTGTCTCTATTGCTCTCTCTCCTTCTGTTCGTTCTTCTCTCCAACCTGCTTCCCCAGATATACTGCCATGCCATTCTCTTTACTCTTCCTGGCCCCGCAGGGAAGCTCATTGCTCTCCCCTTTCTATCTCTTGGTGATGTCACTTCTTCTCTAACAGAATCTGCCGTAAAATCCATCTCCTCCTCCTTGCTTCCTACAGACCATATGCAAAAGCAGTAGCAGAAATGGGGAGATAGCAAACGACCCCTGCAGAGATCAGGTCTCTGCACATGGCAGGCAAGCACTCTGATGGAAGAACAGAGGCTGAAAGCCATTTTGTATTGATAGATCCTTTTTCTAGTAATAAAGCAGAAACTTCAGTAGATTGAAATATTGGTTGTTGTATGAACAGCCTGGCGTTGCCTTGAGGCTTTGCAGCAAACCGAGACCTCACAACTGTTTGGGTGCCCCACAAACACAGTAAAACCAGTCCTCTCTTCAGACACCCTACAGTATAAATAGATCAAATATGCAAAGAGTGGGACAACAGGAATATTGAAGGTCAAAAGATTTGCCCGAGGAAACAGAGTAGATCTTGTCTGTGATTACTTATTCATGGCATGTGTATTTATTTTCATTACTTATCCCATGGCCAAGTAGTAATGGGGGGAAAAAATCCTTTTTGCATGCTTTCAGACCATTATTTGTAACATCTTTGCACCTAAATACACAAAATATGTTCTGCGTATTTAATTGGTTAATATTGATAATCTCATAGTAAACTAGAGAAATCCATTCTATTTTGACATTGGCAGATATCACACTCTTTCTCTAAACCCCTCCATTTGTGTCAATGCTAACAAACTCACAGCAAAAGGGATAAGTTGTGAGTTTTGATAGGTTTTTCTTTGAAGGAAATCACCTACACAAGTTTTGTGGGTTTGGTGTGGATTCTCACTTTTGGCACGCTCTTAAGAGTGCTCTCTCTCTCTGCATGTCTGATTCAGGTGTGGGTTTGCACAGCAAGGGAAAAAAAGGTGGATTTTCTTTCCCAGAAAGCCTCCCAGGTAATGCAAGGGTCAGAGACAATGGTTTAACAGTTCTCAGGAGCAGAGAATGTCTACATATGGTCTGTGATTTAAGAACATTTTAATGAATTGAAACATACATGAGAAAAAATGCCTTTAGAATGTCTTAAGGATTTCCTTACAAAATAAAACATATATTTATAAATGTCTGGTAACAGCAAAGAAACCTGTTTGATAATGACTTCCCAATGCAATTGTAAATTAGACATGTCAGCAACTATGAAAATGCCCTTTTTTCCACTATACTTTTAGAGTCTAAAAAACTACTATAGGCTTGTTTAGGATTGTGGCCTGGTGTTCCATTTTAAACAATAGGCAGTGCCAGTAAATAATGATGTAATTTAGCCTAAAGATGGGCTCACTTTGTTTTCAGAGTATGAGCTGGAAATCTTGAAACAAATTGACTGGTCTCTGCTCAGCTATAAAGTTTCAAGAGATATTAACAATTCTATTGTTCCAAAAGCAGAGGACATTTTGGGGGAAAACATAACTCAAAAAAAGTTGTCTGTCAAGAACTGAGGGCTTTCCACACATTTCTTTTGTTATGACAAAAAGTTTATGATACTTGAGTGCAAACAGCAAATATGTTCAAGTAGCTGAAGAAATTTAACCTGTAATTTGGTCATTTGTAAGGGGCAGATATAACATCAGCACTTTCTTTCCAAAAACCACAAATTCATTTCCTAGGCAAGGAGAAACATGCTGAAAGTCAGCTGCTGTGTAACCATAACACTGAGACACAGACTTCCAAAGGAATTTGCAGGTACTTGGATATTAGAGAAACTCACCAAAATGCCAAAATACTCACTGCCACAGGCTGAAAATGGGAGTCGTGTCTTGTCTGCTTAGACACTTTTGTAAATCTCACCAGTCATCTTTCTGTAGTTCTGAATATCTAAGTGTCTCCAGCCATCCAGCCTTATCCAACTAAATCTGCTTTTGAAACCATGAGAAGTGCCTGACGTTTGTGTCTGACCACAACTATTCCAACTACTCAGCTTCCCTTGGCTTCTGCATTTCAGATAAAACACACAAATTCCACCAAAGCCCACTCTGACAACACCATTTGACAGATCTTTGTGCAGAATCCATTTCTTATCTATTATCGTTTGAGACATATTTATTAACATAAGCATAAATTTCTCAAGACCTGGAAACAAATACAACCAATGTGGACTAGATGATTGTGCTTAATTAAATTAATCTTTACTAATAAAATAGGGGGGAAGTATGTATGGCTAATATTGCAATTTTTAAGTTTTAAGAGAAAAGGATTATTTTCCTCTGACTAGCTGTAAGATACCAGGGAAAATTTATCTTGTGTATTATCTAATAGGCCTTCCAGAACTAAAGACCACAGGAGGTAAGGCTAACAAAATTAATATGCAAAGAAGTTCAGCACTAGGGACCCATAATTTTCTTGCAAATGGTTTCACTTTAAGGATGAAACAACACAAGACAATACCAATTTCTTTCTTTTTTTTGCAAATAGATGATGCTTTAAAAAAATTAACACATGACAGCAGGTGGGAAGAAACTAGAGAAGTGGATATTCAAAGTGGAGAGTGACTACAAATTTGATTTGCTTAACATTTTACTAACTGATTTGAATTCACTGATATGTTAAAACAATGTCAGGAGATATATTTAATTAAAACAAGATTGGTTGTCATTCAGACATGAAGTAAACATTTAGTATACCTAGTGAATTATTAAAGAGAATGAAAAATAATCTGACCTTCAGAAAGCAGAACCAAAAATAACAAGGACCGAGGAGATTCTACTTGGCCACATTTGAAAATTATGTTCAGTTTTTGCTTGCATTAAATAATAACTGTAATAGTAATCATTACCAAATGCATTATTAATTAGAGGTTTTTAATAGCAAAGGAGTGCTTTTATTGCAGTAATAGATTTATATCACATCTGTATATGCAAGACTATTATGAAATATTATAAGAGAAAGCTAAACCATTCTCTCTTTTATGTATGGAATTAACCTGAGCATTTAATGTTCTGTTCATCTGCTTTGTAAGATGTCAGCAATATCCAGGTATTGTTTCTTGTAGTAAAGAGCTCATTGTGATTAGATTTCAAAAATATATGACTGCACCACAGGAAATGGTTCAATCTAATAGTACTCCCATCAATTCAAAATAGGTGAGTGTCAGACAAGCTTCGAAGGTAACGAATCAGCTCAGCATAATTCAGAATTTTGAAATCAAGACTTTGAAAAATGAGAAAGGTTACGTATCTTGGCCTAAGCATATCAAAATTTGATGTTTATGTATGTCAAATGTATTATATCATGGCAATAAAACATGCTGACAGAAAAGCTCTCTTTGAAATTAATCCTCATTTAGAACTGAGTGATATTCCATCAAGGAGCATCTTGTTTTAACAAGAACATTGTAACACATACTGCTGGACATTAGTTTAAAATATATTTTCTATACTTTATCATCCTTTCACGTAAGAAAAGCTTAGCCTTTAAAAGTTCAATTCACCTTTGAAAGATATGAGGTAATAACTTCTGATAAGGGTTGAAGAAT
The DNA here is from genome assembly GCA_013400235.1 of Oriolus oriolus. Classification (NCBI taxonomy): domain Eukaryota; kingdom Metazoa; phylum Chordata; class Aves; order Passeriformes; family Corvidae; genus Oriolus; species Oriolus oriolus. The sequence goes on along the minus strand of VXBT01012844.1, from coordinate 83,475 downwards.
TTTTTTGCCTTTAGCCTTTGTAAGTCAAAAATGTTCTCTAACGTACCATAGAAAAAATTTGATAAGTACAGTGTCCATATTCTGAATAACAATTCAACGTGTAATTAAGTAGGTGTAATTGTATGGGTAACTTCTGACTATCGTGATTGTTCATATTTGTAGGGGTGTACGTGTTTGTAGACCTGGGATCAAAGATTGTTATAAGCATGGTTTCCTTAGAATAAAATTTTAAAAATAAATTAAAATCAGTGGGGAAGACAGAAAATCACCAATATAAAAATCTAAAATAATCCCATACAAAGCTTTAGTTTGCACACATAATTTTTTTTATTTCTGCAAAATTCTGCAAGTCTTAAGAAGATCCTAACATGTTTTTGCTAAAGCCAGTGGGAAAGTGATGAAGATACAATTCAGTACAAGAATGTGGAAGACACACTATTTTATAAGAGAAAAATTAGATGAGTAGATCCCTCTGGTTCAAGATCATACACAAAGAGATCCCTGCACGCAGACACGTGAACTTTCATTGATTTTACTGAGAACATATAATTTAGTAAGAAATCTGATCAGTTTCATACCATTTTATTTATCAGACTATTATTATACCATCTTTATGTAAAACAATTTCCTGACATCAGCGTGTGGGTAACGTTCCTTGAACAAGAAGCCCCATTCAAGCGAGGAAAGGCACACAGTGAAGCAGCTATGAGTGTGTAAGCATTTCCAGGACTGTCCTGTGGTTTGATGTGTCCCACCCCTAAACTTTTCTTCTTCATTTTAAGTATTTTCAAAAAATAATTCAGTTATTTAAATCAGAAAAGTTATAGAAATAGGCTTTGGTGTGGTGATTATCAAATCTTAGGAGTGGTTATATTTAATTCAGATACCTAATTTAAGGCTTTGATCCTCAGGCCATAATAACAATAGCAACAAAAGTAAAATGCATTATTTATAAATTTATACTATTGTAAATTCAGATACTTCTAAAAGACTAAAAATCAAGCTCCATTTGTTCAATATAAAAAGGCTTGGAAATGTAATCTCTGTGGGTTGATTGGTGAATTACATAATGTCTCTTTTTTGCTTTCTCTGTACAAACATGTTAAACATGCTTGATAGTTTTCTGAGTACACATAATTTCTTCCATTTCCCTTTGCGCTCAATCTATTATCTTTTACAGTATTTAATAAATTAATGTGGGCAATCTAAAATTGAATTCATTTATCCATAATCAAATTAATTATATATCAGCATTTTCCAAAGCCATAAAATATGAATATCTAATAATAGCAATATTTGCATTATGCGTTAATAGTTATAAAATCTTTTTCTTTAAGGGACAGTAAGAAGATGATAGAGACTGTCAAAATTAAATTTAATGCAATATTACAGCCATTCCTTTTTTATTAGGCTTCTTTAATGTCTATAAATCATATCTTTATAGTCAGCAATGGGAATGAAGTTGGGTGGTTAGAGGAGGCTTTGTTAGCCAAATAAATTTATGTTTCTTCTCAAATTGTTCTTGTAACATGAAAAAAAAAAAGCTGCTAAAGCTTGCACTCTATGTTTATTTCATTTAAAGGGTTATTGATCCTTCATAAATAAAATCAGACACTTTCAGGTGTTTCTGTGACCCCTCAGTGCAGACTGGCAACACACTTCAGGTCACAACAGCTGTGTAGAACATTCCTGCATGGAATTCCCTCTCTCCCAACACAACAGGAACAGTCAAAATTTCTTTTGCTCAGTAACACAACAGAGTTTATTGGCTTGATTACACAGTGAGCTGGTCACCTTTGACACCTAATCCATACTTTTCCTGCAGAGGCTGACTGCTGAGCATCCAAGGAAAGGATCTCTGTCTTTCAGCACTCCCAGAGCACCCCTTGAAAGCTGGATGCCCAAGACTGGGCAGCATATTTACATGAGCTCTTTCTTCCCAGGCAGCTCCTGAGCTACAAGTTTTCCAGAAAGGGTAGTAGAAAGAAAAATTTATCTGTTTTACCCAGAATCTGGAAAGGTTTGTAATTAATACCCCAGCTCTCCACTGAACCTGCAGCAGCAGGCTGAGCATCCTCGCCCTCTCCTAATCTGGTTAAAATCTAGCACCTCGTGGATCAGCCCTTTCAAAAAGTCTGGGGAGTGTTTTCTCAGACTCCTCTGCAAGAACTGATGGTCCAAATAAATCACAAGCCTAAACCTTGGGATAACTAAATCCCAAAGGCCCTGGTCATCTCAATTTACTGCCAAATGCCAGCTGGAACCCAGTCCTGGAAACCAAGGGAAGAATGCACTTCCTTGTCCTCTGACTCCATCAGCAGTGTGACAGTTTTGCTGTAAAATTAGAGTAGAAGTAGATGGAAAAAACCTCTGAGTCACAGCAACAAGACCTGCCCAAAAAGGCTCCTGCAGCCACAGAGCAGCAAGGGAGTGAGTAGTGATGCTGCTGCAGCAAATGCTCCATCCTTCCAGCTCTTCCCAACACTCACACTGCCACCAGCCAGTCCTGGTGGCAACTTTTTTGACAAAACACTTCTACTACTGCAGCGGGTACCCCAAGAGAGGAAAAAGAAATCTTTTCCCCTTCTGTTTAAACACAGTTGTCCTGTCTTGATACGACAGCTAGAGTGCTCCAATGTGGCACATACAAATATATAACATTAAAGGACCAACTGCATGCTCATGTGGTTCTGCCTCAGTATTGTCATCTTGGGCTAATATTTGATATTCCACCCTGCTTCTTGGTGATCTCTGTTCTTTAAGCATCCTTGAAATTGAAAGACCATAAATCATGTTTTAAAAGACCATAAATCAAGGTTTTTTACATCACTGTTCAGAAATGAAAGCATTAAGCCACGCATTATGTTACTTACAGTCCAAGCAAAACAAGCAATTATATTGCCTCCAAATTCTGGAAATATACATAGGAGCCAAAAATCAACTGTGACTACACATTTAAGATGCAAAATAGACTTGTGCCAAATTGAATTTCCTTAAATATAAGGTGTCTGGGTTTTTTATGAGAAAGCAAGCTCACAGTTCTGTGTGTTCTCCAGAATGTGTGGAACAGAGTTGCAAACTGATTTTTACATTTAACAAATGTGGTGTGTATCACCTAAATTAATAACAATCAGAGGCTAAATCTGCTTTACAATTATCATAGTGCAATTTGCCCTATCAAGAAATGCTGTGGACTTACTGTTTACCTTTCAGTTGATTTTATTTGCCAGATTATATACAAAATGGTCCCATGGGCTTGCTGAATATATGGGTGCTAACAATGAAAAATGTGCATAGTTTTAATACCAACTTTGTAAATTGCCTTAATAATAGCCTGTATAATGTAATAGTATTTTCAACCAGTACTTTTAATTTCTAGCTCATAAAGTCTTTTCATTGAACCCCAAGGGTGTAGCTATAAAAGTAAGATTTAATTTTGTATATAATGTGGCCTAAATTAGTTTTAAAGCAATAGGAGAAACATGCAGCTCAAAGAGATAAGACTGAAATTATTATAACTCGGTGAAATTTCCTATAGCAAAATTAATCATTATTTCCATTTTTACATAATTTGACATAAAAAATAGAAGACTAATGTAGATCTAATCAAGGTATATATTTTCAATCACTTCACCATAAATTACTGAGGCCATAAAAAGTGTTGCAAACCGTATGACAGCAAATGATTTGAAGACACTTGAGAAGTCGACTACTTCTCTGGTGACATGAGCTAAGAAATAACTGCTACACCAAAGTAACAAATGGTATATTTATGTTCGTAACTTTGACTAAAACTGGAAGTTCACACCCAGAAACTGACAGCACCCTCTCATGCCTTGCTATGCTTGTCAACTGTCTGTGACGTTTGGTTATTTTCCCTAAAAGTGCATTTCCTGGAATCATGTGATTATGCAAAACCTCAGTTTCTCATTTTCTAACCCTCCCAACTGCAGAGAAAATCTAGCAAGCATGAATGATAAAGCAGATGAAAGAAGACAGCACATAAAAAAAGACCCAATATTATTTTCTCAGACTTTCTTTTTTTATTTATTTATTCTGCTCATCTTTGTTCAGGGGCTTGACACATTTGCGACTGCCTGGATTTGGCAAATGTACTCTCACATGAAAAACATCAAAGGCCATCACACTGGTACAAAATTATTTATTCTATAAGAAAATAATTGTGTTTGACCAGGATTTATTTTAAGTACACTACATAAAGCAGGGCCCAAAACTTTTCCTGCCATGTTGGCTGTGACTGCTTTTCTGTAGGAAGACATCTTCCAATACTAGATGCTTTCTACTGTGAATAGTTCCTTTGGCCTTAAAAATATAGATTGCAGCGGTCTTTGCAGTTAAGTTCGATATGATATCAAATCAGATGGGTATAGGAGAATGAGAAAGAAGAGAATATTTATGGCAGTATCAGAAGATTTAGGTTATTCCCAGTATCTGGAATACCATTTAGAATGTTTTCCATGTATATTAAAGTTTATACCACTAACATGTCATATGAAGTTCTCTCAGGTCTGTGCTATTAATATCTGCACACCTTGATTTTAACTTGTCAGACCAGCAAGGTTTGGTGGGGCGTTTAATACTCTGAAAGTTTCTGAAAAATAAAACAAACATAAAACCAAACAAGTGTCTGTTTGGGGTTAGGGTTGGGTTAGGGTGTCTGCTTTCATCAGTGGAGGGCAGAAAGGAGTGACAGTCAGACACACTGCCTCAGTGTGCTCCAGTACTGGGGTATCCAGGCACATTTTGGATCCATCAGGAGACCGGACTTTGGAAAACTTTGTCCAAGGAACCCTGCAAGTTCCTGATGTTGGCCCAAGGCTCCTAAAGAGTAAAACTTCTCCAGGTTTCAGTATGAACAGGCTCAGCCTCATCAAGAGTGGCGTTGTGGAATATTCTCTGTCAATGCTTCTATTTTTAAGTTTATTTCATCCTTGTAAGCCTTATTGATTTCTAGAGCTGCTAGTGGTCTGACCCCAGGAACTGAATAATAGGCTACAGCTCTAGCTGCACCTCCTGCTCCCAAAGTTTCAGATCCTGTATCTTTTGAATAGCTAAATAGGCTCATTAACTGTGTTTCTGAAGCCTTCCAACATATTTACTACAAACAAAAATAAGTATCTGTATCAAGCAATCTAGGTAATTATGTGCATTAATTATACACACACACATATATATATATTTATATACACATGCAGGGGGAGATGGTACATTAGCTGTATATTCCAGTGGTGTTCCTAGCATCCCAGCCCATCATTTGCCCATTGATGGGGTCCTGGGGAGCAGACACAGTGGCAGTGCCTGCGTTGCATGGGACATCACCTCACTGTCCCCACACACATGAAACCACCCGTGCCACATGGTGAGTCACAGCGCTCACCTCGTGTGACTGCAGAGCCCAGGAGGATATTTTGAGCACAGAAAATGTTAAAGATCAGAGAGTGAGGTAAAGAGTAAACAAAATTCCAACAAAATCAGGAGAATCACAGATTGGAAAAGCCCTCTAAAGTCAAGTCCAGCCACTAAACTAACACTGGCAGGTCCACCCCTGAAACGTGTCCCAAAACATCACATCTACACAGTGCTTTGGACACTTTTGGGGATGGTGATTCCACCACTTCCTCAGGCAGCCTGTTCCAATGCTTCACCATCCATTCAGCGAACCAAATTTTCCTAATATCCAGCCTTATTTAACAAAGTGTCATCTAACTGGGAATTAAACTTATCTGTGCCTTAATTAATTATTTCGATGGAATTGTGTCACTAGCTGAGGAAAACAGACCTTAAAAATCACTGCACATTTTTAACACCAGTATGAAAAGTATACTATATTAAAACATTACCCAACTTTCATCCTGATCTCTTTCTCTAACATATTTGTAGTAAAATCACTCCAAAACCAAGCTAAGGTATGTTCAGATGGAAATCCAGGGGCTGACTTGCTACCAAGGGAGTGGTATCAGTGCCACAGGTTCTGCTCTGAGTGCAATGTCCCAGCAATGCAACAGGATGCCAAGTGAAAAGTTGCTGTCCTAACATCAGCCACATGTCCCCACAGCAGCACCACCAAGACTGGCTGTGAGCTACCAACAACAACACTCAACACTGCACTGACTCGCATCTGAATAGGCATTTTTGTGGTACATTTGTACTTTTTACAGGAAAGGTACTTTGCTCAGTGTAGGGGGTTCAGTTCGCTCATTGGGTTGATTGTTTTGTTTTAGTGAATTTGGCTGAGGAAATAATGGTTATGGCTGAATCAGCAGTAGAAGGCAACTCAGGAGGACAAGAGCAAATTGAAAGACTGAGGATTTCTCATTTGCTTGTGGTGGCATTACTGGCAGTAATCAAATATCCAGGAAAGGAGCATGACCCTGTGCTACTCTGTTAGAGAGCTGGGTTATCCCAGGCATTTTCCGAGTGGCAGAGATAAGCTGGCACTCGAAAAATAATTTATAAACATTGCCAAACAGATTTTGGAATGCTAAAGATTTGCTTTGAAATTAGTAAGAGCTTTTTTATTATTTGTTTTCTACTTCAGTAAAGGTACTAGTTTGTCATATTCAACAGAAAATAATAATCTTGTGGAAGTCCTTGGAAACTTTTTCAGTTTTCCCTTTCTCATCTGTAAAACCTTCTGTTATACAAACTGGAGACAGAAAGAGTGTCTTACTATGCAGGGTGATCAATTACAAATGATAAACAGCAAATAGCAAAGTCTGAAAACACAGGCATTATGATCAGCTTGCAAACATCCTTTGTGCTCAGCGTTTCACTAAAGTGCTCGTTGAGCAATCATGAATAATGAACACAATAGTAAAGAAAAAAAAACAACACTGCTTTATTCAGTTAAAAATTGGAAAGGAAAAAGTCAAATAAATTATTCCATATGATCAGTTTTCCCCTCCAGTTACTGCTTTATCCTCCTCTACACAGCAAGAACCACCAGGACCTGCCTGCTTTTTTCCTGAAGTTTTTTTTTACAATCTATTACAGGAGCCTCTCCCTCTCTGGCTGCACTCTCAGGGAAAATATTTGGTGGACTGCTACCAAGCTCCACTTTACATGGAAGTGCTCTAATCCCACCAAACAAGAGTGCCTGTTTTTCAAAATAGAGAATGAGTTCCCTTATTTCATCCAAACTAGATTTATATCAATGCCCAGATTTAAGGTGGAGATTCCTAGCTGTTCCCTCATTGGTAATAAGATGAAAAGAAAGAGTTAAAAATGCAGTGCTTTGGACAAAATACATGCATTTTTTCAAGGAAAAAAGTTATAACAAGAAGATATGCACGCCTGATGATGAATGAAAGCCTGTTTGTACCTAATGTATCGAAGAAATTGTTCAAGAGCAGTTAATTTTGCCATTTCAATGTCTTTATGAGTTATCTGCCACAGAAGTACTTGTTTTAAAAGATGAGTTGCCTGGCAACCACTTTAACATAGACCAGCTGACTTTTCTGAACTTTAGGAAATGTTTTATTCATCAGCTGGTATTCTTTGCTCACTTCTCTTCATTCTCAAATTCCCTTTTCTGATTGTTTACATGCTTTTTACGTTCTGCAGAGCAGCTTCATGGTCTATCCACTACCATGCAATAATGGACAACAGTTTTTTACATAATTTACACCAGTTTTTGCATAAAATCACTTTTAAAAAGCAACATACATTTATACCACATTTTCTATTGCATACATACCTAACTCATCATGTGACTTGACCAAAGCAAGCCTTATAATGACAGAATGTTTGGAAGAGTATTAATTTTCTCTATTCATTAATTTAAAAAATCAGTGCCAGAGACATTGCTTTCCTTCACAAATTGCCCACAGATCTGTTGATATCAGTTAGGGATAGGGAATTAAGATCCTGGCAGATGAAGAGATGGAAAGACAAGAACTGTTTTGGATTACACCACTTGGAAAAATCACAAGAAATTGGGAGGGGGGGCCAGGGGAAGGAAACCTGTAGAAGAGAAGTTCTTGCCAATAATGAAATAGTTCCCAAGGGAAATAACAGACAGCTCTCATTCTGAGACTTTTCCTCCATAATTTGTATAGCAATACAGAACCTGAACAGACCAAAAGAAAGACACTGACATTTTGACCCACCTAGCTTTTTGAAGCCTTCATTATCAAACACAGTTTGATAAAGGCACCCTCATGTGTTGGTTTAATTCTCTGTGTGGAGAAAATGTTGTTTGATCTCCAGCTAAGGGACTGCAGCTCTTGAAGTGCTCACATGGAGTGGCATACCTTAAGGCCCTGACCCAAGGAGCCAGTGTAGGGGATGTTGTTTTGGATAACAGTTTAGAATATGTTAATGATGCCCTGAAAGGGCTTTGCAGCACTCACACCCTCAAAACCTGAGGTAAGATAGTTTTCCTGTTTTGAAGTAGCAGCAGATTCACACACAGTTCACTTTTAATGAGGCCTCTTGTTTAGGAAGTTGTTCTTGTTTACACATCCATGTACTGTGTGTTAAAGGTGCAGCAAAAAAAAAGCAGTTCCAAAAGTTAAGTAAATGAAAAACAGGCAAATAAAAGCATTATGCCCGGCCTTTGGCATTGCACATGTGTTCTGGTGGTTTAACTTCATATTTTTCCTCTGGTTCTCACTTACTGCTTTCAAAGTTAAGGGAAATTGTTTACTGCTTAAGAAGAAAACAATTACAAGCCAGTAGAACTGCCCAAAGGTTCTCCTTATAAGGCCATTAAGCAATGAGCAGTGGCCTCTGAGGAGGGTTCGAAGGGGGCACAGTGTGCTCATGCCCTGAGCAGGACCAGCCCGGGCACTGGGGGAAGCAGCAGCCCTGCTTCATGAAAATTACTCAGGAGCATATCATTTGTGTCATCACTCACTGAATTCCAGTGCCCAGACAAACATATCTCCTAAACTTCAGATGCTTTCCCGTGCTGGTCCCCAGTGGGGGTTTTTTCTCTCCTGCTCTTAGCATGCAAGGTGGCTACAAGCACCTGCTGTGAAGAGCAGTCTTCGGAAAAAGTCCTTTAAACAGAATGCTTTTTGGAACTTTTTATCTGTTGCACCTTGCTTAGGGTGGCTGCACCGAGTGAGGATTTCACCTTGCTTATTCTCTCTTTTAGGAGACCTTTAAACTATTCACAGAGTCTCTGTAGAACTGCAATAATGATAACATCTTTTCAAAAATAGGAGTAAAAACATTATCCTAAAGAAGTATGACTGATTTATTAAGGTCATTAGAAAAATTCTCATTGAATTTGGTAGAATCTGCACTTCACTCTAGGACTTCATCAGAAAGAGGTTTATTGGCTCAGAAATACAAGGCCCAGATTTGTTTTGTTGCTGCTTTATAGCTATGCTGTTCAAAGAATGCCATATTGAGATCTACCAAGTCCTGAAGAATTGTACAATTATACTAGCACATGTAATTTATACTAAGTATTGAACTACAGGCGCAGACTGGAGGATTACAGAAACACCAGAGAGATTTGTGTTCATATATTTCATAAATTCCAAGCAGTACACACTCATTGAGGTCGTGCAAAAGGAGTCTGGGCTTCAGTCCTCTGGTACAGGCTCAGGGAAGCTCTTTGCATTAATCTCATTCACTCAAGTGTTTTCCTAAATAAGAAGCCATTCCCAGGCAAGGGCATACTTCACACCTCACCTAGCTTTGGCTGGAATCAGTGGATCAAGTCAAAGCAAGCCCAAAGGCAATGGTGGAAGTGTAATTACAGGCAGAGACCACAAATGAGGAAAATTGTACAAGTACATAGAAATTAAAGTCTTCCTCCAACTATCATTTCCAGTTAATGCACACATGTAATTACAAATATATTCATTAAAATCTGTAGTAACTTTAAATTAACAGTGTTCACTAATTAGCAGATCACTTTATCACTCCTGTTTTCTAGGATGCTATTCTCTTCTCAGGGAACATCTCAGCTTCTCTGTGTCTTCCTTGAGCACACTAGGAAATATGTGTATTTCAGTGAATCTTTAGACCCTATTCATGCCCATACACTGATACATATACACCCCACCACATTTGTATTAAATTACCTTCAATCTCTGTCTAGGATGACTGGAAATTACCTTCCACCTGCCTAGGAAATGGTAAGAGATGCTGTTAATATCCAACCTTTCCTTCAAGTGGGAGAAATGTTTTCCTAAAGGAAATCCTTGCTGTTTAGTGGTCTCCCTATGCCCAAGCCTGGCCTGCCACAGTTTGGTCTTTACTCCTCTCACACATGAAAGACTTCCCATAGTGAAGCACAGGAGCTTGAGGCCCAGGTGAAGCAGGCATGTTTTGAGCAAACCTAAATACTGCATCCCTCCACAGCCTTCCATTATCACCTGGTCAGTGTAGCTGGTGACACAAGGCTCCATAAAGAAAAAAATTCTTCCTGTTTCTATCTCAGTCCTCTGGTTATTTATTAAACAATCTGTGTAGTTTGGTCTCATGCCCTCTAGAGAAAGAGTCAGATTTGCCCTACATATTAGTTACATAATGTTGCCCAAGAATAAACTGTGCTCAACTATCAAAAATTCAAGGGAAGCTTTTTGCTTCCCTTCAAATATTTTTAATTTTCTTAAGAAAAACACAAGAACTAAAAATTAAGAAGGCTTTGTTTTGGAGTCAAAACAATATATCAGGAAAAAGTCAAACTTCTTCCTAAATCTTCAGCAACTTTTAAAGTTTTCAAATATACCAAAGGTACTACTAAGATCTCTTGTGTTTCAGGGGATCTCAAAACCTGGGTGTTTTGAAAGAACAATGTTTATAAGGAAAGAAAGAAAGAATTAAGTTATGAAAACATCCTTTGCTCTAGAACTGTGATTTTTTTACAGAGAATGTAAGATGGCGACTAAGAGGAGGATTTCAAGGTCTTTATAAATGCCCTATAGGCCTTTAGCAAGGGAATCTGCTGCTGTCATGGTTGGACAGACACACAAATTCCCCTTTCCCTGCTCACCAAATGCCCACCACTTCCCTTCTCCTCCTTCTCCTGCCTCTTATCATTCCCTTAGTGCATCCAGCCAGGCTACAGGGCCAGGCTGGAAATATCAGGCAAGCACAGACACACACATTGCTCAAAAGGGACAATATTCAAGGCGTAAAAAGAGAAGAAACATTTTGCTTGGATATGGTTAAAATGCATCTTTTTTTAAAAATGTTTTTGTTGGCCAACAAGTTGCACAATACTTTCCTGGCATGCTTTATTGATGTATCTATTATTTTATTATTATTATTATTACTGTTACTGCCTATTATGTGTCATTAATATAGCCATTACATATCTGTTATATATCTACCACATGCCCTTATATCTTTCTATTCTAAAACTGTCTCTCTGTCCACGAGGGAAGAAGCTGCCACAAGACCATCTGATCCCAAGTGATTGGATTAGTAGTAACTAACACAGACGGTACCAGTTGGTGGACTCCTTACACCGCCTGTGCTGCCTGCTCTCCAACCCCAAATACATTTTTAGAAGCCTTAAGGAGACAACAATTAGGTGAGGTAATGGTTATTCTTAGCCTATTATCTCTCACGCAAATGCTGTTCCATAAATAAAACCTGAAGGATCTGTCAACACATGGAACTTACTCTAACATATCCTGGTGGCTTGAAAATGAAATGGGATCTTCGGATTTGTTTTCAGCTGAGTAAACATGATGATTTTTAGGGCAGACCTTCTGAGATATCCTGGGTCAGTAAATACATGCAGATGGTAAAACAAATTGACATAATATTAATTGAGGCACTCACTATCCCCTAAGAGTTATTGTTTTGAACTAAAACTGAACTAGTTTTCTAAGGGAAAGGAATGTGTTGCACTGTAACTTGATATTACTACTACAAGCTAAATAAATTTTTTTCATCATAAAGGCTCCTGGTTTTCTTAAATCTAATAGTAATTGATTCCACATTTTCCAAGCTATGTAACAAATAGCTTTTTTATGCATAACTTGTATTCATCTTGGAACACGATATATTTTCAAAGGCATTATGAAATGAAGTGCATAAGCAGTTAGATTTGAATAGAACATATTATACCGTTCAATCAGCTTACTACAGGCCATAGCCTTAAAAATAAAATTATACCAGTACTGCTGGCATTTGTGCTCCAGAGGGAGATGGTTAATTCTTCAATAAAAAGTAGAAGGATTTGCATCTGCCCTGGCTGACAACATAAAAGATCAACGTTTTTCTTATACTTAGGGCAAAACACTCTCTCTAAAAACCAAGTTAATGCAATATTAAAGCTGCAGAGTTAAGCATATAAAAATGAGGATAGGCACTGTCAACAGTGAACATTCAACCTTAATTCTATCCTTCGGTGTGTTTGCATTAAAGCGTGGTTTGCCATTGTGTGATTACTTCATGAGCAAAATAATTTAAAATATTAAGTAGCAGAAACTGTGGGACAATCATACCAAATCTGTTGTTCAAAAAGAAAATTTAAATAATTCTATTGTGTACATGGTATATTCCAAGCTTTCACCTTATTATGGCTTGGGCAGGATTTTGCCTGTAATAAGAAATGCAATGTTTTTTATTCTTCACTTACAAAGTTACTCCCAGACTCTTCTGATATGATAAACAGAATATAATCAGGGAACAGAAGCATAAAAGGAGAAATTTGCACTATATTCTACAGATATGACACTAGTTCTCAATCTTCAGGAAGCAAACGAGTCAGTTCAAATACTAGCATTTTATAGAAAAAAATTTATTCTTAAGAGACCTAGTTCCCAAAAGCTGGAAAGATATTTTTCTTCCAACATAAACTTTTGAATAAATATAATAAGATAGCTCTTAATGAGATACTTGGAAAAGCAATCCTGTAATCTTTCACAGTGGAAAGATTCTTGTGTATTATCATACCACAAATTTGAAGCGTAGAAACGTTACTAAACTCAAAACACTACTTAATGTTNAACTGTACCTAATAAAAAAAAAAAAAAAAAAAAAGAGTAACAAATATACTCATCTCAAAAGGTAAATATCTCCCTTGTTAAGATTCTTCCCAATTCTTTCGGAATCAATCTGGCATGACAGTCAAGATACATCCTCCTACACCGTTTTTGTTCACATCAGATCCTCTCCCACCCCAGGCCTTGCCTCTATACAGTTTCTACACCAAAGTAATCAAATAAATTGGAAAAAATGTTTTGGCTAAAATCGTTGCCACCTCATATCACCAACAGAATATTATTGGTACAGAGTTTATTTATACCACTGCTGCTTGCTTTCGTTAAAGCTATACTGTAATAAATATCTTTATACTAACACACTTGTGTCCACACCAGGCTGTTACATTGATTTAAACACTGTCTGTTTTCCCAGCAATTTAGCTAAATTATTAAAACAATGACATAAAAAGCAGAGCATAGAGAGCTAGACGATAGAAAACAAAAAACACTTTCACCTCTCGTTTTCATCATCTTTTGTTTGAATTTAAATCTTGCAGATCATGTCTAAGCCTATAATCACAAAAAGCAGCCACATTTAAAAAGAAGGGGATTTGGAGGGCTCTGCAGCATTCTCGTCTTTCCTGTAAGAGCTGCAAACACCAGAAACATAAAGTAAAATTATCATTAGTAACTAGTGTATGAAAATGTCCTTTTTCAGGAAAATGTTCCCCTTTCAGTTTCTTCTCCGTTTGTAAAAAAGCCTTCCTGAAACTTTTTCTCATTATCTGTGATTTATTTCCTTATTCCTGGACCTGGAGTGTAATAATGGCCCAAATGTAATAGCCTCGACCTTTGCAGCTCTTCTCAGGGAGGTCACGGAGAATTTTGTTTAGGCAAGGATTTCAACCAGAAATAACACGATGCACTTAGATTATATAGGGCTTTATCTACTGGAATGTACATTTCAGCTGTCCCCTGTGCCCAGCCACACAATCAGCACTGCTTTGCGAGCAGGGAAACTGAGGCACACTGAGAGTGAATTACCACTGACTGAAACTGGCAAAGGTGGAATTAGAGGTCAAGTTTTCTGCATCCAATACTCACTTTAACCACAGTCACATCCTTCCTCCCAGCACTGTCCATGTCCTTCCATAACAAGACACAGTTATTATTTTAAAATTGAAGTGTGGGAAGGTTTGCGCAGATGAACACTGGTATTACTGCTCTTCTGTGGCACTTATTTGAAAAATCCCAAGGAATTTTCATCTCATTAGGCAATGCCCAGTAATAAATTTCTTGTCTCCACTCTCCTGCCTGCTTCATCCCATTGTCTCCTTTCCTAATGCACTGCAGATCAGGATTGCCATTTTTGGTACAGCTCTAAATTCAGTTCTCTCTTTCTAATTACAGAAGTTGCAGGCTGTTAAAAGGAAAATAAAAGGAGCACTCCACTTAAAAGGGGTAAACAAACTGGCACAAAGTGAGTATTAAGAGCATCCTTATCAGCAAGAAATCCCTTATGTCTTTCCTCCCACCATCTTGTCAAAATCATAAAAAAAAGAAACAAAATGGCAACCACTAATATTCAGATTAATAAAGACCCATATTACTCCCAGCTGTTGACTATAAGTGGCAATCCGTGTGCAGTCGTTGTACCCAGTGTGGTTTTCACAATACCCATATTTGTTTCTGCTTCTCAGTCAAGCTCCAAATAGGAACTGGTATGTAGTAGGATCTGTGCAAATAATTTATTGTCTGTCTCACATTTAAGGAACTGCAAAAAGAATGTGAAAAAACAAGGAAGAAGGTTTTTGTCCATTAATCAGGACCTTACAGAGAAAAAGAATAGGGTTTTACTTGTTAATCGTGAACAGAGGTTCATGCCTTTAGATTTCATGGCTTTCCAGAAGGCACAGGCATTCATATGGTTCTCACATTTTCTGCAAAGTGAAGCCCAAGTTAAGTTTAAGCATTTACCAAAAGCTGCGAGAAACACCGTTTTCTTTGAAAACATTCACATTTCCCTCGCTGTGCCATCTTTTTTAAAACCCGTTCTACGTTTACATAGCCAAACGCGTATTAAATATTAACATAACACTTTTATTTTGGTTCCTGCCTATTTTCAGGGGGAGCATAACATTAAGTATTGCGCATTCGACAGCGCTGGCTACGTTATCTGCAACTACTTTTAAACGCCGTCTTTCAGCTTCGCAGGGATCCGGCTGATCGGGAAACCAAGAGGAGCGAGCGCTCCTCTCCTGCCCTGTGCTCCCAGGGCAGCCCCGCAGCGGATGCCCGGTCCCGGGGAGGTTTCTCACAGCGGGACGATGCCGGGAAGGGACGCGGTGCCACCCTCACGGCCAGTGTCCCCCCGGCACGGGGAGCGGGGGGGGAAGCTCCGGGCGGCCGGGGGAGCGGGGCCGGGGGAGCTGCGGGCACCGCATTCCTGCGCTCCCCGGCGAGCGCGGCGCTCCCAGGGGTGTTCCGTAACTCGAACAGCCCCGCCGAGCGCCGCCGGCAGCCCCCAGGCCGGGGGAGCAGCGTGCACAGCCCCTTGGAACCCCCTCAGCCGCGGGTCGGGAGCCAGGCTCGGGCTGGCCGCTCACAGGGGTGGGAGCTGGTGGAGGTGCAGCCCGGCCGCTGGCGAAGCAGCGCGGGGGGAGCCACGGGCCGCTGCTCTTGAAAAAATCAAAGCGGTTTGCGTGTAGGAACTTCAGCTGAGTAACACTGTTTTGCGAAAGAAAGGTAAGGCTTCTTGGGGAACAGCTTACAGGAATGGAAAATACTTATTTCCTGCAAATCAGGAACACGTGTTTACTTGCCCTTAAAATGGTTCAGTGTTTTAACTCTATTTAATAAAGTCTCAACATTATCCTCTATGGGAAAGAAAAAAGACAACGATGATGATCAGTATTTATCACACATTTTCCACACAAAAGAGACAGATAATAAAACTTATTGCAGAATACAGATACATTGCTAAAGTGATCTGGTTTCACAATATTCTTCCTTTGCAAACTATTCTTCCATTGCATAATTTCACAAATTATCTGAAAATGTTCCTATTGAAAGCCAATATGATTTATACTAATCTCTCAGAGACAGCTGGAATATGAAGAAAAGCTGATGCATTTACTGTTTGAAAAATGACACTATATTTAGGGACACAAACAGAAATCAAGACAGCAGCTCTTGGGAAAAGAGATACAAAAATTTTCAATCAGGGATCACATTCTCTTCTTCACTAACTACATCATTAAATCTGCAATATGAAACAAAGCATCGCTTGTTATTTGTTTGTTTATTTGGTTGGTTTTATTTAAGTATGTTCAGCTGCAGTCACTGATACTCAAAATCTTACGATACACCATTACCTTTGCGTGCAAACACCAGAGCAGGTTACCAACAACTGTGATCAATTCCACACGCATTTTTTTTTTAATTACATACTCTGATTCAATCAAAAACTTAAAGGCAAAACTCAGGGAGAAATATACGGCCTGTATTATCAAGCAAGTCCTGCCTAATTGTAGACTCACCAAATACTACAGGAGCAAGCAGACATTTGTATCTCTAATGTAATTTATGCATCTTTATCATGGTATAGGGCTAGCAGCCATATTCCAAAATAAATTGCTTTAGTAGGTTCTACAAACAAGCCAACATATATAAAATGGCAATAAATGCAGTTCAATTTGACTTCTCCCTTACATATATTGTTGCCCCTACGCTGGATTAATGCATCAGACACTTGTTACAGGGTCTCTAAGCCGTGTAACTCAAGGTCCCAATCTGCAAGCCCTCTCAGGACACGGTCTTTACAGGCTGGCAGATGCTAATCAGACACATGTCCATACTGCAGCTACTGCAAACTCAAGGAATTTCTGCCATGCAAACCCAGTCCTAAAACGTACAAGCCCTAAATGCACTGGATTTCCCCCCAGTATAGCTGGTTCCAAGATAATACCTAGCCTGATCTAGCCTCCTCTTTTTACACTGAGTGTACAGACTCCTGGGTTAGCCCTAATCCCCTTGCATCAGCCCCAGTCCTCACAGGTCAGCCCCAATCCCCACAAGCCAGTCTTGGTCCCCACAGGCCAGCCCTGTGCTCTGCTGCACACACGGACAAAGTGATGACCTACATGACCATCCAGTCCTCACTTTTCTGTCTCTAGCAGCTAAAGACAATTTAAATATCCAAGCTGTCTAATTGCCAAGGCTAACTGTGACTCACAAGCAATCTGCTGGTTTGTGGTTTTATGTTTGGGCATTGTGCCATTTCAGTGAGCTTATGCCGTCCCCGCGGCTCCTGTGTCCATCCCTGTTTTTTTCAGCAAGTGCATAATGGAATCACAAACACAGTGGTGCCAGCACATTGTGGGGGCCTTCTCTGTTGGCATCTCAGTGCTCGGGAGGATTGTTCTAGAGCACCCCTGCCCCATATCAATCTCTAAAATTCAGTAACCAGATACTGAAAAACAAGCCGCACTCAGTATGTCTTCTGCAAATACAGAACACCAAAGACCTAAAACCCCAACAAGCAGTGTTAAGCACCTTGGAAACTGAGTAGCTGAGAAGGCTGAATAGGGATCAGCCAAGAGGCACTTCTAAGGTGCTGGAGCACAGAGTGTTGCTCACTCCTGCCCGTTGGGGTGGGCGAGACACATCAGAGCTGACAAGGATGTGGGTAACACATGGGGTGAAGCCTGAATGAATTAACTCCTTGAAACAGAACAGGGTTTTTTCTCTGAAAGGTCTGAATCTTTCACAAATATAAAATGGGAAAATTCTAGAAACAAGTGACAGATAAAAAGATATCTTTGGGGCAATTTTTTTGTTCAATCTTTAACCAAAGAAATATTCAAGACAAATGTTTCCCAAAACAGTAAAGAGAACTAAAGCTTAGGGCCATCATTACCTTTCCCTGGAAAGCATCCTGATACAGTTCCAGCTTAACCAGCTCATGTCTAAACAACTATCTGTTTGCCACAGGCAAAAAAAGTCAAGTAAAAATGTTGATTTAATTATATCAACCTGTTAGGGTGGTATAAAACCTTCTATGAATACACAGAACAATGTGTGAGTGGGGAGTGTGTCCTTTGTAAGTACTGAAGTTAAAATGTTTCTGTTGGCTCCCACTTCTGGAGAGATGGTGGCTTTTAACTCTGAGCACATGCTCAGCTGGTTTGTGTTGGAGGGAGGGGGTTACCCATCAGCTGAATGTTAATTCTGGGTAATGAAGTATAGCACGTACAAAAGTGGAAGAGAGAACTGTGGCTGTGGAGGCTTCACCATGACGACCACGCTGGCCAGCACTTCGGTGTACTTGCAAAGGCAGGTGAATATTCACTAAACATGGTCATTACGTATGCATATGGCTCCAAATATTGAAAAGAAGTCATCTCCTCCCACTGGTTTAACTGAGCTTTACTCTGGTACTGGTCCATAAAATGCCAACAGCCTGAAATTTCCCAATGACTTGACATGAAAGTTCGAGGCTCAGTTAAAATATAGACATCCTGAGACAATAAATACCTGGATAAGCATTTGGTACTCTATTGAAGAGGCATACTCACAACATGAGCTACATAAACTCATTCTCTAAATGGGAATATTTTAAGAGATATCAAGTACAGATGTTTCAAAGTAGAATTTAAGGTCTCCATGGGTGTCCCCAACTGGTGATCACTCTATTATAAGCTTAACTCTTCACAGACAAAGTTCAAATTCCAGCTTACTTACCCAACTTTGCATCAAAGAAAAATAACTGTTTCAACAGTTCTTTGCACCCACTACCTAAAACAAACCATGAACATCTGCAATTTCACTGCCCAATCCTTTCTTATACCCTTACAACATTTGTACTGTTAATGTAGGTTAATTCTGCAAATAACACTTCTGTAAATTGTTCTTGCAAACTGCTACATCATTTATGTAAGGACTTCTGTGAACTTTGAAAAATTAATGCCTTTAATTTTGGTTGATGGCAACATCAGCAGAGCTCTGTAAATTGCACTTTAATGAGATTTTGCTACAGGGGATAATCTGCTACTGACAGAGTAACATCTTGAAAACATCTGTAGACCTATAATTTTTCTATGACGATTAGATCCCACCACAAGAGTCCAAATACAGTGCAGAAATAAAGGAAAAAATGTAAAGTCCTAAATTAGTATCCAACCTGTTCTTTAAAAAGAGGAGAGACACAATGAAAAGTTTTCATGCACTGAAAATAAATCAATTTTTCTGACTAATTAACATTTAGCTTTATTTAATTAAGAAAGACTATTACTGTCTTCACTGCTGTGCATCTGTATATAATGAAGCAAACAGCAGTAGGTATAAGATACCACAGAGGGATATGCCCAAGTAACCAGGCACTATAGGTGCAAAGGAACGTCTATTATTGTTAAGTAACTGACATCAGAGCCTCTCTTTAATGTTGTCATAAATAAAAGAAAGATTTTCACAGATGCTTTCACATATGGTTTCTTATTTGTCTCTGATGGAGACTGGGAGTTAGATTAGATGCCAAAATTAAATGATTTAAATAGACAGCTGCATAATGCAAACTACTAAATAACACCTTTTGAACACTTTCTATTTATAGTAAGTTCTAACTCACAGAATGATGACAAGTCTCATTTTGCTTATATTACTGGAGGATGTTGCTATAAAACCATTGCTTTTACAACACTGTCAAGGTACACTGCTGTCAGTTTGGAAGTGCAAAGAGCATGGGATTATCGTGGCAAACAGGAGTGGAAAGCTCAGAACCCAAGATTAATAGATTAATTTAATCATTGAAATATGCAGTTAGTGATTATCTGTAACAGAGCGATCCAGGATGAGCTGAAAAGCCAGGTAGGGAGAGGCCTTCAATGCAAACTGCTGGAGAATACCAAGTCTGCCATCATTCAAGTGCAAGTGGAGTGATGGACATCAGAGCAGGCACTTAATACCTAAACAATAATTTACCATTTACCAGCACTAAGGCATTATATCTTGGAGATAAAACTGTGCATTAAAAATACTGTATTTGGTGCAAGGAAAAATGCAGGGGTGTGAGTATTGGCTATATGGCAATGCCAATGTATTCAAACTGGCATGGATAAGCAACAAGCAAGCATGAGAAAAATGCAGAAAAAAATAACAACTACCAACCCTATACATTCAGAGCATTGCTTTCAGGAGCTTGTATCAAAGAAGGCTAGCAGCCTTTTCAGGAGGCATATTCTTCATTATTGTAGCCATTCCTTGAATTGTTTTTCTGTGCCCTAGACAATCAAGAAACTGTTCACAAGTATGGAGTCTGCATGAAGTTTTTCTGGAAAGGAATACAAACTCTCAAATCCTACTGGGATCTAAAATCTACTCCTAAAAGCGGTTAACACTGGTTGCTTTCAGCAATATGGAAGACACTAGCTTGTGGATAAATATGAAATGCTCCACCAAACCAGAGAACTTTTCCTACCACCTATCTGTCAGTAGAGGCATTATGGGCAGAAACACAAAAACGAAGAGGCATTGTTTGAAAGACGCATTAATAGTCTGGTAGTCTACGTAGTCTATTTATCCACTGTACAAGTCAGGAAAGCAGTATTTAATGCCTGTGGCAGTCACACGCTAGGGGATGGTCCCACCTCTGTCTCACTCCTGCCCACCAGCACCACTGGCACACCAGCCTCCAGCACAGCAACTGCAGTGCAGCTCCTCACAGCCCTCTGCACTGCCCAGCTTCTGCTATTGCACACACTTTTCCTTTTTGTACTGAAATGTCAATATATTAATTTGATCTCATATTGCCCATTCCTTGGAATATGTGAATCAGAGGCGAGATCACTTTTCCACCGAGTTCAGCTCTCTGAGTTTTCAGTACAGCTACTGGGGCACACACTACCCTCACTCCTTCCTTCATACAGACACAGCCCCAAATTCCCATCCTCCTTTTTTGCCATAAGCAAGAAAAGACATAAGCAGCTCTTGAAGTTTGGGGATGCTATCATCCCTTCTCCACCATTTTAGTCTTGCTATGGCTCCACAGCTATGCCATCCAACACTGAGGGGACAACCAAGGAATCAGACAGTTTCCAAACACACCTACCTTCTTCTCACCCTGATAAAGTGAGTAGGACATGAAAAACAAACTTCAGCCAATTTTACAACCAGAGAAAATGAACCAGGAGATTTTATTACGGAGAGTAGGGATGCTAACACTCCCAGCCCCAAATATGGTTATATGGATTGTGCAGCCTCTTTATAACTTGGTCTCAGGCTGCACACTCTATTTATCAATACCATATTCATCCACTTTCCTTTTCCTTAGCCATCCTTTTACTAGCCAGCATCATACAGTTGATACCATTGGGCAGTGAGCATCCGGTGTTTGTCCATACCATGGTACTGTATAAACAGAGGTAACAAGAACTTTACTGCAATGTTTATATTTCATTTCATATATTCAAATAAGTAATGTCAACATAATGTAATCCCTGTCTTTCAGACAAGGTACAGGACTGAGTTTCCATTTAGACTTTCCCTTTGCTTCATTTCCAATAGTTCAAGTTTGCTATAAGTAGCTGCAGTGAAAAACTTCCCAGTGGCTTGTGTTCTACAAACTACATTTTGTAGGAATTAATATAATTAAATAGTATATTTCATAGAAATGACAGCTGAATTACAAAACATACAATTGGCAAAGTTTTGAGCCTAAAGAAAATTTATTTCCAGCAATTTCAGTTCTTCTATAGTCTCAGTTTAACTAAAGCGCTGAAAGGGACTCAAGATGTGGATAGTTGAGATGTAGACGTGCTTTACACTATTACAAATTAGAAAAAGACTAACTTGAGTTTGAAATATGGAGCTGTGAGACATGACAATTGTCTTCAAAATAACCACTCAGAGGTTTCCCTTACATACAGTTCCCTTGGCTGGGAGGAGCCTCCTTGTCTCTCTCCACTGAAATGCTAGCATGATGGCAGCCCCAACTTCCCAACACGTCCTGCTGTGCTGTACTATGAAGATTAAGCTGCAGAGGGAAGTAAAGCCTTGGCTGACACCCTTGATAGCAGAGCCATCAAACCATATTTGCCTCCTTACCCAACAAAAATCTGAGAAGTTCTCAACAAGCAGTCACGTAAATTTAAGGGAACTGGGGGCAGCGTTATTTTGCATGTCAAACATGAGGAGCACAATCAGAAGTTAGCACATGGAAAGGCAGCAAGCAAGCTGAAATTTAGAGTCAGATAGGACTGAGTGCGTGCAGGGCTCCAGCACAGCTTTCTGTACTGTGGTTCTCGTGGGACCCAGCCCTGTGGGTGAGAAGAGCTCTGCAGGGCCCTGCCCGAAAGGGTCAAGCAGCCCTTCACTGACACTGCCAGCGTGCTGCTGCATTCACTGCACTTTCCCCTGCCTCACTGCAGCTCTTACACTAAAAGTCCCTGAAGAACCTGTTTGGCTTTATGATAATCAGGGATTGATCCACACTAGACAAAAAACAGCTCTGCGTGTAAAACTATGTTAAATGTCCTTTGCATCACCCTGTGCAAAGCAAGAAAAGCTTTTCAGTAGCTCTGTGCAGTTCACTTTATTTTGCTTCATGTCTCATCAACCTTAAGCAGAATATTGAGAGTGATAGTCAATGGTTCTGATTTTTGTGCAAAAAATATTTTTGTGAATGTATGCACTTTTTACCATCAGAAGCACTCTTTATTAAGCTTCAGTCACTACTGATATTGGCATTATATTCTGTGAGTGCTTTGTTAGTATGTGCTACAGTTCAGTAGGTTTCAAACCCATCAAGTTCAAAGTCAGTAGAACAGGAATTATACAGCAAAGACAGCAAAAGCCAGGTATTGACCCATGAGTGTTTACCTGACTTCTGAAGTGATTTTCAGATTAAAAATCCAAAGAATCCACTGGTAGGGAGAATAAGTCTTATGAATATCAAAAAAACCTTTTTGTAGGGGTGAGTTCTTAATAAAATATAGTAAGCAAATATATTATGAAGCACAACTAAAATTTTTGAATAGCTGGAAATAAACCACCTTGGGTAAACTGAGCAGAAATAGTAATTAATAATGGTTCTAATTATGTTTTTGAGCATATCAAGTAACTAAAAGTTTTAATACACCCTAAAATACAATAAGAATGCAGCATTACAGTAAGAAAACGTAAATAACATGTTCATATTACCAAAAAACCAAATAGGTGTCTACTGAAAGAGAGCATAGGGGATTCTATTTGAAATAATGCAATGCCTAAACACCTAAATCTTAAAAACATGGCATTTTAAGGAATACTTCTAGAGAAGCAATGATTGAAAATAAATTACACTGGAACTGGAAAAGAGACTCCCAATAATAGTCAATAATATGTATCCATATGTATTATATATGAAGGTCAAAAAAATGCCAGCTAAATGTCCTAAGCCAGAGATTGTGAACTTCAACCACTGAACAAGCTTATTTTCAAGGACAAAGATCACTATAAAATTGATTGCCATATTATCCACAACCCAGAGAATTTGGTTGTCTTTTCTAAAAATAAGCCAGGAAGAAAAAGCTTTTACTTCAGTCTGGATAAAAAAACCCTAGAAATAATAACTTCTAGCTGATCTTGAAGAACCTGCTTAGATTAGGCAAGGAAAAATAGCTCTCACGTTGAAATTTAGCTGAAAATTCTCAAACCAAACAAAAAGGTCCCTTTGTATTTCTGACAACTAGACCGTATGCAAATGAAAATCAAATACTTTTTCCTGCCCTATGAATGCCTGTCAAGTGGCTGGGTAAAATCTAGGTTGCTCAGCCTTACCAGGAAAACAGATGTTGCCTCATCTGGTTTGATGTTCATATGGATGTTGAAGTCTCTAAGGCTAATAGTACAGTTCCAACAGTAGCTCTGACAGAGTTTCAATGAATACATTTGTGATATATTTCATACACTCTGATAGTCTATGCACTCTTGTAACTACAAACTTTGATCCTTCCCTGGAAGTACAGGAAACACCTGGATAGTCTAATAAACTCCACTGCACAGTTGGCCACTTTTTGCATTGCAACCAAATTATAACCAGGTCCCAGAAATATGAGCTGTGGATCTCCACTTCCTCTGTATCACAGCCCTCAATGCAATACTTTCCATGCAAAAGTGAGTCCTTGGGGAGGATAGTGGTGAGAGAAGAGGCTCAAAACAGATGAAAGAGAGCCAGTAAACCTAAACGCATTTCTATATAATGTGTTTCTCTTCAAGAGAGAGGATGTTGTCCTTTCTCCCGTATGCCTCCTTTGCTAAGTGCAGATGTATTATCTGAGATCTTTCTGCTCTCTCTGCTCCTTTACTCTTCTCTTATTCCCAGGCATAAATAACACACTTTCCACATTTTTTCCAACTTGCCAGTCTCAGTCCAGAAATTGTGAGCACAAGATATTTTAACCAATGGTGACTGTGACCGATAGAGAACAGCTGGCCTGCCTTGCCTCTGCCACATAACAGTTCTTTTTTCAGCGACTTTGGTTATTGGTCAAAACCAGCACTTTAATACGTACAGTGTAGCTCAGAGAGAAAAGCAACTTAAGGTTTAGGAAAATCATTTCTTGACATCAGCCCTTGATCCCCAGTGACGTTAAGACACAACTTTATCATGCTGTTTATCATGAAAGATTTATGTTGTGTTAATAATTTTATATCAATAGGATGATTGGTATGTCAGCTTCCTGAAAGACCAGCTTGCTGTGTTTATGATTATTGGTTATTGCAGCCTTAGTATCTTTGCATTCCTTCCTCTTTACCTCTTTGCTTTTCCTGTCTGTTTACTGAGTTAAATGCATCAAGAAGTGTTGCAAACTTCTCCCTTGGTTCCTACTCATATTTCTTAATCCTGAACAGAAGAGACAAACCCAGTAAGGAAAAGAAGTCTCACCTCTATTCCTTTTCTTGGTTTTGCATTTTAAAGAACACATTGCCTAGTTGAGACACAATGAGATGGAATATGACCCTGTATTGGTATTTCCAGTCAATGGTTTTCTACCCTGCCAGAGAAGACTAACCAGGCAGGGTTAGGAGAGCGCACACAGCCAACGCTGCGATAAAACATGACAAACCAAGTTTTATCCTTTACACTCCTGCCATCCCACTTTCCTTCCTTCTAGAAAGTTTCCACTCTGACACACAGTTACACTAACCTTATTTCAAGACCATGCTTTGAGTTTTTCTCCTGTCATTCTGACTTTCCTGGGTTGCTTGTCACCCTCACGTGCCCCAGAGCCTGACATGTCAGCTGTTTGCTAAGTGCCACACGCGAGTGACATGCTGCAGATGTAATAGCAGATAATGGTCCCTAATACGGTAAACTAAGCTTAACCACACCTAAGCTGCTCGTCATAGCACTACATCTGTCAGAGGTTTTGCAGCACCTTACTTGAAAGTGATGTTAGGGCTAATGGATGCTCGTTGTATGATTATTCCTCCTTTATTTAAGAATGAGCCCTACATTTGCTTTTATCCAGCATTATTTTCAGCATTGCCCAAGGTCCTTTTGACTTTTCTGCTGCATGGTGGTTGTGTGGGAGGTTGTTAGATAGGTCTCAATCTAGGAAATGCACTGAGGCACATTTCCATTCTTCCCTCCTCGAGAATAGATTTGCTTTGTTCAATCAGTACATCTCCTGCGTATCTTACAGCATGCTTAAATTGGATTGGCAGATGGGTATAGATTAAAATTTGACAAGAATTTCATTACTTATTCTTTACCTCCAGGTATTTTGATTAGCTTTCCTCTCTCCTGCTTGTACAGGCTTAAATCCTTTTTGTTGGTGTGTTCATTTAAAGCATTATTCTGTTAGGTTTTGTATCTCTCCTTTATCTGAGTTGCTTTCTCCTCCTCACTTATTATTTGTGTACTCAGTAGGACAGACCAAATAAATTAATAAAACAAGTTCTTGTTTCCAAGAAACAACTCTAGTATCTACAAAAAATGCAATTACAGTAGAGTAGCTCTTCACTTCCCATAAACATCACTAAAAATAATTTCAAAAAAACTAAATAACAAAATGCTTTTTCAAGAAGTTTTCCAGCAAATTAAAAAGATTTTATGTACCTAAAAATTCTAATCAAAGTAGCAATTAAAATTCCACTTTTAAAACTCAATCAAAAATCCAGATTTGTTCTGGAGTAAGTAGACATAAGTTTGCCTGACAAGATGTTGTGGATTGGGTTTTTATTTTATTTTAAGCGCAAATCAGCGTGAATGTTCTTTATGTTCTTAGAGCTGTTTTAACATCAGTAAATTTTTACACTGAAGTCAGGTCCAGTCCACAAAACTTTATTTATAGTATTTTTAGCTTGGAACAACTTTGCACAGTTCTATATGAAATGCAATTTCCTTGAAATTTTTATAGAACTAAAAATACCAGGGTTCAAGACGTGTAGTAGAAATAGATGATAGCACTACTTCATAGCAAATGGAAAAGCATTAATTAAAGCTCATCATTAGAAATCATTTCGTAAAGAAATGTTCCCGTATTCCTTTTAACTGAGACTTAAGAGAAGACATTCAAGTGAACAATGAAGTCCTCACAGTTAAATCTGACAAAGCTTCTGCTTTAACAATTATGCCATTTGATTTAAGGCAGTTTATCAGAGCTGGCTGCAAGTCTTAATTGAACTTGCCATTTCAGTGTAAGAGTTTGCATCCTCTAGTTTGTTTGCAGCATGTTTTCAATATTAATGCAAAAGGAAGAGCTAAGCTTACTTTACTATTAATGCAAAAATGTTTCCAAAAGCACATGATATCCTCCCTTGCCTGATAACAAGCCACAAATTTAAGGCTTTGGTTCGTGTGTTTCTACTCAGTGCTGATTGAATTATGCTTAAAATATATTTTTTTAAATATATTTAGAAACGTGGGGTTTTTTCTGATCAAAGTAAGGTGTCTCTTCTCTATTCTTACTACTGCCAAGCATTTGATTTACACACAGTTTAATTATTCAGATGTTTATTATGTTCTACATAATGAAATTTGGACCCTCATATTTTCTTCCTACATGCTCAGTGCAGGCTGCAATTATAGCCACAGATATCTGTTTATTTGATGAATTTTGCTTCTTCTGCATAGTTTGATAAATATGGAAATAAGTCAAAACCTACTTTATATACAGTAATTAAAGTGAAAAATCTAGTCATGATGCAAATCCTTAATTGGACTCCAGGAGAGATATGCAGAATTTCTCTTTAATAATATGGGATGACTGGGGACAGAAAAACAAAGCACACTAAAATATGGTTTAGAAGCACAATTAATCACAAAATAGAAAACAACCAATTTAGCATAGCTCATTCAGTGACTCTCAAGGCTCAGGTAATGTTCTTTTAATCATCTGGCTCTAATATTAAGGTTGTGTCATGTGCAGCTGAAATAAAACGCAATATATGTGCTGATCTTCAGTGTGAAACATGTCCTCTGGACTAATTTGTAAACACAGCCTTTTCACACTAAAATGCTTAGTCTACTTAATGACATGTAAGTGAATGATCAAAGCAATGTAAAATGGTTTTTAACTATTATTGTTTAATGTATTAATTCATTAGCAGAAAGAAACCCTCTTGCAGTTGGTTGCAGGGAATATGTTTTTGTTAGCTATATATAATTCATTTTGTTTTTTCATTTTATTAAGACAAAGTCGTTATTTTGCCTGATGATGTTCCAAAGAGGAATAGACTTGTTAAGCGGTATTAAATTGACAAATTATAGCACAGAGCAGGTGGGGCTGAGATACAAGTCTCCAGGAAAGAGAAGTCTGTACAAGCTAAAGAAATAAATGTTTTCTTTCCAAGCACTGAACATATATTGCTCTAATAAGCTAAAATTAACCATCACTGTCACTTAATTTGATTGTAAAAATATTATTCTCCATATAGCTTCCTGTAATATCCCATTAGGGGAATATGATCACGTTCTAATCAGAAGGTGTTGGATTTATTGTGCTAGTTTGTTTAAACTACAAATACAATTAATCTCCTTTTGTACTTCTCCCAAATAAGTAACACCAGAATGACATTTTTGTCTCCAAATGGATTACAGACATTGAGCAGGAGCCAGAGGTCATCCCCCTGCACCGCCATAATTATCGAAGCAAATATCTGCTTCAAACCCCTGAGTGTTCTGTGGAGAGCTCAGCCTGCCTGACCCAGCGCCGGCCGCGGCCGCCCCAGAGCTCTGTGCCTGCGACACAACCAGGAGGACACTCTTCTGTTACCCAGATGTGCCCATTGGGAGAGACCATGCCTGCAAGCTTCCATGCTGAGAGCAGCTGAAATTAGAGAGGCTTGATGTCCAGTATTCAAAATCACTGTTAAAACTCTTTCCAAGTCAG
Source organism: Oriolus oriolus (assembly GCA_013400235.1). NCBI lineage: Eukaryota > Metazoa > Chordata > Aves > Passeriformes > Corvidae > Oriolus > Oriolus oriolus. The sequence goes on along the minus strand of VXBT01012844.1, from coordinate 55,184 downwards.
GGTCCCAACCGTCTTTGACAGATAAAAGGGGTCCTATGCAATCCAGTTTCAATGTAGTCTTCTTTTGACCACCCTAAGATGACCTGGCACTTCTTCATGCACCTGCCGTAAAACTTAAAGGCTTCAGAAATTCTTTGCTTTGAAGTGTCCTAATAATAACAGTCTAACCTTTGATGTTTCTTCCTGTACCACATGCTTGAACTTCTTATAATCTAAAGTGTATAACCTTCAATTGCTACACACAATCGGGTTGCACATCTTGAGAACACAACACTATAAACCTAATGCAAACTGTAGTAATGATGGGTTTATTTCATTTGTGTTTAGCGCTTTACTTATATGGCATCATAAACCTAAACACTTAACACACCAATTGGGCGTTAACCATCCAGACTGATTAGCATGGAGCAGAGTTCACCCTCTGCACCATGGAGACAGAAGAAATAAACAAACTCATGTAAAATAAACTTTGTGTGCAAATATGATATTTTAGAAGATCCTTTTCACACTAAAAATTGGAGAGAAAGTCTGCTTCCGATGGCCCGAGACCCCATTCAGAGAATATTTTTTCAATACGTAAAATGTAACAGACTCCAAAAAAGCTGGGTAAAGTTATTTTTAAAAAAACATTCCTAGCCTGATCATTACCTCAGGTTTCTGTAAGTTTTTACAGAGCTCTCTGAGAATGTCTGTCCAGCTCTGTTTTATGTTACTTCACAGATTTTTAATATTCAATAGTCCTTATCCCGTGCAAATGTTTAGATCTAAAAAGAATTGTTTCTAGTCTCTATTTTTAACTTGTACATCGGGGATGAATTTTATCCAAGATGTATCATTTATATAGCTCTGGGGAGAGAGAAAACACATCCTCCGTGTAGCCCCAGTCCTGCCTGAGCTCATGAGCATGCTGAATTTCCCTTGCTTTAAGCCATTCTGCTGAAAATTTTGAGCATCCACAGCATGCTCTTCTAGCATTGTTTAAATTTCTGCCTTTCCTGTTAATCACTCTTTTGGGTGGCTATTTTCAGCTGATTATTTTTCATCTTATGGTTTTCCAAAACTTCAGGACATTAGATCTAATCTTTCCCTTTGACTGGAACTTTTTTTTAAGATTGCTTTTGACAAAAGTGAACCTTGGGGGCACAAAGTTATTTAACTAAAAATTGTTATTCACGTTTTAGGGTAGCGCGTTTTGCCCGGTTACTCAGAAGAACAGAAAGGGGTTTTTCCTTCATAACTAAGGTTAAGCTGGCCATTTACAAAGAAATAATCACCACTGAAGAGCAAGTCCTTTTCAGCAAACCAAGGAAAACCGTTCAGTCCAAACTGCTCACACACACCAGGAAGGAGAGTATGTGGTTCTGGTCCTCTCTAGAGCTCCAGTTCCCTTATCAGATGTTTGCAGAGGATCCGAACTGAGCTCAGTTCGGCTGACCAAGGTTCAATCCCTTTCACTCTCACTGCAAGATTAGAAGCCAAATTTGGAAATTATCAAAAGGAGAGCAGTTCCAGTTACACTGATGTAGCTGGTCAGATAGCTACAATAGAATGGAAAAGGGTTGGAGAGGGTGACAAGTATGAACAGCACTCAGCTACAGCCTCCAGGCATGGGCAGGTTAAATATACTAAACCTCCTGGAACTGGAAAAAAAAATACTGAAATGACTAACAGAGACATAGTAAAGCTCCATAATATCAAGAATGATGTGGACAGGATGTATGAGGAAGGAGCAATCACTCTCTAGGAGAGTTGAGTGGCCATCAGATGAAACTTGTAAATGTCAAGTTCAGAAGGAAAATAAGGCATTCTTAAAATACAGTGCATAGTTAGGGTAAGGAAGTCTCTTCACTGGAAGACACCTGGACTGCCAAAAAGGCCATAAGGATTTGAAAAGCATCTGGAGATATTAACAGAAAAGAAACTCAACAGGGCTAGTAAACAGAAACATGGCATCTCTACAGGACAAAATCCCACAAGCTTGGAGTCCAATTCTAAGAAGTATCACTGCACAGCTGTTCTTACATTCTTCCCTATGCATCTGTTCATGGCAGTAGTAAAGTGCAGGGCATTGGTCTGGATTGACCTTTAGCCTGGCCCAGTGCAGACATTTCTGCAGTTTAAAGAAAACTGTACAGCTGTCTGATTCCTTTCAGTGTCTTCAACAAGGCAAGAGATGCAGACCCCTCTGAGAATGAGACAAAACCAAGAAATGGCATATTGATGTGCACAGAGATATTTGGCCCTGCATTTCTGAAAGGCAATATTAACACATAGTGATGGAACCAGACAGTCAACCTAAAGATCAAGTTCAAAGTCTTCTACCTGGTTAAAACCCACCTGAAGGCAAAAAAAAAAAGGTGGCAAACACTGGGTTATTAATATTATTTTGTAACATTTGTCTGACTTTTAAATCACTAAGGAGACTCTTAAATTAGCAATTCTAAAGCAGAGTGAAAGCATCAGCATTTGGCTATACAGTACTTACTTCTGCCCCAGCCTCCAAAGCGCATTTCAGGTTTGCTGCATTTTGTTTTCACTGGTGATGTTTTTCTACTGTCAGAGGCTCACAGATCTCAGTGTGGTGTTGCAGGCACCATTTCACATAATAAAGGCATTAGCACCTCCTTGGTTTCTAAAAAGATATCTTTCCAGCCTAAAATTACTTTTGCCACTGTATCACTTTACAAGCTCTCTTCTAATTTGCCACCCCCTATAATTCTAGGTATTTTTCAGTCTGACTGCTTTGTAAGTATCTCCTTCCATTATGTAAAGTGGTTTCTTTTCAGATTCTAGATTGTAGAGGTACTCAGAATGAACAAAATTTTTTCACTCTCATTTTTCATTATCACGTTGCACTTAAACCATTTCTTATGGGAACTTAATAATGTTCTGTAGTTGATTAGACTTAAAAAGGTCTACATTCTTCTTTCAAATATGTACAAAGAGCTCCTATTGACTGACTTCAATTAACTGAATTTATTTCAATTCAACAGTCTAAATTAATTCTTCATCTAACTACTGAAGTCCAGTGAGCCAAATATTGTGTGACAGCTGAATTTCACATCCAGACTCAAAGCAATATTTCAATGTTGTCCATTACGCAGATGAACAAAAGAAGAATACTCAACACTGAAAACTGAGTGAAACACATACCATGACCTATACAGAAGTTTAGATTTGATTAGGTTGGTCCTGATATTGTAACTATAAAAATTCTACTCCTAGACCCAGTGATTTCCACTGTGAAGTCCTGGAGTGGAGTCATATCAACAATAGGTGTCCCTTAGGCTTCTGCAGAGGTCGGGGTTTCCCTACACATCTGCAGAGTAACAGCATTGTGCTTATTTAAAGGAACTCAAAAATCAAAATAGAGCAATTAGGAAGCTTTCATAGAGCAAGCAAGCAGAGCAGGAAAAGAAAAAAAAATATCAAAGAAAATAGGAAGCAAGGCAAAACTGTGAGCATTTACATCTTCTACATAAGGAGTTTGGAAATCCAGGTGGTTTCTGTTTTGCTCCTATTTGCTTCAGATATTGAAATATCCAGATGTCAGTACAAAAACATACTTGAGAACTGCAACATTTTAAAAGAAATTGAAAGTCATGGTCTGTCCATCCTACTCTTTAACCAACACTTTGTCTAAAGCATAGTCAGTTAATACAGTAGTAGAAAAAATTTTCTGGTTTTACACTTCTGCTGTTACAATTTCCAGTTTTCAAACTAACTTATAATGGAAGTCAGCTTGTTGAGTCAATGACTTCAGAGGGGTTTGGGTTAGTTCCAAGTCAGGATGCACTTTTTTTAAAATAAAACAGCAAGTACATCTACATAAACGAATATGTACTTTATCTCTCGGCTGATTGCCTAATTAACCAGCTTTGGGACAAGAATAGCTGTTGTAGATAAAACCAAGGTTTATCTATTGGAGTATCCTATTCCAACAGTGGCTGAGTGTGGATGCCTGTAGAGGGACGCCAAACACTCAAGGAGATGAATGGCAATAGTCTCAATTCCAGCTGTTTGTTTCACAGAGACTTCCTGAGCCATTTCCTGAACACTGAAACCAGTGTTTCTAGCTCTCAGTAGTGTTTTCTTCTATTAAATTGTCCAATCATCTCTTCAACTCTTATGACATCTTAGTATCCTGTGGCAAAAATTTTCAGACCTTAACTACATACCACGTAGAAAGGAATTTACTTTGGGTGATTTTGTTAAGTGACATCACTTTAGCTCTCCCATTCTTGGATGTTATCATAAGACAGTGAATAAATGTTAAGGTATTTTGATATCTGATGCTTGCTGATTTTATATGCATTTGTCTTCTATAAAAGTGCCATTGTATGAAAATCAGTTTTTAAAAGAACATTCCAGACATACAGATAATATGCAGTTGATAACACTCTGCTGATTAAATAGGCTGAATTAGACCATGAACAAAGTATCAGCCAACCAAGAAGCTGAAAGGAGCTGACACAGCTGTTTAAAAAAACTAGATTATGCTGAAATCATTAAGCATTACTCTCAACACAACACCGAGGAGAAAACCCAACACTTCTTCAGATATAGCTTAGAATCCAAGAAACACCACCTGAGCAATATCATTTCCTGTACAGGTGCCTGATGAACACAGAGACACTTCATCTGCTCGTAGCAACCAGTCTCGCTCAGAAAATGGATAGCCTGCCTGAATGCCTCAGTGGCTTGAAGTTGCTCCAGCGGGTCATGTTGAACCAGTCTAATGCGACAATGGCAAAATATGAAGTGCATAAATGAAAGTAGGCAAAGAGTTATCATGACTGCAAAAGCAAAACTAAATTGACATCTTTCCTCTGCCAAGCAGAAATGAAAAAATGTCTCAGATACTACAGCACTCTTTTTGGAAAAAAACCCAAAAAAATCTATTACCTAACAAGTGCCTCCTGCCAAGAAACAAAGCCAGCAATGTTCATGTCTTCAAAGATGTTTTTTCATTGTGAAGGGTTATTTCTGCAATTCTGATGAGTTCTATGCTTTTATGTTTATGTTTTAGACTAGTCCTGATTCAGAGGAGATACAAGTTGAAGTCACTACAAGATTCAGTAGCAACCTCTGCTATCTCCATGCACAGTGTTTGGGGAATAGAAGGGGACTCACTGCACTAAATCATAGGTTTGCCTGAGATTTTGTCTCCCACACTGTCTCATTTGCCCTAACCTGGTCTCATCATTTCAATCTTTTTCAGGTACGTAGGTGTCAAGCCAAATTAATTAAAAAGGTCTTTTCATAAGAAATTAAGACATCGGAGAAGAACTTTAATGGGTTACTTTTGTATGCCAGAGGGATCTAAAATACAGATTTCAGAATGCAATGCTTTTGATTAAAGCTTTGTTGAGTTGCTCAGCAAAGATGGGAAATTCAGATGGTGTTATTAAAACTCCAGACAAAACAGTTTTTATCAAGCTCTCAGTGTCTTAAAGCAAAAAAACAGAGTTAAAATAGAGAAAAAATTCCAGTTCACGAAAACATTCCAAGAGGAGCACATCTGGGTCTCCTGCATGCCTAGAGTTCTTCAGAACTCTATTATCCAGAATTTATGGGGAAAAAGTTCTTTTCAGAGATATAAATATTTTTTCTGTTGACAAGGAACACCACCAATACTTCTTTAAAGCAAAGGAAGTAATATTATTAGGCAGAAACTGGCTTTCCTACAAGAGTAGTCTTGATTACTTTCCTGAATAACAGCAACTCCCTTCTGAGACTTTGTTTCAGTTCTCCCCTGTTCCTTTTGAATGCTTTTCCAGCTCTGTACCATGAAAGCCACCCACATAGTGACACCAAAACCATTTGCGAAAGAAAACAAAAGCCCCTGTTATGCATACAAGGAAGTCTTCAACGAAGACTTTTCTTGGTCTACCTTCTCATCCTTTAAAATCTGTTCTCCATCTCCTTGAAGAGAAAGGGATCCCACCCATGTCTGCCTAAAGAATGAGTACAGATCCATATTTATCCCGCTTCCCATACACAGAGTTCATAAAGCTCTGCTCATGCAGCACTTCACACCTGAGAGAAGAAGCCAGTCATTGTCTAATAGCTCATCACCCAAGGTGACTTCAAACATTATATTCCACCAGCTGAGTTGTAAATGGGGTTGAAGGTCCCAATCAAGATGAGGTGCTTTCACCAGGCAAAACTAAAATTCTTTAAATTTGAAGCTCTGGCAAAATGGTCTTAGAATGAAGCAGAGCCGAAAGAACACTACGTGAAGTCACAGAAAGGAATAACACAGAGGCTTTCTGTCATCAGCACTGCTGAGCAGCAACCACAACAGCATGAGAAGGGTGTTCTTCAAAACTTAGATGGGTGAAGTTGTAGGAGCAGTGGTGCTCTTAGAGATATCATTTACAGCTGGTGTTATGCTGAGGCTCCTGAGAGCATGCTTCCTTAGAGACACAAATGTATATTAAAGTGTCATTTTAAGCTACAGCTTTCATATCCCGATCGCTCTCCCTTTCCTGAATCCTAAACTAGGAAATCAATTGATGCTATTTATTTTCCAGACTTCTTTCCCCATTCCCAAGCTGTCTCCTATATACATTCCAACACCAACACTAAAACATGGTTTTAGCTATAGTTGGGAAAAGAGGATTGACTGGCTCACCCCTTGAGGTCTTCTCCAGTCCTATAACTTTATGATCCAGTGTCTCAAGTGCAGAAAACACCTAGTTTTCTATCAAAGCTAATAATCTGGTAGAAATCTAAGTATCCAGAGAGCTGTGTGTCACTGCAAAATGATAAGCTCCTTACTGATACCTTGGGCCCCGATCCAAACACAATATAAATCACCTGAAATGAGTCTTAAACAGAATGTAAACACCCACAACCTGAGAGTCTAAAAACCCTCTGCAGAGCTGCTACGAAATGTTTCAGCTTGCACCCTTTTTTTCCCCTTACCTTTTAAAAAAAAAGTAATAAATTACTTGGATCTTGGATTTCTGTCTGAACATGCACATAATTCCTCATGTTTTCATCTAATGACAAGCAGCTTGGCACCACTCCCATTCTTAAGTCCAGTGAAGATACTGAAACCAGTCATTCCTTTCCCTGTGAGGAGGACTGGCACTTGCCGAGTACAGGTTAACCAGGCTTGAACCCTCCCCAACACTCAGTGACTGCAGCAGGTTGATCTCAACACACAGCTAAAGAAAGGATCTATTCAGGGTTCCTAGGTGGTGGCATCCTAGAAGACACTCAGACGGAAAGCCAAAAAGAGCAGGTTCAAATCCAACCCACCAAGGAGTGTGTTGAGTCGGAAGCCTGGAAAGCAAAGCGCACACAAACAACCTCCCTACAGACCCTTCTGAACTGTGTTCTCCATCCTTTTTACAAAGATGTGCCACCAGTTAAAAAACAGCATGAACAACTGCTGGAAAGTAAAAAAGAGCCCAAAAGGGAGCCCAAGTCAGGCAGCAGTTAGTGAGTGTGACAGATAAGACACTTCCTTAGGAAGGGAACGTCAAGAACACTTCTATGTTAAGAATACCTACTGGAGAAAATGAAGAACAAGCCTATATGCAAGACAGGGCAGAACTGACCACCTGCAGCATGTGCCGAGCTGGCTTCTGATGACTCATAAAGGGCTATTCTGCACTGGAACCAGTTGGATTTTTATCACTGAAATGTGAATGCTATTAAGTTTATTACTGGTGATAAGCTAATATTACTAAAGGCTGATTTTGCCCTCTTCACCATGTTTTCCTTGCAGTGTAAGCACACATATCCCATCTTATTTCAATGCAACAAAGGCAGGTTTGAAAAAAAATGCATTAATAGTGCCTGAGGTTAGGTTTCTAATTGAAATTTAGATGCTTCAGGAGAGGCTTAGGGCTAAAGAGCATTTTATGCATGGAAATATCTCCATCCTTTGGCCAGCTAGTCAAAGGGGTGAGCTTGTCTGCTGAGCTGTCAGCGCACTCTCCTCAGAATACAGACAGCCTGAGGTTGGAGTCCCTGTCTCTGTCTTCCCCTGCCAAAGAGCAAGCAGATATCCAGAATCTACATGCTGAGACATGATATTTTCCTTTTAGAATAATTCAGCAGGAATTAAGGGGGATCTTTAATCTTCACCAACACAGAATTCATAATCAGTCCTTATCTTCCACAATGTTCTTTAAGTCACCAGCACATGACAGCAGAGTAAGTCATAATGTATTTCATAAGGAAATACTATTTCTTCAGTAGAAATTTCATTTCTTTTTGATAGCCTCTTCTTGAGCTTTCATTCAAATGTACACAAAAAAGTTCTCTGTGAATCTGCAATCAGAACATGGATTTTAATAGCCACATGAATGTTTCTATATTTTATATCTTTTTTTTTAAGTAACGTGTTTCAACTGAAATCAAAATAATGAGACTAAGAAGAAGCAATGTCATGTTCTCTGGGAGCTTTATTTCTCATTCACATTTTCTTTTCAATTTCTACTTTTCCCACTATGGCCACTATCAGAAGACAGAAGAGGGAGTTTCTGCAGAGCTCTGTGAGGGATGCACTGATTGTGCAAAGGCTAGTGATGTGAGATACTGAACTACAAGCACTCTGAGGCACCACAGTGGTATTTTAGATTAAAACATTTGGGACTGAGGAAGGTGGTGCCAGATTTTTGGTTTGTTTATTTTAAGAGAAGTAAGATAAACATGGCAGTGTAAACTTATAATGTTTCTGTTAAAAGTACCTTCAGCAGGAGAGATATTAGCCCTGTAGAGGAGGGCAGACAGATATCATTCTCCATCCACATCTTAACTCCCAGCCAGAAATATGTCTTGCATCCTGACGATCAGATACACTCCTGCTATTGCACAGAAAAGTCTCTCTGCTGTGTTGCATACCTGTTTGCCTGACCTTGCCCTGGGTCAGAGCTGCATGAATAGAGTGCTGAGGAGCAGAGCATCAGACCAGCCCAGCCTCAGAGCTGGGTGGACCCATCTCCAAACAGCAGAGGTCCAACTTGGTTTTTCAAATTTCCATCAAGGAGATTTCTACACATACCCTGGCAATCTGTTCCATGTTTCACTATCCCAGCAGCTAAAAATTGTTCCCTAATATCCAACCTAATCTTACCTTCCAGTAAATATCAGCCAGTTTTGAATAACAGCTACAGAGAATTGAACAATGGATGGCCTTTTCTTTGTTATTACCTCTCCATCCCAAAACAAAAATGAGGCCACTCATTCTCCTCCTTTTAATACTAAAGAAAGCAAATTATTGCATCCTTTCATTGAAGGACATGTTTGTTAACTTCCTGCTTTTGTCTGCTGTTGTCATCTGGATTCCTACCAGTTTGCTCCCCTTTTTCTCAGTGCGGCCAGGAGGGCTGGATGTCACACAGCAGCAGCCTCCCCTTCCTCACAAACACATTGCCTGCTCTTTCCACCATCATTGCGTAGCTTTATCTTATCACTGAGACACCCCAAAATTTGCAGACCCTTTTCTACCATCCAGACAACCAGACATTTCAATTGTGTGCGTGCCTTGACTTCTTCTGAGGGGCAGCATTCTGTGCTTGCAAATAAAAACGTGTAAATAAACACAAATATAAATTGCGGATGGCTAGTTTTTCATTTTCTTTCAAGACTTTCTGCTTTCTTCTATGTCACGTCAAGAATAAAAGGAGAAAATAAAATTGCACATGTTCAACAATGCTCAATAACAAGGCACTGAGTATTGTACAAATGAGCATATTTGATTTAATCAAAATAAGTGTTGTAGGAAAATCACGTAGGTTTAATTTTTGAAAAGCTATTAAGTTTCAAATTAAATGGAAGATTAAAATAAAAATGAGCTTTAGCTGTAAGTGGAGGCTAAATTTGGTCAATTTTTGTTGTTTATCTGTGCATAAAGTCCTTGCATTTACCATTTGACAAATCCTCTAATAAAATACTTGCTGCAATCAGGTGAAGTAGGTTATTAATGGTTCTAAAAAAGATATACAGGATTGCCTCATCCTGAGGCAATTAAGTCTGTGAAGTAAGTGTGTTTAATATCTCTGGGGGCCTGACTGAAATGAAACAGGTGATCTTTCTACAATTCCCATTCTTTAATTTAGAATGTCTTTAATTTTGTTTGTTTTTAGCTGAAGAATGACTCCCTGCTTTATATCTCTTTTGTTAAGACTTTAGTTTGGGAACTTTCAAGTGTAGCACGTGCTACATCAGGAGCAGAGCAGAAAATTTCAAGCACCACTGAAAAGCAGCAGCGATGTTCCGTGTGAAGCCCTACCAACCCACACGGGAGAGGATAGCCCACATTCCCTCTCAGCCTCTTGACTCAGGTTTTGCAGTGGTGCTGCCATCCCCCACACTGGGTCTGAGCAGCCCAGACCTTGCCTCGAGCCAGCTCCTCCACAAAGACGTTTGCCCACAGCATCCCCCAGCTGGGGGTACCCCGTATCTCCCCTCTCTGTGCTCCCCAAGGGGCTCAGGCCCAGTGGGGAAGGACAGGGAGCTGAGTTGCCACAGTGTTCCTGCTCAGCTCCCCAGCACACCTTCACTTCAAAGGAAGGCCTCCAGATCCCCAGCTTCAAACCTCAGTTTGGAAAACGAATGCTTTACCACCATATGTTTTCTGAGGGATATATTCTATATCCATCAGGGTGCTGTTTGGCCCTTTGCTATAAAATCTTGTATTTTTCATTTCTCCTTTTTTCCTCTGCTGTGTTCTTTTTTTCCCCTAGATTTATTAGCAGGGATGGTTTGTGGAGGTATGGTTAATTACTAGAGCTTATGGCCTGCTGTGATTGAAAGCTGATCTCACCAGTTTGGGGTCTATGTTATATTTATTCTGTATGTAATTAAATCGGAATACCATAACTATGCATAATGTTGGAAAATGAGAAATTTTTTTTAAGGGAAGACACATCTGAAAGGTATTTTCTTCCTGTAGCACTGAATTTCTACAAAACTCTGCACTTTACAGATGCACACAAAACAAGCAAACAGCCAAAAGGGGCGTTGAGGTCTATGATCTAGATGAAAACAAACATTTATTTATCACATCTGTGTGACCCATTAAAAATAAAGAAGGAATTCAAGCAAACTGTGATAAAGGCTATCCATATATCTTGGGGTATTCGCAGCATCACAGACATACTAAAGGCTTGCAGAGAAGTGCCAGCACAGCAGGGTGAACATGAACAGCACATCCTGGAAGCAGCAGCATCCAATTGAACACAGGAGATTTGGCTGAGGAGGCCCTCAAATAAAACAAGTTGTGGGAGGCCAGGCCACTGCTCTGAGTATAGGGATCAAAACTTCTCCTGACTTCCTTACTTAAGGAGGGGGCACCAGGCCAGTCTGGGAGAGCAGATCAAACACTGTTTACACTGAGGTAAATCAAGCAGAACACTGCACAGCTCGCCGAACCATACCAGAATTAGGCCAGACATATCATATCTACAGGCTCCATTTTTTTTTTCTCTGCTACACATAAATCTGAAGTCTGCCAAGGTCTTTGTTTTTCGCCAGAGTGACAATGATCTGAAATTAGAGGCCTCTAGAGTATCCTTAAAATATCAGAAATCTTTGGTCCAGAAATTCCTCTCCTTGCCTCTACCTATAGCTGATGTTCAGGGAAAAAAAAGTTTGCCATCTGATGTAATGGGGTGAATGATACAGTCAATAACATTCAAAAAAGCCTGTGCAAGCCAAAGCAAAAATAACTAAATCAAACTCCCAGTCTTTCACCATAGAAAAACAAGCCTATCTTAGGGCACCCCAAGCAAGACAAGGATGACATTGTAACCAGGAAATTACCTTCGAGATTTGGGAAAAGCAGCAGTGAGGGGGAGGGGTGGAAATGTAAATTAAAGGAAATAAAAAGAAGCCTTTTCGTAGAGAGCAAAGGTGTGTTCCCCTCTCCCTAAAAGTGTTGAATGTAGGACAAGAATAAGTCAGGTAAAACTTTGTTGAACAGCCAATGTACATGAACTAAGGGAACTCCCAATGAAGTCCTTTTAGGACCTTGCTGTCTAGAAAAGACCTTTTGCTTTGTCACTGCCCCCAAGAGTAAAGAACAGGCCTGCCAATCTGGGCTGTAGAGAACACCACAAAGCAGTCAAATGCCCAGGCATGGCATTACTGACAACTTTGCTTCTTTGAAATTAAGCGTTTGTACCCAGAGCCACAGCTGCTGGAGGAAAGCATTTCAAGGAAGCAATCAGCAAAATCATGTTTCTACGGCACAGCTGCCAGCCATTTGCCCTCCTCACCCAGCAGCACTTCCATCAGCCTCAAGATGTGGATCAAACAGCAAAGTGAACCAGCCCTTGCAGGATGAGGGTGACCATGCAGGTGTCAGCAAGGCTGTTTGCAGCAGCCATCACCAGGTCTTTCATGGAATCAGATGTAGCACCTGCTACGTGTTTCCAACCACCTCAGCTTCACGTGGCACAGAAGCCAGCAGCAGCTCAGAAGACGTCAGCATCCGTGCAAGCGCACCTCACCACAAGATGCACCTCCTGCATCTCATGGCTCATAAATAGGCTAAAAATGGATGATCCAGGAGCTCTGCTGGGGTTTGCTTTTGCCACAGTGCTCTCCAGTGCTGTTGGCCCTTGACCACTAAATTCTGACCTGTACTGTGATTTGTCAGAAAAAGTTACCTGCTCTTTACTAAACAGCCTTGCAGTCAGGAGAAAAGCCTGGAAAGGCCAAGCTGCTGCTCTCAGTCTGTGGAACTCAGAAGAATGCCCAGGATCCAGCTTGCAGCCTGTACCATGACCCTCATGGTGAGCGAGTAAGGGCAAGGCTCGAGCATGAGCCCTGTCCCATCTTCTCTCCTCTGTTTTCATCATGGCACTCACCAGCCATGGTTGCTCTCTGGATAACCAGTAACAGGGAGCACCAAGTAGAATATTTGCCACCTAGGCTGGGTGTCTGCTTCTGCTCCTTCATTACTCAAAGGATATGAGAAGCACTGGGCTTGTTTACCACTGCTGTCACAGGTCTGGAGAGCTCAGGCTTGGCCACCCTCAGCCACCCCACCTGTGTAGCCAAGGTTTTGCCCAACTTCCTGCAGCATCTCAGGGTCACATTGCACTGCAGTAGAAGAGAGCTCTTGCTACACAGTCTTTCTAATCAGAGTCCTCTGCAATTTTAAGATTGAACACAGAAATCTTCAGATTCCCATGATTTATTTTTTTGTGTTTCAGCAGTGAACATGTTCAGATAATCTCATTAAATAATTTATGATAGGCAGTAGTAAAGATGTTAAGAAATCCTACTCCCAGCTACATGAAGTACCATCCTATATCACATTTTAACCTTCCATTTTTTGCACAAGTAACAGCACACCAGATTGTCCTCTTTATTGTCATATAGGGATACTCATCCACCAAATCAAATTTTAAAAAGAAGCCCTTTCCTGTGGGTATCCACACAGACAAAATCCAAATTGCAAGCCTGTTTCCTACACAGAAATCTATGAGATTTCATAAGATCACCAAGAGAACAAGGTTTTGGTATATGAAAGTAAAAATATCTCTATCCATCATCCATAATAATAGTAATTTCATAAATTGTAAGGTTTGTATATGAACTATACAGACAATGAATACATTTCTGAAAAATTTTAGTCAGAAGAAGAAAAAGAATTGAGATAAAATCATGAATACGCTGAAAGTCCCTCAACACAACCACTACCTTGCATGCAATAATTATGTTGTCATTTGTACTCAGGGAGAACAAACAAGAAAAAGACACAGATCCCCGACTCCTCCAAAGAAAATGTTTGTTCAAGAAACACCAAGTAGAAAACACTTTCACAAATCTTATTGTGCCCAAGAGGAGCTGTAAGCAGCACGGCAGACATTTACACTTGCCAGAACTCCATTCTAAATGACCTATTCAATACAAACAACTGTCTGGCATTGTAATTGCTGCACTGCTCTTCTGCTTGTGTTTATCTTCTTAAAGCACATGCATGGAAAAGTTTGCAAAATTATATTATCACATATAAAGTTTGTTCTCCCTGTCATGTAGCTAGTGTCCTGGATACTTTGCTGGAGCAATTGGGACTGAAATCCTTAAATTTTACTGCATTTTGTTTTTAAAAATAGGTATTTCTTTCTATTTTAAGGTAAGCAATAGACCTTGAAGCCTAGGTATAATTAAACATGAAAAGAAACATGCTGATGAGTCATGCATATGGTATTTATTTAATACACTGTTCTTCCTAATTTAGTTTTTGCTTCTGAATTAGCAATCTGTTAAAATAGATTGGGTTGCTCACACCAACAGTTTATTTCAGCTTCCCTCAACTAATGCATTAGTTTAGGTCTGGAAGTTATTTTTACATAGCAATCTCTGTGACTAAAGCTGCTAGATTCAACCTTTTGCTATTTCTTTTAAATGAAAAGTGAAAAGTTAATGCACAATTGTTCAACAAGCAGGAGGTGAAGTGCTGTAGCACAATCCCTACCCACCAACCCATGAAATACATGAAGCTTTCTTCACATCCACTGTTTAAGCAGGACCCCCACAATGCCTTCACTTACGAGTCTGCATAAGAACAAATAGCATAATATCTCAAACTTAAGAGATACAATATGTTTGCAAATTATTTCCATAAGTATGTTAGTAAATGAAAAGAGAAATTTTATATCAAAGCAGAGGAAAGAGTGGGAGTTCTTCACCAAACAGCTTGTCTCCCAGTAGAAAGTATGTTTTCAGGTTCATACAGGCTAAAAAAACCATTTAAAACTCTAAAGCTGTGCCCATTGCTACCAGGTGGATATATCTGGAATGTTATTGTTCATGGGAAACACTTGGATGACAGCTAAATTCCAGGGAAGAGCACTATAAAATTGTGTTCTGTTTTCCATTAGAAATTGCTCCCTCCATATTTTTCACCACTTTTTGCACACTTCCTTCAATACATTGAGAACTCAGGCTTCCGGATAACGTATTTTTTCTTCAGCTCCCAGTTAAGAAAAAGTTGTTTGTTTGATTTCAGAGACATACAGGTATAAAATCAGCCACATTTTCAGCATTTGGACACATGCTGAGTCTTATTCCTAGTGATCTGGTAGGTAGGAGAATTAGAAACTTGGAAAATTCAAATTAAATACTTACGTTGACATTCAGGACTGTTAGCACTCGTGCTGATTTTAAAAGTCAGATCCTTACTTCTTTTGGAAAAGTGGCCACCCGCACAGTAAAAGGGTTTCTTAAGTTAAGAATGTCCCTGCAACCTGAGCACATGGTGCAAAAAACTTCAGTGATTCACACATTAGTTGGGGACCTCACAAGTCCAGCTCCTAGATGGAACTGCAGTACCCAGTCCTCCCATGTTTCACGATTTCAGTTGGCTTGCCTTTTCTCTCTTAATATGGTAATTACATAATTAAATACCTAAACTACTATGATAATAATACAAAATACTAATTCTTTACTACCAAAGCCTGCCTTAGTGTCCTCAAAGCTTGTCCCGCTTTCTGGGACAAATGTCAGATGATCTGTATGCAGTCTAAACCTCTTCCCCTTTAGCACAGTGATGCTACAATAAATTGAATTTATTTTATATTTTCAGTGCCAAATCTGTCATTTCTCTTATCTAAAATATATCAGATATAGCTAGAGAGATCGAAGGATTAGTCTTTTGCCTCAAAGGCAAGATCTTCACACTCATGTCATCCCTAGCAGAGGCTTGTCTGGCTTCTCCACCATGGTTGAATACTCCAAAAGCTCCTTAGGTCAGTTCCAGCACTGAGCTCTCCTTACAGCTGCAGGCCTCAATCCACCTCTACCTCAAACCTCCTTAGCCACAATTTAAGCCTACTCTCTTCTGCTGTTTACTGTGGAGAAAGCAAGCATTCAGTCCTTGTTCAGGCCTTTTCCTCACCAGCAACTTTGTCTGTACTCAGTCCTTCTAAGACTTGTCCTCTCTACACTGCACCTGTTCTCTGTCATCTCTCCTCACAAATCATGCCCCAGACCTACAACTTCTTAGTTTTCCTTTCCATGTAAAACCCAGGTATGAATT
Source organism: Oriolus oriolus (assembly GCA_013400235.1). Classification (NCBI taxonomy): domain Eukaryota; kingdom Metazoa; phylum Chordata; class Aves; order Passeriformes; family Corvidae; genus Oriolus; species Oriolus oriolus. The sequence goes on along the minus strand of VXBT01012844.1, from coordinate 39,172 downwards.
ACCTACCAGTAACCTACTAGGTCTTCTTCCCTCCCTTAGCAGGAACATTCAAAAGAGGAAGGGGAAAAAAACAAAGGGGGTGGGGAAAGTGCTCTTTCGTATTTATAGCCATGGACCAGATCCACAGGTGATATAAATTGACTCATCTGTACCTAGTTAAAGGGCTATGTAAATTCAGGTGAGGTAGGGTAGTTTGTTTTGCTGGTGCTTTAGGAAAGAGACGGGAGAGGGAAAGACTAGATTTTCCTTTTATATTTGTGGCTGTATGAGAAATTTAGAAGTTGGGGGGGGATACTTTAGGCACTGTTTCAGCGATTTTCGTGTTGCCGAGCTACAGAATCCCTCAGATGGGCCCATGGATGTGTAGAGGCTGATTTAATTTTGTCTTCCTGCTCTGAGTTTGTTAAAGTAAACTAGCAGCGTGTTACATCCCCCTAGCGAAGAGCTGCTTTCCCATGCGGAGACCGACTTCTTTACTGGAAGTCCGAGGTGGGGGGGGGCTGTCCCCTGTCGTCCACGGCTGCCCACTGCCCTGTGACGCGGAGAAGGCAGAGGGTCGCTCCTGGGGAAAGAGCAATTGCAAACGGAGCTGCGCAGCGCGCTCTAAACCCCACGTAAAATCACATATCAAACACCGAGTAGCTTTGTCTGACTGATACTGCTCAGTCCCACAGAACGGGAGGGTGCCTGATGGGGCCGGGGGGCATGGACGGGGTCGGGGGCACACCGAAGGACCGCTATGAGCTGGGTCCATCTCCTAAAGAAGAGCACGTCTCTCTTCGCTTGCAAAAAGTTGACATCAACTCAGTTGAAAAGCAGGTTAATTAGTAGTGCCTGACACAGCTTCCCAGCAGTCACTTACTTCAGGTGCCGCACATTACTGCTATTCTGCTCCAAAAGGCTTTGTTTGCACCTCGCTTTGTAGCCTCGAGTGTCTGAATATTGAGTAACTCTGATTTCTTTGAAATGTACTCGCATTATTCCAATAAACTGTATCCTTTAATCGAGTTATTTTTTAGTGTAATGAAAATATTTACAGCATTTTGCGACTATATGTGTGACTCTTGGGAATGAAGTCATTTCTCCTTTATCATCAGAACTCACCGATGTCCCTGAGTGAGGGGATGTGGTGGCAGGGAGGGACGGGAGTGGGTCAGCAAACTCCTGCGCGGGGTCTTACCCCGGCCAGAGTTGTTTGGGGGTTTTTCCATAGGAAAGACTGAAATATTTACACTCCTGAGAAAGTCTTGGGGAGCTCGGCCGAGCCCAAGCTCGTGATCTGGCCATGGGAAGCCAGAAAACCTTTCCACCTTCGAGGATGTCGGAGGAATTGCTCTGGACCGGAGCAGCTCCCCAGCCTCCCACACTGGACCTGCAGGCGGGTGTGGCGCTGGCGGGGCCCGATTCGTGTCGCGACAGACATAATGTCGGGGTGGAGGTGAGAGGCGGCGCGCAAGGTCTGCCGCAGGCGAGCAGCGCGGCGGGCAGAGCTGCGCCTGGCACCACCCCCGGGATGCGCTCAGCTCTCCAGAGGCCTCTGGGACACTTATCTTCTCTTTTCCTTTTTTCCTTTCATTAACTGAATGAGCACGCGCGAGGGAAGGCACGCGGGGTTAATCGTGGGATTAAACATGGGAGAAATACAGACTAAATTGCTGCACGTTCATTACTGCTGCTCAAACGAAGCTGCACGCAGCTACTCAGTACTGAGGTGTCCTACACAGCAAGTTTCTCCCTGCTCCGGTGGTTTCCCTGAAAGCCTGTTGAAAAGGGCCCCCCCCTCCTTGCGACCCCCAGTAGCCAGAGAAACCTTGCCCGTGCCTCTCGCCTGTCTATTGACCTGCCGGTGTGCCCCTAAAGGGCTCTGGCAGTTTGTTAGCTTGTTCTCCCCTGGCAATGCCACTGTGGAGGGCGCAGCTCCTCGAGGAGGAGGAGGAAACCTCTCGGCGAGGTCCCGTGTGCCAGATGGGATTGCTGTTTCAGGGTGAGCAAGTAGCCGGAGATGGCGGAGACCCGCGCAAAAAGACAATCTTTGAAGCTCCGCGGGAGTGAGCGGAAGAGGGGTCGGGACACCAGGGTCCATCCGTGGCTCCAGGGAGCCGTGGGGTGGTGAGTGCCCCTCTTTCAGCAAAGAGATCCGCAGCCCGTTCAGAGAGCTCCTCCTCCGGTGTTGCCATGTGCTGCAAAAGCCCGGAGCAGGCTCAGCTGTACCTGCCTTCTCTGCTTAGCGTAAGGCACAGCTCTGGCGCGGAGAGAAGAGCTGATCAGCTGCTCACTTCGGAAACCCTGGGCCCCACTTTGGTGCGGTTTTCTCTTTTCCGTGTTCCCTGTAAAGCCAAGAAAAATCAAACCCAGTTGTCTTGATCTGATCCAAAAGATGTACCAGACCAAGTCCGTTCCGAGCAGAAATGTCCTTGTTTCAATTTCCGCTGAAGTCTATTGCTTTTTCTTCTCAGGCAGGCAGCCGTGCAGCCACTGTCTTAACGTGCGGGGTGAATTGTAAGGTCATCGGGGTTTTTCTGTGCTCTAGGAAACCTTTTAAATTTTTGTTTGTAAGGAGATGAACGACAGAGGTGCCCAGTCAATCCCTCTCCCATTAAAACATTTGTAATTTAGACCCTGCCTGTTGACTTTACCTAGCTGTGATGGGGCGGGGTTACGGGTAAGAGACTCTAAAAAACAACAAAAAAAGAAACAAACCCTCCTTCAAATGGCCAGTTTGGGAGGGCTGGGGTCTGCTTTGCTGCAAATACAGTCTGGTCCACGCTATTTATACTGTCCTCTGCAAAGCTTGAAGGCTTCATGGATGAGAAGCGCAGTGTTCCTGGAATCGGTTCAGAACATGTCCTGATGTGCAGATAAACTTCTGGAAAGTATCTGATCACTGCGCCCGAGTGCACCGACCCACCTCCCATCGATGGGAATAAAGCTAAAGCATTCGACTTAAAGAAAGCTGCAGAACTTAATTAATTCGACGCTTTAATGGTTATAGAATCTGCAAAACGCTAGTATTAATTTAGACCCTGGCATCTGGTTTCACTGAAGTTCATGTCGAAGTGCGCGCTACCCACCCCAGCGCTGCGGCTGCCGCGGGAGGGCAGGGGGAGCGGGGAAGGTGCCTCGGCCCGGGCCGGCCGCGCTCGGAAGAGATGGGCACGGGTGGGAGCGGAGCCCGCTGGACACTGCTGGGAGCGGAGCCCGGCGCACACGCACCCGCAGCCCCACGAGAGCCGCCCGATGCCGCGGCCGCTCGGAGCCCGCGGAGCGGAGCGCCCGCGGCTCTCTCCTGGTCCTGCCCCCGTCCCGCACGCGCAGCCGGCGAGGGACCGGGCCCCGCGTGTCCTTTCGAAGGGCTTTTAGCCAGATGCACACCCCCGCGGGGCTGTTTGCCCACGCTTCCGAAATCACGCAGCGGTGTGACTCGAGTCGGCTTTTTCCGATTGTGAAATCTTTAAGACAGAGTCCCCTTAAATCGTGAGACTGACAGACTTGAAAGAGAAAATTGATAATATTAATAAATGGAGTTTGCTGGGAAGATGACATTTAGAAAAGGGTGAGATGCCTCAAACTGAATTTTCGCTGGTGAAACAAGGCGATTCTAAAAGGCCACAGATGAGATGATTTTTATTAAACATTTGTACTATTTTAGAAGCTAAACCATAATTCATCTGCACTAAAATTTAACGACTTCGATTCATCAGAAAAGTTTACTCTTGGACTCCGCTTCAAAGACAGAACAACCCCAATGACAGGCTATAATGATTTTGCCTCTCTGATTTGCAGTGGGTTGGTGTGTTCTTGTGCCCAGACCGAAGATTCATATTCCAATCCCGAAGTCATAAAATTTAGACTTTCCCATTTGTCTTTTTCAAACCGAAACTTGGCTGAACCAGAGTCCAGGATCAAAAGCGCACAAGAGCTATCACTTTCTCAGGGGACTGCAAAAGACACTCTCCGCAGATACGCTGGCTGTATTGAAGACAATTTGGGAAACATTGGGCAACACGTGTTCTCCCTGGGAACCAAGTTGCATCGCTTCTCCTGATGTTTCCCTGTCAGCTCTGGTTTAACAAAAGTTGTCTCCGAGAAGGTTTTTGGGGAAAGGCATGCAAGGCTCCATACTGGACATAGAGGATAAGCAGAGTCAAGGAGGTGTGTGTGCTCTTGGGACTCTGTTGCTGATCCCGACTTTGCCCCCCAGCCGCGGACTCTTTTTAACTATTTTTTTTTTCCTCCGGTGACTTTAAACCAAGAAATACAAGAGCAAAACTAAAGATGAGTTCAAGGTGGTGATGCCGAGGCTTTGGCTAAGAAGTGAGACATCATTCCCTAAACATGCATCCTTTCCTGGGAAAGCGGTGGCAGGAGAAACTGATGTGTTCTCACACGACAATATCTGATCACCCAAGGGAGAAAATTACCTGGATGACAGCCCCGAGACACAGCCCTGCTCCCACGGCCGGGACAGCTCAGCCCTGCCACCTCAGCTCGCCCGCCAGGAAAAGTGTATTCTGTTACTGAGCGGGGTGTTCCCCACACCACCCTGACCCGTTCACATCAGTCCCTGTGTGAGCAGGGCTCGGCAGAAAACAACCTGGCCTGTGTTTATTCTCCAGACTTGGAATAAAAAGAAACCGGCTCGTTGCTTCTTGATCTTTTCATTTCCTTTCTCTGGCCCGGGCGGAATCCCCTGCCCGCCCCGCACATTTAAAGCCATGTCTGCGGGACTCCAACTAACCCCAGATCTGTATTTTCAAACGTATTTAAGCTGCAGAATTTGCTGACACATAAATAAGCCATCAAGGCTCTCGGAAGCTCATGAATCTTTGACTGAAGTATGTGTGAGGACTTACACACTTGTTCCACGTCGTGATACTTTAAAAACTTTCACAAAGACGACTCTGAACAAAAAAAAAAAAA